>CM060200.1:18706943-19078710 GCA_030562195.1 Nipponacmea schrenckii | reverse complement strand
TAGAAAAAAAGAACTCATTTTATAAAGCAAGGGCAATAATTCGCATTAAATATATTTCGATATATTTGCTTTTCAATAGGGTTCATCCTTTGGTGATGTTAAACAATTTCAGCAAGTTTTGTCAAAATCAATCAATAATTGTGCTTTGTAGAGTGTTTACAAGCCACAAATTGAACGCGTTTTCAAAAACAAGGTCAATAACTGATATTAAATATTTTTCGATTTAACTGATTTTCAATAGGGTTCATCCTTAGGTGATTACAAATACTCATGCCAGGTTACTTCAAAATCGCTCAAGAATTGTGACTTGTAGAGTGTTTACAAGGCAAAAATCCAACACATTTTATAGAACAAGGGCAATAATTCGTATTAAATATATTTCGATATTTTCTATTTTCAAAAAGGTTCATCCTTGGGTGATATTAAACAATTTCAGCAAATCTTGTTAAAATCGGTCAATAACTGTGCTTTGTAGAGTGTTTACAAGCCACAAATTGAACGCGTTTTCAAAAAAAAGGTCAATAACTGATATTAGATGTTTTTCGATTTAACTGCTTTTCAATAGGGTGCATCCTTAGGTAATAACAAATACTCATGCCAGGTTACGTCAAAATCGCTCATGAATTGTGACTTGTAGAGTGTTTACAAGGCAAAAATCCAACACATTTTATAGAACAAGGGCAATAATTCGTATTAAATATATTTCGATATTTTCTATTTTCAAAAAGGTTCATCCTTGGGTGATATTAAACAAGTTCAGCAAGTTTTGTTAAAATCGGTCAATAACTGTGCTTTGTAGAGTGTTTACAAGCCAAAAATTTAACGCGTTTTCAAAAACAAACAAAAACAAAAAATACTCAAGCCAAGTTTCATCAAAATCCATTAAGAATTGTTCTCTCAAGAGTGTTTACAAGCTATTATTGAACGCGTTTTCAAGAACAAGGGCAATAACTCCTACTAAATATTCGCTGATTTTCAGTTGGGTTTATACTTGAGTTATAACATACTCTCACTCCAAGTTTCATCAAAATCAGTCAAGAATTGCACATTGTAGAGTGTTTACGAGCCATTCAAGAACAAGGGCAAGAACCCATACTAATTTTTTTTCCGATTTCGCTGATTTTCAATAGGGTTCATCCTTGCGTGATCATAAACTCTCATATCAAGTTTCATCTAAATCTGTCAAGAATTGCACCTTGTAGAGTGTTGAGGAGCAGTTTTGGACCGACGGACGGACGGACGGACGGACGGACATTGGTGACGACAATATACCCCCCTCCCCCATTTCATGAGGGCGTATAAAAAGTGAAAGGAAACACTTTGAGTTAAGTGTTGCATAAATTAACTTTGGCCATCTACCTTAAATAGTATGTAATTAGCAAACGAGAAACACATAATTAATTAATTTCAAGTCTCAAGTATCTCAACTTGCTGACGTTTACTCGCAACCATTCATCCTTAGATAAAGAGTAAAGAGTGTAGCGGAAAAAAACTTCTCATGGTGCTATCGGGCATTCTTAAAAGTCAATTTTCCTCGCTCGTAGATTTCTGCTTACCCTTTTGAAATACTTTTCACTAAATAACTTTTATGTGACTTGTCCAATATCACGCTGAAATATCAATTTCTATGTGGTCTTATCTGATATCTTACAAAACTGTAAGATTGTCAAATGCTATGCTTACTGTTTATAAAAGTGTTCCTCAATTATTATAAATAAGTAAAGTAGTAAGTATCGACACCCTTTGGTAGACAAACGAACGCGTCATTGAACCCTTAGTATTTATTTTGAATCAATAACAAACCAATCAATTCACTGTTCATTGGAATTAGAGTTTTATTAGAAAAAATATAAAAAGAATCGATAAAGGTTTTTGATAAAGAGTCAAAAGGGAAGTCGGAGATTTAAAAAAACTTAATTCGATCAGAGAAACCATGACATTCCGGTACCATAATCACTTATATTGTCTAAAGACACCTAGGAAACAATAGGCATTGATTTTTTCAATCGTGATAAAAACGCTTGTAATGATTTGCATACTGAGGACATAGGACATAGCTGTGAATCACTGTTACATAGCGTTTTTTTAACGCCTTACGTAACTTAACGATGATATGTGCTGTTTGATTTTCAGCTTATAGAAAGACCATATAGGTGAAATTCTAGAAAGTGATTAATTGTTATTTCTTATGTCAGTTCACTGTGAATGGTCCTGGTTTGCATTTTCCAGAGAACGGAATCTCCACCAGGGAAGATTTTAATTGACATTTGTATTTTACAAAGTGATAGAAACACCAGATTTTATATATCTTGAACCACTGTGTCCTACCATTAACAATTTAGGGAACCAACAGATGGTGAAGGGTTACCTTTAGCAACGTAATCTCCGGCGCTGAAGAGTTTAATTCGACATTTATATTAAAACACCAGATATCAGATATAATCTTTGCTGTGGGTTAAATTGTAGAAGGTGCAACGGATATCAAATCACGAGATTAAACAAGGGATAATCTACGTTTGTGCTTGATGTTTTTTTTTAATAATATTGTCGTTTCGATGCCTATGTCGGTTGTCTTTTTGTTAAGAAACTGTCATAGTTACTTATAACTGTTTACTCTTATCACCTCGAATGTGATATCAAACATACGTTAATTGATTCTGGTTAAGCGGAATTGATTATTTCATTTCCAACAATAATATAAAATAATATAATAATATAATTAAAATAATTGATTTTAATGTTTGGCGGTGAAGGTTATAACTTGGACAAAATAAGCGGTATATGTTGTTTATAGTAGTGTAGGCTGTACGGAAAACATAAACGGTGGAATTCGAATTTGACTTGGTTCTATTTGATTCAAAAGAATTCACTAAATAGTTTTCGGACATAAATAATTGTGTGTGTAGAAGGATACATAATGCTACCGACGCTAAGCTTATTTTATTTAGGATTAATGATCCAACATGTGCATCTTCAAAATAACACATGTTTAGAATCAATATACATGAAAATACAATACACAACTAAACTTATAGATTCATATGTCAGTGAACTTTCAAATATCAGTTCGGTTTACGACTGTCTGAAACTTTGTCGAAATCATGGTACCTGTAAATCAGTTGGAATCAAAACGAATTCTATGACATGTTATTTGTACGATGGTCGGGTATATGCTGGTTTACCTGGGACAAATAGTTCGGATATCATCTATTACTGGCTACTAGAACGTAAGTTTCATTAGTTCATCCATTAAAATAATAGTTGTTCCTTCGAAATTTGATCTTATGTGAACGTGGGTTTCGCAAAGTGTTAGCTTGTGACTATTAGTGTTGCAAAATTTCCGGAATTTTCAAATAAGGGAAATTTTCCAGGAAACTTTCAGGAATTTTGGGAAATATTGGGAATAATTGGTAATTTTAAGAAATTCGTATTTGTCTCTTTTTGTATAAAACAAAACATTTCTGATTTACAAAGTCTTTATATATAGTGCACATTAAAGGTCTATGAGGTGACATATTGTTTGAATGTTGGAAAAAAGAAATGCAAAACACAAAAAAGAGCTTTTTTGTCATATTTATTGCTTTGATCATTTCTACCGTAAAAAGTAAGGTCTAACTTCATTCACATTCAAGTTACCAAAATAAATCTACCATAATCATTGCTTCTATAGTTTGCTTAATATGTGATGATTATAATTTTGACTACTTAAAAGATATAAATGATTTAAACTAAAATTATGTCTTCTCAATTTCTCAAATTTAAAGCACATCAACATTTATGTACTGCTGTGGCATTATGGTGCAAAATAAAATTAACAAGTGGTTGCCTAGCAAGATACGCCCACTTTAAAATATATTTTCTGTTTTAACACAGGCAGAAACTCTAACATTATTTAGGTCTAATTCAAGTTTTCATCAATATAAATATTCACATCAAAATTGATTCAAATCCGATGAAACGTAGTCTCTATTGAATTTACTAGCTAACTTTCATGAAAACTGTATTGTCTATTGCAATCACAAGCCAATTTCGCAGTGTTTTGACTAAGTCAAGACTAATTACTCAAAAACAGTTTATCAAAAAATCGTCAATTCCGTACTTGACCAAGATCTCACCAACTTCAATGATCAAAAAAAATTTCATTCAAATCAGATGAAAGCTGTTGTTTTGACGCTTTTTGACTAAGTCAAGGGCAATAACTCAAAGAACATCCACCAAAAAATCGTCACTATCAAACTTGTTTAAGATTTCATTCAAATCCAATGCAAATTGTGATCTCTATTGCGTTCACAAGCCAATTTTGACGGGTTTTAACTAAGTCAAGTGCAATTACTCAAAGAACATTAATCGAAAAATAGACTACTCGTATTTTGAATTTGTCCAAGATCTCATCAATATAAATGATCGCAGCAAGTTTCATTCAAATTAAATGAAAAATGTAGCAAATTTTAACGTGTTTTGACTAAGTCAAGGGCAATAACTCAAGAACTG
Organism: Nipponacmea schrenckii; assembly: GCA_030562195.1. NCBI lineage: Eukaryota > Metazoa > Mollusca > Gastropoda > Lottiidae > Nipponacmea > Nipponacmea schrenckii. Next base: position 19,074,219 of record CM060200.1, on the reverse strand, counting down.
TTTATCGAAAAATCGCCAATTTCAAACTTGTCTGAGATCTCTTCAATATAATAATCACAGCAAGTTAAATTCAAATCCATTGAAAACTGTTGTCTCTATCGCGTTCACAGCCAATTTTGACGCGTTTTAACTAAGTCAAGTGCAATAACTCAAAAACCGTTCGTTGAAAAATCGCCAATTTAGAACTTGTCCGAGATCTTATCAATATAAATGATCACAGCAAATTTCATTCAATCCGACAAAAACTGTAGTCTCTATCGCGTTCACAAGCAATTGTAGACGGACGGACCGACGGACCGTCAGACCGACATACCGAAGGACGGACGGACAGGGTTGACGACAATATACGACGACATTATAATGAATAATGATAACAAATTTTGTCAAATAACTTTTATAATTAAAAAAAGAAGGTAAATTTCCAAAATTACCGGAAAGTTTCCCAGCCTTTGCAACACTAGTGTCTATGGGTTATTTTAGTGACCCACTTTCTTAATAATTGTTCTATTCGGGTATTACCCTGGGGTGTCTATAAAACGAAGACCGAAGATGGAAGACCTCTATAAAACGAAGACCCAACTATAAAACGAAGACCCACTCAACTATAAAACGAAGACCCAACTATAAAACGAAGACCCACTCAACTATTAAACGAAGACCCAACTATAAAACGAAGACCCACTCAACTATAAAACGAAGACCCAACTATAAAACGAAGACCCACTCAACTATAAAACGAAGACCCAACTATAAAACGAAGACCCACTCAACTATAAAACGAAGACCCAACTATAAAACGAAGACCCACTCTACTATAAAACGAAGACCCAACTATAAAACGAAGACCCACTCAACTATAAAACGAAGACCCAACTATAACTATCTGATACAAGATTTAAAGTGATACATTACTTAGGATTGCTGTATTTTTCTGATTATGATTATGTCGATTAGAACTTTTCTTTCTAGATGCCACCTGTGTAATACAGAATACAATTGGAGTGAAATCAGGACAAAGGGTTTAGAAAATGTTTAATAGAGCTAGTCATTTTGGCATAAAATGAAGTATAAACAAATTTTCCTTCAATGCCAGGACTTCAAAAAGAATTAGTCTTGGTATCTGATTAAATTGGGTGTGTGGTCAGCGTTAACAATTGTTTGTCGCTTTTGTTTACAGAAAAGTGCAGTAAAAGTCTGTTTCTGCTTTTCAATTGCAGATATTCTTTCTTTCCTCTTGATATGTGATCAGGTTATCCACATTAACCTTAACTTCAAAGGCAACGTTTCCTGTTGGGATAAAGTAAAGATTTGTTGATCTCATGGTCTCTTGGTTTTAGGCTAAACAAAAAGATAGGCTAAATATACACTGCCTATAATCATAGAACTATAACCGGTTCTATGCCATTATGAAGCTGTATGTTTCAAATCGTCTGTATAAACCGGTTAAATAGCCGATCACAGACACCCTATTTTAATGATTTATCGGCTAGTATAGGCTTGGATTCTGCGCACTGTAACATTACTTTTGTAAACATTCATCTCGGCATTTTGTCACCTCGAACTAAGGTATGTTTTGGAAAAAACGTAAATTATATGATGGGATAAATATAACACAAATATCGATGATAGCCGTAATGAAGACAAGCGTGAGGGACGACCCTTAACACTTGCATAAATGATCATTAGGCCTAACAATACGACGACAAAAACCGCTAATCCGGAAGCCAGTATGAAGTAGCCAAGGCCTACTTTAAACGTAGTGGATATTTACCACGGGCCGTGGTAAATAGTCTGTCACTACACATTCGGTTATTTGCCACGGCGTGGTAAGTAATTGTACTATTTTAAGCTATTTAAGAACGAATTTCTTCTTAGATTTAATGATTTTCTATTGAATCACACATAAAATTACAAATGCCGTCGCCTAATTCGGGATTCAGTGTGTTTTGTAACTGGAATTGTGTGTTTTCTAATCGAAGCGATAATTCAACTGTCCGCCATATTGTGCGTATTGTTATATACACCAGGTGAAAATGCCCAGCCTATGAAATATTGTATGCCTTTTAGATGTGCGTTTAGAATCATTAATAGTGGAGAATACATGGATACGCGAAGATTAACAGTATGAATACTTTACTTTTAATTATATTTCAAAATCAATGCTAATAAATTTCAATTTTTTTTTATCATACACAGACCCGTGGTAAATACAATACAACACGTGGTAGGGGTTGTAAGCTAACTTCTAAATACAGACCCGTGGTAAATAAGATAAAACAAGTGGTAGGGGTTGAGAGGTAACTACTATATACAGACCCGTGGTAAATAAGATAAAACAAGTGGTAGGGGTTGTAAGCTAACTTCTAAATACAGACCCGTGGTAAATAAGATAAAACAAGTGGTAGGGGTTGTGAGCTAACTACTATGTACAGACCCGTGGTAAATAAGATAAAACAAGTGGTAGGGGTTGAGAGGTAACTACTATATACAGACCCGTGGTAAATAAGATAAAACAAGTGGTAGGGGTTGTAAGCTAACTTCTAAATACAGACCCGTAGTAAATAAGATAAAACAAGTGGTAGGGGTTGTGAGCTAACTTCTATACACAGACCCGTGGTAAATAAGACAAAACAAGTGGTAGGGGTTGTAAGCTAACTACTATACACAGACTAGTGGTAAATAAGATAAAACAAGTGGTAAGGGTCGTGAGTTAACTAATATACGGAGACCCGTGGTAAATAAGATAAAACAAGTGGTAAGGGTTGTTAGATAACTACTATACACGGACCCGTTATAAATAAGATAAAACAAGTGGTAGGGGTTGAGAGGTAACTACTATATACAGACCCGTGGTAAATAAGATGAAACAAGTGGTAGGGGTTGTGAGCTAACTTCTATACACAGAAGTACAGTATAGAAGTTAGCTTACAATCCCTACCACTTGTTTTAGTTTATTTACCATGGGTCTGTATATAGTAGTTACCTCTCAACCCCTACCACTTGTTTTATCTTATTTACCACGGGTCTGTACATAGTAGTTAGCTCACAACCCCTACCACTTGTTTTATCTTATTTACCACTAGTCTGTATTTAGAAGTTAGCGGATCCGTGTATAAGCTTAGTAATTACATGTAGCTTACAATCCCTTCCACTTGTTTTATCTTATTTACCACGAGTTTGTGTATAGTAGTTAGCTAACAACCCCTACCACTTGTTTTATCTTATTTACCACGGGTCTGTGTAAAGTAGTTAGCTGACAACCCTTACCACTTGTTTTATCTTATTTACCACGGGTCTGTGCATATTAGTTACCTCACGACCCTTGCCACTTGTTTTATCTTATTTTCCACGGGTCTGTGCATATTAGTTACCTCACGACCCTTGCCACTTGTTTTATCTTATTTACCACGGGTTTGTGTAAAGTAGTTAGCTTACAACCCCTACCACTTGTTTTATCTTATTTATCACGGGTCCGTGTATAGTAGTTAGCTAACAACCCCTAACACTTGTTTTATCTTATTCACCACGGGTCTGTGTAAAGTAGTTAGCTTACAACCCCTACCCCTTGTTTTATCTTATTTACCACGGGTCTGTGCATATTAGTTAACTCACAACCCTTGCCACTTGTTTTATCTTATTTACCACGGGTCCGTGTATAGTAATTAGCTTACAACCCCTACCACTTGTTTTATCTTATTTACCACTGGTCTGTATATATTAGTTGGCTCTTAAACCCTACCATTTGTTTTATCTTATTTACCACGGGTCCGTGTATAGTAGTTAGCTTACAATCCCTACCACTTGTTTTATCTTATTTACCACGGGTCTGTGTATAGTAGTTAGCTTACAACCCCTACCACTTGTTTTATTTTATTTACCACGAGTTTGTGTATAGTAGTTAGCTAACAACCCCTACCACTTGTTTTATCTTATTTACCACGGGTCTGTGTAAAGTAGTTAGCTTACAACCCCTACCTCTTGTTTTATCTTATTTACCACGGGTCTGTGCATATTCGTTAGCTTACAACCCAATAGCTTTTTACTATGCGTGTTTGAATCAATACCGCCAACTTGTTAATCGCGACTACTATTTGCGATCAAAAATGCTGTTTATTTTCGTATTTTGATTATGTCAAAATCGCTTCAATTTGATTAAATTATGTCTCCGTCATTCACCAAAATGTGTTAATATAATCATGATCTCAATCTTATTTGTAAAAATATCGTTTATTTCATCTTTTATGAAGACAAGTGGCAAATAATGAAAACCCGTGGCAAATAATTATTTACCACGCCGTGCCAAATATCCTCTGCCTACTTTAAATGGCAAAGTGACACGCGTCGGATTGATGAATACTTATTACTAATACTGTAGGCTACGTAATATGAATAAGGCATGGCCTTGAATGAGAGCGCAGACTAGGGCTATTGATAATAATGACAATGAATACGCAAAATAATGTCATTCATTGATATATTTCGACGTCATAAATAGCATGTGACGTCACTAAACGCCCTGTCAACATAATTTCGACGGCAAGACAACTCTTATATGAGATAAACTTGTTTATGGAAATCCTGCATAGAACATTCAGGAAAAATTAAGATTAAACGTAAGGTGTTTAAATAGGGTACAAAACATCTATTTTAGTGTTTGTGAAAGAAATGTAATTTATTTTAAGAATTCCAGAATATTCACTTCGAGACTACCTTGATTGACTGCGACCTAGCTGTAAACAAACATGGCAGCCCCCATGGCGGCCATCTTTTTTTTTTACTACCAGTGGTGCAAAGTTCTTCTGATGCATATTCATGTATACATGTTACCATAAGAGAGAGCTTCGCTCTCGACGGCCTCGCCGTCGAAGGAGCTGCGCTCTCATATTATGTAACTGTGTACTGGTAGTGGTACAAGAAAATCTGTGTGTGTCCGCACACTTCTGACGTTCTGTCTATAAGTCACCTGAATTAATGCCTGAAGCCCTTCAATGTGCACGCCTAATCTTAAACTTTTGGCCAATGAAATGTATGGAAGAAAGACGGCGCACCGTGCGAAAAGGTCCCCAAATTAAGACTTGGAGAAAAGTATAATAAATAAGTTGTCCTCAAATTCATGTACATGATTCATGATAATCCGATAATCCGGAAACCCCGCACTCTTTTTAGGCCCTAGCCTACTGGGAACGAAATTTTTGTCATGTTCAATTGCTCAATCCGGTTATTCGGATTCTGGTTCTGCACGGTCGTGATTGGGAACTAATTATCAATTTATATAGTAATTAGTATTCATCAATCCGACGCGTGTCACTTTGCCATTTAAAGTAGGCCTAGAGTTCCGGATTAGCGGTTTTTGTCGTCGTATTGCTAGGCCTAAATCCTAATGATCATTTATGTAAGTGTTAAGGGTCGTCCCTCACGCTTGTCTTCATTACGGCTATCATCGATATTTGTGTTATATTTATTCCATCATATAATTTACGTTTTTTCCAAAACATACCTTAGTTCGAGGTGACAAAATGCCGAGATGAATGTTTACAAAAGTAATGTTACAGTGCGCAGAATCCAAGCCTATACTAGCCGATAAATCATTAAAATAGGGTGTCTGTGATCGGCTATTTAACCGGTTTATACAGACGATTTGAAACATACAGCTTCATAATGGCATAGAACCGGTTATAGTTCTATGATTATAGGCAGTGAGAATATATTTAGCCTATCGTTTTGTTTAGCCTAAAACCAAGAGACCATGAGACCAACAAATCTTTACTTTATACCAACAGGAAACGTAGCCTTTGAAGTGAAGGTTAATGTGAATAACCTGATCACATATCAAAAGGAAAGAAAGAATATCTGCAATTGAAAAGCAGAAAAAGACTTTTTCTGCACTTTTCTGTAACAAAACGGACAAACAATTGTTAACGCTGACCACACACCCAATTTAATCAGATACCAAGACTAATTCTTTTTGAAGTCCTGACATTGAAAGAAAATTTGTTTATACTTCATTTTATGCCAAAATGACTAGCTCTATTAAACATTTTCTAAACCCTTTTTCCTGATTTCACTTCAATTGTATTCTGTATTACACAGGTGGCATCTAGAAAGAAAAGTTCTAATCGACATAATCATAATCAGAAAAATACAGCAATCCTAAGTAATGTATCACTTTAAATCTTGTATCAGATAGTTATAGTTGGGTCTTCGTTTTATAGTTGAGTGGATCTTCGTTTTATAGTTGGGTCTTTGTTTTATAGTAGAGTGGGTCTTCGTTTTATAGTTGGGTCTTCGTTTTATAGTTGAGTGGGTCTTCGTTTTATAGTTGGGTCTTCGTTTTATAGTTGAGTGGGTCTTCGTTTTATAGTTGGGTCTTCGTTTTATAGTTGAGTGGGTCTTCGTTTTATAGTTGGGTCTTCGTTTTATAGTTGAGTGGGTCTTCGTTTTATAGTTGGGTCTTCGTTTTATAGTTGAGTGGGTCTTCGTTTTATAGTTGGGTCTTCGTTTTATAGAGGTCTTCCATCTTCGGTCTTCGTTTTATAGACACCCTATTACCCTGTAATGATGACAATGCTCTCTTAGTATGAAGCATTCAAATGGTGTAGTAGGATTACCTCACTCGAGCACAATCATTTCCAAGGGGTACCGATATTATTTATATCTAAATTGTAATATCTTCGTAGTAAAATGACAAATAAAAGATAAAAGAGAGCGCTCCATCAACAACTTATTACATTTACAGTCCCATACGGCAACGCTAGCTTGTCTCCAGTATATCAAGAGTTTGTCTGCAGTGAACTTGTCTGCAGTGTTGCAGTTATAAAACAGCGAACAAACGTATTTTATTCCTTGTTTGAACAAGATATATGTCTTGGTGGATGTAGTAACTGTCCAGCAGCAGCTCAGATACTAAACTTGTCAATCATGTGTAACACTTTAATTCTGACCACTCCCCCTAACAAACATTTTATCATTTCATAGCTGAGTGTCCTATCCAACTTGGATACATTGAAAATTCATCCAGTAAAATATGTGCCAAGTATTATTCAACTGAATTGACTTGGTTTGAGGCGCAGAACCAGTGTGAAAATGATGGAGGGTTTCTGTTTATGGGGGACAATCAGGACAGTCAGAATATAATGACAAGTTACCGTAATAATGGAGGTAATTCAGCCTTCAAGATCAATAACAAACATTTCTACCGGGTGGGTGCGTGGAATTAAAACCTGCTTGGCCTGCCATTGAACATTTTCAACTACTTAACGAAAGGAAAAACTTATAAGGCCGTGGACAACCCCCCCCCCACCCCCAAATGCTTTATTTAAGGACAATATATCGTCAATTTTAACATTTGTTTGAAGAACTAATGACATTGCATTTTTCCATCGTCCTGTTGCTCCCACCTTCAAATGTAGCAGCAGGTTGATATAATAGCAGTGTCGTATTAAATGAGTCAGTTGCAGAAAAAAGTAAATCGTGAAACTCCTTTGAATTCCCACCCAATTGTTTGAATAAATTCCCTAATTTTTTTTAAAGTTTTAGGTGCTCTAACGTTTCTTGGTGCTACAGATATAAATGAAGAAGGTGTTTGGGAATGGTTCAATGGTGTACCCGTTAATATATCAGCGTTTGTATCTGGCGACCCTAATAACCATTTGTCAAGCGAACATTGTATTTGTATTTATTATATGCCATCATCAATATTTGGTCTGGTCGATTATCAATGCCATGGGAAGGCGGGTTTTGTTTGCCAAGTCCCTACGAAACAAACCTATATAACTTAAAATTCGGTTAATTCGGTTAATTCATCGGGAGAGTTGGGGCTGGCAAGCCAATCGAAATATTAATTAGTAAAAGATAAAAAACGAGAATGTAACGTTCTTAGAAGTTAATTTAATTTGTTTTTGCTTTAAGGTTCAAACTGTGGTACTGATTCGTGAATTTGGATTGAAGATTTGAAACAAATTCTTCATTGAGGACAGTGCAAAAATAAATGATAAACTCTTTATTTTACATGAATCAGAATTAGGTCCAATACACAAAGATATGGGGCTCACAATAGGTGATATTGAAAAAATAGACAAATATTTCGATGTATAATTTGTTTTAAAAAAAGATAAAAAGCCTACATATTTCTTAGATGGACATATCTATGTTGTTGCTATCAATTACATGACTACAAAAGAAATACACAATCTGTGTACAGATGAGCAGACATACATACATATTCATACACAGGATAGGTGGCACATTGTATTATGAATATTTATGTATGATTAGATTTTTACGTTAATGATGAGATTATCTTTTATCAAAACGATAAATAGACCTACCATATTTATAGACAAATAGAAAAGGGTTCATTTATATCATTTTGTGAGGCTCGTGAAATGAAAGTATCTCTGAGTCATTTTTCTCTGTATGTTATGTAATTTGGTTATTACAATTATAAGTATGGGCTATCTGTGTCTTTCTGACTTTTAGACTTCGTCAATCGTCTTAATCCATTTTATGATTTTAGGGACGGGGTCATGTAACACAATTTTATGTTGCACTAGTCCTTCCCCTGATGATTACACACTAACTTGTCAAAGCGTCATGTACAAGTAAACATAGGAGTATACTACTATAATATTGTGTTCCATTAGTTTAATCGTTCATCTTATCACCCAACGACGTTTACCTGGATAATCCAGATCGTTATAGTAACTTCTGTTGTTATTTGCTAGGATGTTATTTGTGGTGTGACTGGTGCAGAACTGTATAATTTCTTGGTTTCGGTGATTTCTTTTAGATATTGATGAGAACAAAAATCTCAAATAAACAGCATCGATATTTTTAACTTTTGTATAATGAAATATTCACAAGGGGCAGTATGCAAAATATTTACTTTCAAAGTAGATTTTGCGTTTTAAAATCAATACATGCACAAATTCCACTAGATTTGAACTAGAGTTCAGTAAAAGTGGGGGGGGGGGGGGTGCGACACCCCCAACACCCCCCGGTAGCTACGCCCCTGGTTACTTGAATGTGTATGATTAGTAACTTGAATGAGTATGATTAGTAACTTGGATGAGTATGACGGATAACTTGGATGGGTATGATTAGTAACTTGAATGAGAATGATTAGTAACTTGGATGAGTATGATGGGTAACTTGGATGATTATAATGAGTAGGCCTACTTTGGATGAGTATGATGTGTAATTTTGATCAGTATGATCAGTAACTTGGATGATTATAATGAGTAACTTGGATGATTATAATGAGTACTTTGGATGAGTATGATGTATAATTTGGATGAGTATGATGTGTAACTTGGATGATTATAATGAGTAACTTGAATGAGTATGATGAGTAACTTGGATGATTATAATGAGTTCTTTGGATGAGTATGATATGTAACTTGGATGAGTGTATTTGAAACTAATCACAGTCCGATTCCTTCTTGCTGTCTAATATTTGATTTTGAGTCCCACGTTTGCGTCATGGTAGTCGCCATTATGTAATGTCGCATGATAAAACTCTGAATGCTGATAGGCTTTTAGCTAAAATCGTTTTGCTGTGCAGCTGAGCGCCTAACGCACACATTCGAGCGAAGCGTATTGCCGTGCGGAAACGGCGCTCCGCACATTTAAAGGGGCCCAGTCTTGATTTGTTTCAGACAAACATCCGACAGCCTCAAACACATGAAATCTCTTGCTTAGCTAATCAGACATAGTCTACAGAGCTTACCTTAGAATTTGAGCCTTCAAATCCATGTGTATCCATAATTATCTCTGACTATACAAGCATGAAATTTACCAGTAGCCAGGAATCTTAGCATAAGCGCTAATCTTTGCTTCGGTGTTATTGATTTTCTCATACAAGTGTCCTGTTTCATGATGACTGGATAAATAAGGATAAATTGAAATTATTCAATCGTGAAGCAGGAATATCGTCTATATTAGTCTGTATCCTCTTTTTCGAGTTCGGAAAATAGGTTTTGAAATAACTCCTTCTTTGCCCTTCGGTTGCCCCACGGCCGAACCCAAACTTTAGTCTCCGTCTCATCTAAATCAATAAACATGAAGCAGCAATAATTTTTATCCGAACTTTCTTTGACGCGGCCATTTTGAAATCATGTGACAATATGCTGGATGGCGCTCTCCTATCGATCAATAATTTCCGCTCGACAAACATAATAAATTTGGTACATTTTGCAAAATATGACACTCAATGCTCATTTCTCTGTCATTTACTTCACAGAGTAAATTAACTTTGCCAATGGGCTTAACAGGTTGATCACCTAAGCCATATATCAACAAATTGCTATGTGATATAGGGGGGTTAAATGAATTCCTTAATGCATCATAAGTTCGTTTTGAAATTACATTTGTCTCAGCACCAGTATCTAACTTAAAATTTACAACACCATGACCTTTAACATTGACAGCTTTTGACCAGCTTTGACCTTTACCATGTATATTAGTGGTGTTACACCATATGTGCGTATCTTCTAAATCATCGACAAGATCATATTCATTTGTATCAATCATCATACTGGTCATATTCATAATATACATTTGATCTTTTGTTTAATTTGTCTTTTGATAAACATACACTGGCAAAATAATTATGTCTATTGCATTTGGCACAAATTTTACCGTATGCGGGAATATTCCCACTTGTTAGATGTTCATAGCCACAAGATGTACACTTTTTTCGTCCATGTCCGGTTGACGAAAATCTTTTCTGCATTCCTCTTGGGATGGAGCGACCTCTAGATGGATTTCGAAATTCCTGCGACCCTCTCGATTGTGGACCTCGATACTGTGAACCTCTCTGTGTTCTCTGCTATGTTGGGGGTGGACCTCTTCTGTTACCACGTCCGCGGCTATTATTTCGTCCTGCGTAGTGGATTTTCGTGATTTCTGGTTTAGTTTCTAAAAAATGCCTTGATTCAAGCTTCTGTTCATGTAAATGTCCTTTAGAGATTATCTGATCTAAAGTCAGATCTTCATTCCACAATTTATCTCTCAAATCTTTTGATTTTACACCCACTGATAGTTGTTTGCATAACTGATTGTCTAATGTATCACCGAACTCACAGTGTCTTGCTATTTCACGAAGTCTTGCTAAGTAGTCTGATATGGTTTCATTTTCTTCTTGATAACAGGTGTCAAATTTCTTCATGTATAAATTGATAAGCTTTTTTGGCTCAAAATGTTGGTCAAATTTTTCTAGCACTCTCTCGAAATGGTCTTTATCTGCAGCATTAGCAAACGTGAATGAGTCAAAGATTTTCTTGTGCTTATGATCTAAGCCATAAATCAAAATAGCTATCTTCCGCTTATCATCTTTAGGATCCAAACCAGCTGCTAACAAAAATATAGCTAGTTCATCCTTATAGTCTTTCCAAGCAACATTATTGCTCGTATCATTAGGCTTGAATTTCGGTGGGGTGAATCCAAAGGCGGACATTTTCTTTTCAAATCTAGGCCTACCGTGGCTCAAACTAAGTAAATGTCACTTATTTTCGTTGTAAAATATCACAAATGTCTGAATTCAGAATTGCTTACTAATATTACTTTGTTTCTTGTAGGTTCGGATCGATTCTGACACCATGTTATGTCTCTACAGGTCATTCAAATCTTGTTTAAATGTATTGAACTTAAGACAGCCATGTGCATTCATAAACTACTTTATTACCTCTAATATTGAAGAGTTACAATAAGTATATGGATAGAGGGCAGTACACAATGTCAATATATAACACTGCCCTTCAATGGAATTCATATACTTGAGAATGGGATCACTTGTCTTGGAATTTACTGCCAGTTCCAAAAGATCATGAGTTTGAACTTCTGTTCAATCACGTGATATTCAGAGCACGGCGATTTAGGAATTATTTACCAAACGACACAATTTTCATTGCCTCTGTTCGTGAACCGTTTAGTCAATTTGTTTCCGCATTCACCTATTTCAGATCAATACATGGAAGAAAATACCTAACAAATACATGTAGTTCCATTTCTTCATCAATTCACTCGTTTCTTACAAATCCTTCCGCATACCAATCCAGCACCCGCTTATCATTGACTCATAATTCAATGACACGTGATTTTGGATATCCGCCTGCATATATCGACGATATACAACTATTTAAAAAGTATTTAAACAAACTTGGAGATTTTTTCCATTTGGTGATCGTATTAGAAAGATTCGACGAGTCCATGGTCGTATTGAGGAGGTTGTTAAACTGGTCGGTTAAGGAAGTTCTGTATATTGCAATTAATGATCAGAAACATAATATAACTTATAAAAGGATGACACAACACTTCATCAAAAATGGTCCCAGTTTTGTATGATTTTTTTCTATAAAAAGGTGAACAGACAAATTGCAGAACAAAAGAATGATCAAAGAAGTACAGGAAATTCTATCTAAGAGACAGAATAGCACCATCAATAACATTTGATAAAACTGATTATTCCCCAGAATTTACCGTTTCTAAAGACGAGTGTAAATTGATGACGGCAAAAGAAAAAGACCTGATGAATATTTTAGTAACAGAGAGGAAAGAAATGTTTGAGATATTAGGTGAAAATAGTCATTATCTACGTAAATTTCACGATAAAGTAAAATTGTCACCTTCAATACAATTAAAAGTTTAGCATAACGATGTGTTGGGAGTACAATTGTCAAAAGGCTTTGGCTAAGACTTTGATTTCATCTTCGACATGTATATTTCATACATGAACTCAGTTTTATGCTTCTCAAAGCTAGCTTCAGTTGACGGAGAACAGAAAAACAGGAATAACGTTGGTAGTTTTAGTCTTCACGTCAGTGCAGTACAGCGATAACAACAATGTGACAGATTTATGCCTATACCCCATGCATCTTCCTTCATGTCAACCTCCCTTATCCCCGCAACGCTCAGGTACGCTGTTTTGTTATATAACTTTGTAACTTATGTCCCTATGTGCCGGCTGTATATGAAATGTAATTTGTAAATTAAATTTGAACATTGTTCATCAGACAGATTAGTCTAAGTTTCTCCAGGGAATGTGTCTAGCTCTATAACTTAAAGGTTTCTTAGTTTCTAGTACAGTTCGAACATTTGGTGACGATTATCATCGTCTAGTCCTTATCGCATTCGCTTTTTAAATTGGTAAGCTACGGAAAAGCTTATAGATGAGATCAATGACATAGGAGCAATGCAATTGACAGTGGTTTACATTGCAGTAAAATAGATGACAAAGATATCCTATATATCGCTCAGTGTTTGTTAAGAATAAAAAGGGAAGTAAATACAGCCTTATTCAGAGAAGTTAATTGTTGTCTGATTCAAAATTACGACTTTGTGAACGAGTCTAAAGTCCGGATAATCCAAAAGCAAACAAAACTGGAGAATTTTACTGTTATCTTTACTCTATTATCAGTCAAAACGATGGCTTTAAAGTTGAAATCTACTTCACATTATCTTTGTATCTAGTAGGAGAATTGATATCTTTGGAGAGTCAACTTGTATAAAGTTGAAATTCGTCCCCAACCAGCGAGACAATAGCTTTGTGACTGATAATCTCTAACATATAAAACACGAAGTTGGTAGTAAGTCATGTAGCAAATCAGTAAGAAGGGGATATTATGGGATGCTTGAAATCCTTCAGTGATAAAATCATTTGGGCTTTAGAAACAGCGTTTTATAAGTGAGTATGAATTCCATCAGTTGTATATTGTAGGCCTATTATAAATATAAGGAAAAGGAAAAATATATGCATCAGATAATTTGGTATAATGTTAATGTCATAATCCCAATTGTTTTCAAGAATTGTACGATCTGTTTGGACTGATTGACTTTAGCATCAACTATAGTATTTATACACATCCAAATTGTTTGTTTAAATTAAATAGAGTATTGAACTTTTAGTACTTATATCTGTATCTCTTCATTTTGTACTTAGACAACATACTTTCCTGATAAACTACATTCATGGTAGATATAGCCAGCTAGTATACGTTGTGACTATTAGAACATAATAGTAGTCTAGCTTGTCAATCTAATTTTTCCAGTTAATTTATTAAGTTTCAAAACTGACTATCTAATTCATTCTATTGTCTAAGAATGATTTGGGGTCTATAAAAAATTGCATGTCTCTACTGAAAAAATTAAATTATCTTATCTGGAAAACAACATTTGCATTAGATGTAATCAAACCAGTTTTCAGTTTTTTGTTCTTAAAAAGGGATATTGTTACGATACTTGTTATATTCCAGTGTGGGTGTATTTATTGGTACCTACCCCTGGTTGACTATCATTCTCTCACTGGTCATCTGTGGAACTTGTGGAATTGGTTTAAAAACATTTAAAGAAACAAAATCTCAGGAGAAACTGTGGGTACCAAGGGATTCCAGGGTGTTGAATGAAAAACAATGGGTAGACAAACATTTTCCTGTTTCTACCAGATATGTTTCTATTGTTGTTACCAATCCTGATGTCCTCATTCCATCTTTTATCAATGCTGTAAGTAGTGGGCTTTTTATATTGGGTAGCCTTTTAGTATTTTATGATTTACTGTATGATGTGTACATATAATTTACATAAATAATGAGACACAAATTTTATTGTATACTACTTCTTTGTTATATTACACACACATTTCAACAATCTATATTGTTATCATCAGGTGAAATAAGAAAATATAATACAACTTGACAGTTGCATTATAAACTCATCTGCTTTAAAGGATGAACCATTGTATAATGGGCACAGTAAGGAGCCCTGGCTCCTGCTAGAAAGTTTTGGAAAAGTCAGTGATGATTTTTATTTGCAAAAACCATGTTGAGGGGACATCTCAGTCTTTGAATATGACTATTTACACTCTCTTTCTCAATATTTTAATGAATATGTATTTCTATTCAAGATCTATTATACCTTCTCTATGCTGTTAAAATATTGACTTCAATCTTCTCAATGCACATTGTGTGTTTACTGTTTAAAGGGATATGTTTATCTCATCAATCAATACATAACACTAGCACCATTTGAATTTCCATTTTAATATCTTTAAAATCACTATTGCAAATACAATTAGCAAGTGGTTTAAATATTAGCTTGGTCCCATTGTTATTGTCATTTTCATTGTTATATACCGATAATACATTTATTCATAGATAACTTCAATTAATTAATTAAAATCAGAGTTAATTATTATTATGATATTTTTTATACAGTTATTGCAGCTGAAAATAGAGTTTGAAAATTTCACTGTAGATGGAAAGGAATTTACAAACTTTTGTTATGAGTAGGTATCTAATTAGTGGTCTTGTCATAATTATATGAAGTCTGTGTTTAACATAATTATCACAAACAAATAAATCAATAATATTATAAATCAATTAGTCAATAAAAAACAAATTGCTTCAATAAGCATCAGAGCAAAATGAGAAACAAATTTTATACATCAATAGCTTTTGTTATAATCAAATTGCATCAATTGTATAAAAACTTTTTAAATTGTAAACAATTTTCTTCATTTGTAAACAATTTGCTGCAATTGTAAACAATTTGCTGCAATTGTAAACAATATGCTGCAATTGTAAACAATTTGCTGCAATTGTAAACCATGTATTTAAAATGTCAACTAAGTGCTACAATTGTAAACCAAATTCTTCAATTGTATATAAATTGCTCTAGTTGTAAACAAATTCCTTTAAGTAACATTGTAATCACTTTTCTATATAACATTAAAGTGTATATTGTTTTAAGTTATCATATTGTAATAGATTACATAATGAGTCATATATTTTCCCTTTCCTCCTTTTTATCATTTATGTACAGCTTTTATATATTGTTTCCCTTTAGGCTATCTTCAAGATGTGGAACAACTGGTTTATTAGAACTATGGAATAACGATGAGTCTTCTATAGAATCATTGTCTAGATCTCAGATATTAGATACAGTTAATAATATAACTCATAGGTTTGTCTTCTTGTTTATTATGACAGGAGTAAGATTGATATTTCATTGTAATTTGATCATTTTTTGTTTAATTTTGAAAAATATGAGTAACAGTATAAATAAAAATACAGCCCATATATGTATTGCAGATTATTTTTCTATACATGTTTCATTGTTACTCAGGTTGTTATGAGTCATGTCATTAATGATTTAATAAAGAGATTAAAACTTCCAAATCATATTTTATATTTAATAATATAAGCCATTTTAGAGGGAATTATGATTCCTGCTAATTCTTGGATGATAACATAGACATAATCATTGTATGTGTCTGTAAATGATATATATTGATTCCAGCCCAGTTTTTGGTAATGAGATAGATGTCAGGAATTACCTGGGTGGAAAAATCAGATATGATGGTAATGGTAGAATTATTGGTGCTGAGGCTACACAAATAACATGGCTTCTAAAACCTGTAAGTCATCTTGAAAACAATATGGGTTAGTTGAGCAATATTCTCACTTATTGTATATGATCTGTGTATGGGTCTGAAATTCTTGTAATTTTGAGTATGTCATAGTTTCTCATTATTGCAGGCAAACTTTCAGTAAGTTTGGGGACCTGGGAAAACCCAATCCAATAGGTTTACTCAAGTTAATAGATAAAAAACGCTTTTTTTTCCAGGGACCTGCCTCAAAAGACTGGGAAGGAAAAGTTATTGAAAGAGCTCTACAAGGTGATAAGATGTTTGAAAATATTTATGTATATGCTTCTAGAAGGTAAATTACCTGTAAACTATTTCTTTTATGTCAGTGCCCACATCAGTACCAACTTGTCTAAACTCTGGATTGCTAACAATAGTATACCAATGTACAATTGTCAAATCATAGAAAATAAAGATATCACCTAACTTTGGTTTTTCGTTCCAATGGCTGAT
This sequence comes from Nipponacmea schrenckii, assembly GCA_030562195.1. Lineage (NCBI taxonomy): Eukaryota > Metazoa > Mollusca > Gastropoda > Lottiidae > Nipponacmea > Nipponacmea schrenckii. Next base: position 19,057,349 of record CM060200.1, on the reverse strand, counting down.
TTGTTGGCAAAGATATTAGCTGATTTATAATATAGATGTTAATATTATGGTGATATTTTGGGGCTCATAAATTTTGTAGTTCTTATGTCAAATGTTAGTGAACTTAACATAGGGATTTTGTAAATTCCTATTTTAAAACAATTTAAAGACATGTTATGAATACTAAATATTTCTATTTGATCTTGTAGTTTTGATGATGAAGGTTATGGAGCTATAAACAGTGATATTAAACTATTATCAGCTGGTTTCAGTATTGTTTTTATCTTTGTTATGGTTTCACTTGGTAACTTCAATATGATAGAACATAGGGTAGGTGTTTTTATATGACAGAACATTGAGTAGGTGTTTTTTATAGTACATGGAGAAGGTGTTTTTTTACAGAACATAGAGTAGGTAGTTTTTATATGACAGAACATAGGGTAGGTGTTTTTTACAGTACATAGAGAAGGTGTTTTATATAGATCATAGAGTAGGTGGTTTTTATATGAGAGAACATAAGGTAGGTGGTTTTTACAGAACATAGAGTAAGTGTTTTTTTTAGAGAACATAGAGTAGGTATTTTTTATTTTACTGAATATAATTATGGATTATGGATAGTGGTTTTTACATGAAATAATATATGGATACTATACCATAACATATGGTTAGTGTTTTTATAGAACATATGGTAAGTGTTATTATAGATAGAACATAGGGTAGGTTGCTTGAAAATTACAATGCTCACACTACAGGAAACTGTGGTTTATAATCTACTATTCCTTTACTATGTATAGGTGATAATGTAATTTTGCCAAGCTAATTCGCAACAGTTTTAATTTCAGATTATAGTATCTCTACTAGGATTATCCAGTGTTGGATTGGCTATATTGTTTGCCTATGGTGTAGCTACAGCTCTTGATGTTATATATGGTCCTATACAGTCTATCATGCCATTTTTACTATTAGGTACATTTCATAGTTAACATGTTATTTGACATCAAATATTTTACTTGCTTAACATCCTCATTATCCCATCACAAAGTTGACAAGGTGGCCTTACAGATGGTCTTAGTGCTTGGACTATTTGATTTTTATCAATATTCTACACTAGGCCCTTGCTAGTGGCTTCTGTTGTATAGTAACATGTAACTTCCAATCACTCTAATCTCTGTTTCAGGGGTGGGTGTTGATGATATGTTTGTTATAGTTGATGCTATGCGTAACTTATCACCTACCGAACAAAAACTAACATTACCAGAACGTATTGGTACTGTATTAAAACATGCTGGTGTATCTGTTACTGTAACTTCTGTTACAGATATTGTAGCTTTTGGTATTGGGGCATCTACTGTGAGTGAATGTTACTTATTTTTAAAGGGGATATAAATTCTATATCAGTTACAAAAATTACCTTCCCATATTTTGGGCTTAAATATGTTTTTATATTTAAACCCAAAATTATCAAAATTCTGTCAAATATGTTAACAGCTTTAGGATTTAGATACAATTCTACAAACTTAATCTGTTGAAAAAACATATTCAAAAAAGTAATTTGATTGTTTTTTATCTGTTTTCAGGTCATCCCAGCTTTAAGTGCATTCTGTATTTATGCAGCATTAGGAATATTCGCTCTGTTTATTTTACAGTCAACTTTTTTTGTGGCATGTTTAACTATAGATTATAGGAGGAGAGAAGCCAATCGTAATGCTTGCATCTGTTGTTATACTCATAAACTATACTCACCCAGCTCCTGTAGCCAAATACAGTTTCTACCTCTATTTTTTGAAAAATATTTTGCACCATTTTTGCTTAAATTACCAGTAAAGGTGTGTTATTGTTTTGTCATCTGTTAATTAGTAATTATTAAACTGGACTATATTCAGAAAAAAGACTATGGTCTTTTCTTATAAAATATGCTAAATAGCTTGCAAGAATTAATCAAATTGCTATGGTCGTCAAGATTTTGATATATTCAAGGCCTCAAGGACAGGTGATTACTTTTGCTGTTGAATAAGAAATATATATATTCTTACCACTGTGATCAATATCTGTAGCTTATGAGGGTATTTTTACAATCTTTTCTTGAAGTGATTTGGCAATGTGCAGAGTCTAGAAAATTGACCAATTGTTCTAGCATAGTTTAAGACAGTGCTATCAGGTGTTTTTTATATTTATTGAAGATATTAGTGGTTTGTACAGTTATTATTCTGGTCAGTATTAATCTATGGAGATTTATTTTATTGAAACAAGACTTTAATTTAACAAACTACATTCCATCAGATTCCTATGCCTATCAATATGTGCATGCTAAACAGAAATATTTTAATGATGAAGGGACTGACACAGCCATTTATTGTGGTAAGTAAGACCTTTTATTTTAAGGCTGTAGTTCACCATTTTGGGGATTCGATTTGAGTCTTGAAAATTTGTAAATAGTCTTCAGAAGAATAATATCACACAATTCATTCCAAAATACTTCTATAGAAGAATTTAAGTCTTTATTTCCCTACATGACTTTTCTATATATTGCAAAGTTTCAAGAAAAGATTTGTCAAAGTCAGGACATATATGGATTTGAAGACCTGTTACTGAGTCTAAGGAATGATTGATCTTAACAAATGGCAAAACTGCCCCTTTAAGAAAGTCCTACAGATTAATTAGAAATCAATGTAAGATAAAATGAACTTTTTGGCATCATCTTTGGCATCATTATCATTTTGTAGGTGATATCAATTACTATAAATATAAAAGACAGTTGGATATTGTTCTTCATTTACTGGAAGATAATCAGTATATACAGAATGGTAGTCTAGTCAGCTGGTATACAGCATTTCAACAATATACAAAATCCACAGGTTAGATCCTGTCTAACATCCAACCCATGCTACAAGCTGTTGATAGGGAATATTAGATTATATACATGCATCATGTCTGATGTCAGTCCATGTTATATCAATATGCTAATTGTAAGAGTTATCTCCTCGTATTTACTTGATCTGAGCTGGAACTTCAATTGAAGCTCATTGCTGTTTATAGTATTTAAATACAATTGTATGAATATTTATGTTATTGCTTTCAAGAGTCTATCACAGAAGTAATTGTGATCAACTTCTATATTCCAGGTATCACCATAGCAACAGAATCAGACTATAATCACCATGTTTTTCAATTTATGAAATCAGCCGGTAAAAATCTCAGAAGTTTTGTCAAGTTTAATTCCACCAGAGAACCTGTCAGAATAACAGTAAGCATTTATATAACAATATTAAACACACATTAGCATCAGTGTGAACTCTACTGTATATAAATTTACTTGTTCTTTTAGTGGATCATATATAACAATATTAAACACACATTAGCATCAGTGTGAACTCTACTGTATATAAATTTACTTGTTCTTTTAGTGGATCATATATAACAATATTAAACAAACATTAGCATTTGTAGTCAACTCCCCAGGACTGAAGGTAAATTTAGGTCTTGGATGTATTTGGTGTTCTGATAGGGAAAATTAGCTATGTATTTAAAGCAAGACCTACAAACAATAGTTATTTTAATGAATCTCTTTTTAAAGCATTTAGGTTCTATTCATATATATCTTTGTATCAATAAATACATCTGAAGATGTTAATTTTCATTTTTCAGGCATCCTATTTTACTATGAAACACACTCTACAAATTGACTCTAGTGATCAAATCAAGGCTATGGATTCAATACAGACTATTATAGATGAAGCAGTGCTACCAATGTACCATTCTGATACATTACCAACCTATAAATGTTTCCCTTACTCTAGAAACTACCTCACTTATGAAACTAATAAAGTAAGTTTCACATTAATACCAAGAAAAATGTGATGTATGACATTAATTATACTTTTTCCCCAATTTTTATAGCTATTTCTCCAGTTACTTTTCATTATTGATTAGGACTAAGATAATGTTTAATACTTTTATATCAAAGCTATTCCAGGAGGTTAGTTGTGAGAGTTACCCAATTTCAGTTTTATCTTTGATCTACCCTCTGGATTTTTCTCTATCATCATCTAAGTATCTACAGAGTCAATGCAATACTTCATCTTATTTAGGTATTATTTCTCTTGCATTTTTATATTTTTTTATCGTATTCAGGTGCTATATAGCTTGTTTTGGTGCTATGGCTCCTTAAAACATTTCATTTCTATTCCAGGTATTACTATATGAGTTGTACCGTAATTTAGGTCTAGCTGGTGGTTGTATATTATTAGTAACAATGATACTGATAGCTAACTTCTACACCAGTTTAATGGTCTTCTCTTGTGTTATATTTACTCTGGTATATACCTCTCTTTACTTTTAACATAACACTTCTTTTCATCGGGGATAGTCAAATTATATATTCATATACTGATTGGGGAGTGAAACATAGTCATCATGTTGTGCTTACTAGGGCTTAACTCTTGATAGTGATCAAGCAGTAACTTACATAGTGTATACAGTCCTAATGCCTAATGTGTATGTTAAGATCACAAAACAAAATCATTGTTCTATCTTGTTTTTAGATAGATGTTGGTGGGTCATTAGAACTATGGGGTGTAACTATTGATACAGCGAGCTCTGTATTAATGATTCTATCTGTAGGACTAGCTGTAGACTATTCAGCTCATATTGGACATACTTTTATGACAATATCTGGAACCAAGTCAGGTATGTCTATTAGTTCTATGGTCTTTTATTATGCTCTTTGAATTATTCTCTCAAAATGGAAAGAAAGCAGTGAAACTGTGAAGTTATTTAATTGATTTCTTTTTCTCTTATGAAAAGAATGATTGAATTCGGCAGATATTTGTATTTTATGTGGACTCTATTATAGAACGATCAACTCACACATTAAAGACAATAGGACCAGCTGTATTTAATGGTGGTTTTAGTACTTTGTTAGCTTTTGTTTTGCTGGCTAATAGTTCCAGTTATGGTTTTGCTTTATTCTTTAGGGTAAGCCAGCCAGTTGTAGTCTTTATAGCACGATAACAAGATCTTATTGGTGTTTTTAAATATGTACATACCAAAAAGTGTGTGGTATTTAACAATAAGACTTTATATTGTCTGATTTGTAAACAAAGAAATGTCCTATTGTGCTCCAAAGTTATGAATGAAACAGTGATTTAATGGAAATATCCTATCTTGTAAAGCTCTTTAGAGGTATCTAAGGTGTCTTAAAATCTGCCTAATTTGTTCTGTTGTAGGTATTTTTGACTGTTGTGTTGTTTGGTTTATTTCATGGTTTATGTTTCCTACCAGTCTTATTAAGTTGGTTTGGTCCAAGACCTTATGATTCTGCTAAGAGTATAGGTCAAGGTCATCCAGTTTTAAACAAACAGGTAAAATTGTAAATTAAGATTTATATCTATTTTATTTTTTTGTAATGCTTTGAATAAAACTTAGTACATGTTATCGGCAAAATGTAAAATGTGCAAAATTTGTTCATTTTTTATACGCCCACATTATAATGTGGTCATATATTGTCGTCACCCCTGTCAGTCCGTCCGTCCACAATTGCTTATGAACTCAATAGCGACTACAGTTTTTATCGGATTTGAATGAAACTTGCTGTGATCATTTATATTGATGAGATCTCGTACAAGTTAGAAATTGATGATTTTTCGACAAACGGTTTTTGAGTTATTGCACTTGTCTTAGTCAAAATGCGTCCAAATTGGCTTGTGAACGCGATAGAGACAACAGTTTTCAATGGATTTGAATGAAACTTGCTGTGATCATTTATATTGATTTTGGACAAATACGAAAAAGGCCAATTTTCGATGAATGGTTTTTGAGTTATTGCACTTGACTAAGTTAAAACCCGTCAAAATTGTCTTGTGAATGCGATAGAGATCACAATTTCCATTGGATTTTATGTCATCATTTATATTGATGAGATCTTAAACAAGTTTGATAGTGACGATTTTTTTGTGAACCTTAAGTTATTGCCCTTGACTTAGTCAAAACGTGTCAAAACAGACTTGTGAAAACCGCAGAGACAACAGTTTTCATCTGATTAATGAAATTTGGTGTGATCATTGAAGTTGATGAGTTCTTGGTACGAAATTGGCGAGTATTTTAGTTATTGCACTTGACTTGACAAAACACTGCAAAATTTGTTTGTGATTGCAATAGACAATACAGTTTTTATCTGATTTGAAGGAAATTTGATGTGAGCACGTTTATTGGTGAGTTCTTGAACATGTTCAATATTTATTATTTTCGATGAACTATATTTAAGTTATTGCCCTTGACTTAGTCCAAACTCATGAAAATTAGCTATTAAATACAAAAGAGACTAGGTTTAATCTGATTTGAATCAAATTTGGTGTGAACATTTATATTGATGAGAAATTGGATTAGACCTAAATAATGGTGGAGTTTCTGCCTGTGTTAAAACAGAAAATATATTTTAAAGTGGGCGTATTTTGCTAGGCAACTGCTTATTATTTATTATTTGGAGTTTTCATAAAACTAAAACTAAAGCAATCTCTCATATTCTGTTATACCCTTATATGCTTGTCATAGTACCACAGATGTATTTCTACACATGATTACTGATTACCATTTTGAATATACCTTCTGGGGCTGAGTAACTAAGTCTAGATACATGTTTATCTCTATCTAATCTGTAGCTTTTTCTTTTAAGCTTCTAATAGAACATCCTCATTTAATTTCCCTGAAGAAAATGGAGGTAATTTGATCATTACACATATTCAAAAGTTCCATATTCAATGACCAAGAATCTTTATGAAATACCATGTTGCTTCTCACTTAAACTCTGTGCTAATTCTGAGACTACCAACCAGCTTTGTAAGGATTTTAGTATTTCATACTTGAAAAGTTATGCTTTATACCATCACAATATAAATATCTTCAAATATTTAGATGAGTTTTGATTTGAAGCAGCATTATACTATTAGATTTAAAATCAGGCTTTTGGCAAGTATATATACATAATCTTAATGTTATTACATAATGTATATTTTACAAAATAAACAATATTTCCTCCCTTTTCTAACTATTGTTATATTTTCAGCTTTCTCCTTAGTCTGCACTACTACATTAATTGTGAGTGCTTCTTTACATCTTAAATCATGCTTTCATACATTTTTCCTATCTGTTAATGTCAATTTTTTATAGATATTTTGTTGTTTCTTAAATATTTTCATGTATTAAAATGGATTTTTAGAGGTTTAAGTTTTCCTCAAAGATTAAAGCTAACTAGTCTACAACCATAGTGAATACTGTTCTAAGCTAGTGTCACTTGTTCATTCACCCTTATCTCTAACATGATAATATTATATATTTCAAAAATAAAAAGAAGTCAATTACTACTTTAATCTACCTTTGACAAAACTTTTAAAATAATATCTTGGCACTGATCTTTCTCCTCTAATACACAGAGGAAAGATGACTTGTATTTTGTTTTATTGTTTTCTCCTGCTATATTTAGAAACAATTCTATGTATCATTTCAGGACCTTGTTAATAATAAAGGAGGGGATTCTGTGGAGCAGGAAATTTTAAATATTTCAACAATTAATTCAGAATTACCTTCTTCTGATTTAACTATTGTACATATTTAAAAAAAAATTGAGTCTCAAATAAATATTATAATAACCAAAACATCAGTTTAAACTATAAAACTGATCTGAAAACACACTTATATATATTTACAGTAATATGTAATAAGGAAATTATTAATGTTTGGAGAAATCAAATTTTATCAGTTAAAAACATTAAAAGAGGTGATGTATACCGGTTATGCATTGTTACTTTTTAAATCTTGTTAAAATAAATTTTGAAATACTTACTGAAATAATCAAAAGTAACTTTTAAATAGCACTGCAACAATTTTTTTTTTGTTAACAATAGTTTATTCATAAGAGAAATGGATTAGGGAACATGCTTTCGCCTATATAACCCTTTTCCGAAAATACAAAATTTCAAAACAATTTGAAAATTTTAGATGAAATACAATACAGATATATATACAATTAATTGAAGTGTTAACATACATACATACTATTATACAAAAGAAATGATGAGAATTTATAAAGAATTAAAACTTTGTGGAATTAAATTGAATTTAAGTATAATTATGGCAGTAAAAATGAATAGTGACGATTTAATCTTGGAATCTTCTGCTGATATTTAGGAATGAGTGAACTTTTTCAAAAATTTGGACAGATTGTGAAAATGATTAAGTTCCATATAGAAGGCAATGTGAGTTTCTCAGTTGAGGTGGTTGAATCTGTAAAATGGATTGGTTTCGTGCATCTGAATGTAAGGGTTAGTGTAGGGTTGCAGGTCACTAGGACCGTTGTTTATTGTTTGACAAAGGGATGTGTGTATGTCTGGGACCTATGAACATGGATTTAAACTATCTCGGATTTGCTCTAATGTGTTTGATTTTACCTTTACGAAATTATAAAGAGGTTTTCTAAATGTTGTATTGTGTGACTTTTCAATCAGAAGTCTCTGGTTCCAGCAATTCCACTTAAATTAATTGTTTTATGACATCAATAATCACAAAATATAGTTTGCATTAATGATATCATAGAGCGCTTAATTTAAGGAACTTACAGGAACCAAAGACATCTGGATGAAAAATAGAATAGTGCGTATTGATGCTATCAATGTCACCAATACACATAACACATTTAGAAAATCTCTTTAATATGTTTTATCATACCAGATCATACCATTTTGTATACAAACGCTGTGCCAAATATAGCATGACATTTATCTTAATTTATTTATATGTATTCAATAATATAAACAAATGTTTACATTGTCAAAAATAGTTCAAGTTTATCGAATTGCTATAAAAATTCTGAGTTTCCTTCCTTTGGTATATCTTAATAACACACTGTATATGAGGTAAAAAATTTCACAATCGATGAAGGAATGACAGTTTACTCTGTGATTTAGTTAATTATTAATTTTATATTTGATATTTCAAGGGGTGTGTTTCAGTCTTTAACAATTCAATATTGATTTATTGGTACGATGTTATCAGGAATTCATTATTAAGAAAATGAAAAGTCCAATCCCACTTTAATAACGTCATAGCCAAATGAACTTAAACGAATAAGGAATGCTGCCTTTAAGAACGAATTACCTGTGTTTTGAAGACAGCAATTAAGCGTTCTGAATTCTACTACAAGAATACAACATTGTGTTTCTTTACCCTATGGGAAGTCGCGGTGGCTCAGTGGGTTAGACGCTTGCTTGCTAACCTGAAGGTCTAGGGTTCAATCCCGGCAAAGGTCGAGATAAACTTCCGGATTTTTCAGCCCGGTTTCCCCTTGTCAGTGTTCAGGTCGGAGGGACTGACATGGAAAAAGCGTCTAGTCGTTCGGATGAGACAATAAATCGAGGACCCGTGTGCTACAGGCTGTGCACGTTAAAGACCGTTGGAAATCGCAAAAACAGTAGGCTAATGCCGCTGTCTTGGCACAATTTCCCTCGTTGCACACTGCATGGCGTTGCTCGTCTTCATAAGCCCATAGGATGCAGAAGAGTAGGACGTAAAACTCCATTCATTTCATTTCATTTCTTTACCCTATGATAAGAAAAAAACGCTTGGTTATTAGGTGATTCTTTCAAATTCTCTGTGATATAGCTTTTTTCTCACTATACCAGTGGAATTGTTTAATAATACTAATTTATTAATGGCATATGACAAATGTGCGTGGTGTTTATCAATATTCTCTATATAATATTCTGGTATTGTTACTGTTTAAACATTTTTTTACCCTAAAAGATAAGTCTATTTTGTTTAGAATATCGATATCATAATAAATTGATTATTGAACTATTTACCCACTATTGCCTTAAGTAGAGAGGTTTTCGAGACTTTCTTATGTATTGGAGAATAATATTAATGACCATCTTTCAAACTCAAATTTTCTGTAGGATGTCTGTGGTTCCTGTAATATACGCCCACTGGCAGCTTTGTTTTTGAATAAAAAATAAAATAAACATATACTTCTTTTCTAGGGTGACAAATGTACAATATTACTAACTTTCCTTAAAATTAGTCAAGAATTATACCTTATAACTCATTATAGATTTTCAGTCTTTTTGATTGATAAAAGGATTCACTCTTGGGTGATAACAAACAATTTCAACAAAATTCATCTAAATCCGCAAGGAATTGTGCCTTGGAAAAACAAGCCAAAAACCGAACGGGTTTTAAAGAACACAGGCAATAATTCATATTAAATATCTTGTTATATTTTTTTCAATAGGGTTCATCCTTGAATGATAATTAAAAATTTCAGCAAGTTCTGTCAAAATCTGTAAAGCAATAGCTTGCATGTGTTTACAATCTAAAAAAAAACCTGATTTCAATAGGGTTCATCCTTAGGTGATTCCACATACTCATGCCAAGTTCCGTTAAAATCAGTCAAGAAATGTGACTTGCAGAGTGTTTATTAGCCAAAAATCGAAATCATTTGAAAGAACAAGGGCAATCAAATATTATGTGATATTTCTTGTTTTCAATAGGTTCATCCTTGAGTGATAACTAACAATTTCAGCAAATTTTGTCAAAATCTGTAAATCATTGTGCCTTCTAGAGGGTTTACAATTTGGACGCATTTTCAAAAACATGGGCTTTAACTAATACTAAATATTTTAATAGGGTTGGTTCATCATTAGGTGATTACAAATACTCATGCCAAGTTTAAATCGCTCAAGACTTGTGACTTGCAGGGTGTTTACAAGGGAAAAAGATAGCTTGCCAGGCAAGGTAATATACGCCCACTGGCAGCATTTATTTCAATTTTTACAACAAGTGGAATGAAATATTCAACCTTCCACGATATATTTTTTTCTAAGGTCTCTAGTTTCATTAAAAACTGTCGAGAATTGTACCTAATAACAACTCATTAAATATTTTTCGGTATTTTTATGATTTGCAATAGGGTTCACCCTTAATAACATTTTGATATTTTTAATTCTTAATAAGGCTCATCCTTGGTTGATATTAAACAATTTCAGCAAGTTTTGTCAAAAACAAATACTCAAGCCAAGTTTTATCAAAATCCATCAAAAATTGTTCTTTCTAGAGTGCTTACAAGCTAAAATTGAACGCGTTTTCAAACACAAGGGCAATAACTGATACTAAATATTTTTCGATTTAACTGAATTTCAATTGGGTTCATCCTTAGGTGATTGCAAATACTCATGCCAAGTTATGTCAAAATAGCTTGCCAGGCAAGGTAATATACGCCCACTGGCAGCATTTATTTGAAATAAAAACTTTTCAGTAAGGTTACAATAAGTGGAATGAAATATTCAACCTTCCAACCTATTTTTTTCTAGGGTCTCTAGTTTCATTAAAAACTGTCAAGAATTGTACCTAATAACAACTCATTAAATATTTTTCGGTATTTTTATGATTTGCAATAGGGTTCACCCTTAATAATATTTTGATATTTTTAATTCTTAATAAGGCTCATCCTTGGTTGATATTAAACAATTTCAGCGAGTTTTGTCAAAAAGGAATTTTTAGAGTGTTCACAAGCCAAAAGTTGAAAGCGTTTTTGAAAACAGGCGCAATAACTGACACTAAATATTTTCCGATTTATCTGATTTTCAATAGGGTTTATCCTTGTGAGAAAACAAATACTAAAGCCAAGTTTCATCAAAATCCATTCAAAATTGTTCTTTCTATAGTGTTTACGAGTTAACGCGTTTTCAAAAACAAGGTCAATAACTTGTACTAAATATTTTTCGATTTTCAATAGGGTTCATCCTTGGGAGACAACAAATAACACAGCCTAGTTACATCAAAATCCATTAAAAATTGTTCTTTCTAGAGTGCTTACAAGCTAAAATTGAACGCGTTTTCAAGAACAAGGGCTATAACTGACACTAAATATTTCTATTTATTTGATTTATAATAGGGTTCATCCTTGGGTAAAAACAAATACTCAAGCCAAAGTTAATCAAAATCCATTAAGAATAGTTCTTTCTAGAATGTTTACAAGCTAAAATTGAATGCGTTTTCAAGAACAAGGGCAGTAACTCATACTAAAATTTTTTTCGATTTCGCTGATTATCAATAGGGTTCATCCTTGAGTTATAACACACTCTCACACCAAGTTTCATCGAAATCCATCAAGAATAGTGCCATGTAGAGCGTTTACGAGACAAAAATCGAACGCGTTTAAAAGAACAAGGGCAATAATTCATATTAGATATATTTTGATATTTTTAATTTTCAATTAGGCTCATCCCTTGCGATATCCAACAATTTCAGTGAGTTTTGTCAACATTGGTCATGAATTGTACCTTCTAGAGTGTTTATTAGCCAAAAAGTTAAACCCGTTTTCAAACACAAGGGCAATAACTGACACTAAATATATTTCGATTTATTTGATTTTCAAAAAGGTTCATCCTTGGGTAAAAACAAATACTCAAGCCAAGTTTTATCAAAATCCATTAAGAATTGAACGCGTTTTCAAAAAACAAGGGCAATAACTGATACTTAATATTTTTCGATTTAACTGATTTTCAATAGGGTTCATCCTTAGGTGATAACAGATACTCATGCCAGGTTACGTCAAAATCGCTCAAGAATTATGACTTGTAGAGTGTTTACAAGACAAAAATCCAACACATTTTATAGAGCAAGGGCAATTATTCGTATTAAATATTTTTCGATATTTTTTATTTTCAAAAGGGTTCATCTTTGGGTGATATTTAACAATTTCAGCACGTTTTGTTAAAATCGGTCAATAACTGTACTTTGTAGAGTGTTTACAAGCCAAACATTTAACGCGTTTTCAAAAACAAGGGAAATAACTGATATTAATTTTTTTTTTTCGATTTTACTGGTTTTGTATAGGCTTCATCCTTGGGTGATAAAAAATACTCAAGCCAAGTTTCATCAAAATCCATTAAGAATTGTTCTCTCAAGAGTGTTTACAAGCTAAAATTGTACGCGTTATCAAGAACGAGGGCAATAACTCCTACTTAATGTTTTTCGATTATGCTGATTTTCAATCGGGCTTATCCTTGAGTTATAACATACTCTCACACCAAGTTTCATCATAATCAGTCAAGAATTGCACATTGTTTACGAGCCATTCAAGAACAATGGCAAGAACTCATACTAATTTTTTTTCGATTTCGCTGATTTTCAATAGGGTTCATCCTTGCGTGATCATAAACTCTCATATCAAGTTTCATATAAATCAGTCAAGAATTGCACGAGCAGTTTTGAACGGACGGGCGGAAGGACGGACGGACATGGGTGACGACAATATATGCCCCCCCCCCCCCATTTCATGTGTGCGTATAAAAAGTGAAAGGAAACACTTTGAGTTTAGTGTTGCATAAATTAACTGCCTTTGGCCATGTACCTTAAATAGTATGTAATTAGCAAACACATAATATACAACTTCCATTAATTTCAAGTCTCTAGTATCTCAACTAGTTGACGTTTACTCGCAACCATTCATTCTTAGATAAAGAGTAAAGAGTGTAGCGGAAAAAAACTTCTCATGGTGCTATCGGGCATTCTTATTAGTCAACTTGCCTCGCTCGTAGATTCCTGCTTACTCTTTTGAAATACTTTTCACTGAATAACTTTTTATGTGAATTGTCCAATATCACGCTGAAATATCAATTTCTAGGTGGTCTTATCTGATATCTTACAAAACTGTAAGATTGTCAAATGCTATGCTTACTGTTTATAAAAGTGTTCCTCAATTATTATAAATAAGTAAAGTAGTAAGTATCGACACCCTTTGGTAGACAAACGAACACGTCATTGAACCCTTAGTGAGTATTTATTTTGAATCAATATCAAACCAACCAATTCACTGTTCATTAGAATTAGAGTTTTATTTAAAAAAAAAATAAAAAGAATCGATAATGGTTTTGATAAAGAATCAAAAGGGAAGTCGGAGATTTAAAAAACCTAATTCAATTAGAACTAGAACTGTGAACAGCTCCGAGCGTGGCAACTATGCGTTATCCCATGGATTTCGAACATTTTGAAACTTCTAACCTGCTAGCTTTCAATTCCGGTACTTTTCAGCCTCCAATTGTGGAACAAGCGTAACAATATTGTTAGATCTATAGACAGCTGATGTCAAGGCCATTCTATATGGAAAATTTCAAGGTTATTGAAGGTGAAGGTCACAACATTTAGAATTTCAAATTTTTAAAAAATTCAAACGGGCATAAATAATAAATGACGGACTAATTAAATTTTAAAGAAAATTTGCCATTCTCGGAAAAATGGCGCATGCGCAACTAGCAATTGGAATTTTTTTCTTCTCGGGGGATACAAATTATTTTGTATAGCTAATATATACTGTTTTTGCTTACATTCTTGAATTACACGGGATGTAGGGTCGCCTGAAATGAGATAAAAAACCGGAAGTCCCCACGCCCAAACCGGAAGTGATCAAAAAATTTTGATGATATATTTTTAATTGTGTTGCGCATTTATCTATATCCTGTAAATTTCAGATCGATCCGAACATTAGAGCCCGAAAGTGTAATATAACCGTCCAAAATTGCAAATTAGTCAGATTTCGGTGGGCTATAAAACCGGAAGTTAATATTTGTCATGCAATATCAGCATATCTATAGACATCTGAGGTCAAGGACATTCTACATCTCAAATGTCAAGGTCATTGAAGGTCAAGGTCACGAGATATAGAGTTTTAAATTTTTGAAAAATTCGAACGGGCATAAAAAAAATTCAAATTCGAAAATCAAAATTCTGTTCCCAACATTTTTTAGATAAAGTATCAAGGTTTCGATAGACACCAAAATCATAAAAATCGGTCAATAATTGGCGGACTTATTAAATTTTTAAGAAAATTTGCCATTTTTGAAAACTGCGCATGCGCAACATTCAATTTAATTTTTCTTCATCTCAGGGGATTAAAATCATTTAGTATAGCTTAAATATACTGTTTTTGTTTAGATTCTTGAATTACATGGGAAGCAGGGTCGCCCGACATGAGACGAAAAAACCGGAAGTCCCCACGCCCAAACCGGAAGTGATCAAAAAATTTTGATGATGTAGTTTTAATTGCGCTGCCTATCTATCTACATCCTGTAAATTTCAGACCGATCCGACTATTAGGGCCCGAGCTAGCTTGAAATCTTATTTGCATATTATGCAATTAGCCACTTTCGGGTTAGCGAAAATATTATGTTAGATATTCATTTTTGATTCCAGCCCATATAAAAACCATTGGTGAAAACAAAAATAGTCTAGCGAGCTTCCCCAAAAAAAAAAAAAAAAAAAAAAAAAAAAAAAAAAACTAGAACTGTGAACAACTCCGAGCGTGGCAACTATGCGTTATCCCATGGATTTCGAACATTTTGAAACTTCTAACCTGCTAGCTTTCAATTCCGGTACTTTTCAGCCTACAATTGTAAGCGTAAACCTTCCGCTATAGAGGCACTTTTTTCTACTATAAGTTTCTACTATCAGTTCCTTATTAGATTTTTGTACATGTCTAAGATTTCGGTAGGATATTTACATAAATTCCAAACCAAATTTTAAGTAGGTAGTAAGATGACAATTTGTCATGAAATTTAAACTCTCTATATTCAAATTTAAACATTATTTTGTAACTTTGGTTGTAATTAACATAGAGAGAAAATTCAAGCTATGTGATAATTTGCTTATTCACAGCTTTATAAAGAGATATTTTTTGAATTTGTATGCAAAAATTTACAAAAAAATAAATTTTATTAGGGTTATCAGATTATATCATTAGATTAATTTACTCTTTGGCCACCTGTGTGCGTTGAACCGTGACTAAAGTGGTCAATAGTTCATCTGTGTTTTATAAGACTTATATGTCTGCTACTCTTCACATGCCTGTATTTGACATTTTTTTTATAAAATCATTTCTATTTAAGATACGAACAAAATTCGAACTGATCAATGACAAGCGAATTTACTTCTTTAACTTGATGCATGTTTTGAATTTGAATGGAAATATTTTAAGAAATTACATAATCAGATTAATTTGTTCCCCAGCTCAGTGATTTGACAAGTAGGTGTGAAAATTTAAACCACCAGTTTTACTGACATGTTATATAACAGCCTTTAACACCCTGACTGATCAATTTGAAACAGATTTTATGAAATAAAAAACCCAAAATTGGTATTTATTTTGTTAATTTATCTAAAATTAATGCTTAAATTTTCATGGTAAAACGACCATGTCGCATATCATTTAAGAGACAATTTAATTTGGAGTCCAATGATGTATACCACATTGATGTGGGATGAATATATTTTATGTTAGTACTGGAGTTGTAAAATTTAATTTTGCTTTTTTAAAATATGCTTCTGCACTTTTGGCATATATCCTTTATTGAAGAGTTTTGAGGCTATTATAAAACAGAAAATCTCAAGTCAATGTGTTCATAAGGAAATGTAATATTGCCGTTCAAAGTTTCAAAAATGTCAGAATTCGGTTGGCTATAAAACCCAGAAGTTGATATTTTTCATTCAA
The DNA here is from genome assembly GCA_030562195.1 of Nipponacmea schrenckii. Taxonomy (NCBI): domain Eukaryota; kingdom Metazoa; phylum Mollusca; class Gastropoda; family Lottiidae; genus Nipponacmea; species Nipponacmea schrenckii. The sequence goes on along the minus strand of CM060200.1, from coordinate 19,040,836 downwards.
TATTGTCATATCTATAGACAGCTGAGGTCAAGGCCATTCTATATGGAAAATTTCAAGGTCATTGAAGGTGAAGGTCACAAGATATAGAATTTCAAATTTTCAAAAAATTCAAACGGGCATAAAATAAATTTATGTTCGAAAATCAAAATTCTGTTTCAAACATCCTTTAGATAAGGGAGCAAGGTTTTGATAGATACCAAAATCATACAAATCGGATAATAAATGACGGACTTATTAAATTTTAAAGAAAATTTGCCATTCTGGGAAAAATGGCGCATGCGCAACTAGCAATTGGAATTTTTTTCTTCTCGAGGGATGCAAATTATTTTGTATAGCTAATATATACTGTTTTTGCTTACATTCTTGAATTACACGGGATGTAGGGTCGCCTGAAATGAGATAAAAAAAACGGAAGTCCCCACGCCCAAACCGAAAGTGATCAAAAAATTTTGATGATATATTTTTAATTGTATTGCGTATCTATCTATATCCTGTAAATTTCAGATCGATCCGAACATTAGAGCCCGAAAGTGTAACATAACCGTCCAAAATTGCAAAATAGTCAGATTTCGGTGGGCTATAAAACCGGAAGTTAATATTTGTCATGCAATATCAGCACATCTATAGACAGCTGAGGTCAAGGACATTCTACATCTCAAATGTCAAGGTCATTGAAGGTCAAGGTCACGAGATATAGAGTTTTAAATTTTCGAAAAATTCGAACGGGCATAAAAAAAATTCAAATTCGAAAATCAAAATTCTGTTCCCAACATTTTTTAGATAAAATATCAAGGTTTCGATAGACACCAAAATCATAAAAATCGGTTAATAATTGGCGGACTTATTAAATTTTTAAGAAAATTTGCTATTTTTGAAAATTGCGCATGCGCAACATTCAATTTAATTTTTCTGCATCTCAGGGGATTAAAATCATTTAGTATAGCTAAAATATACTGTTTTTGTTTAGAATCTTGAATTACATGGGAAGCAGAGTCGCCCGACATGAGACGAAAAAACCGGAAGTCCCCACGCCCAAACCGGAAGTGATCAAAAAATTTTGATGATGTAGTTTTAATTGCGCTGCCTATCTATCTATATCCTGTAAATTTCAGACCGATGCGACTATTAGGGCCCGAGCTAGCTTGAAATCTTATTTGCATATTATGCAATTAGCCACTTTCGGGTTAGCGAAAATTTCATGTTAGACATTCAATTTTGATTCCAGCCCATATAAAGACCATTGGTGAAAACAGAAATAGTCCATCTTTTTCCGTTTGGGCTAGCGAGCTTCCCAAAAAAAAAAAAAAAAAAAAAAAAAAAAAAAAAAAAAAAAATAATCCGAACGAAAACAAAGCGTGACAAATTTCATTTGCCACGCAAAAAAAAAAATAATCCGAACGAAAACAAAGCGTGACAAATTTTATTTGCATCGCAAAAACCATGGCATTCCGGTACAATAATTACTATATTACTATATTACTACACCTAGGAAACAATAGGCATTGATTTTTTCAATCGTGATAAACACATTTGTAATGATTTGCATACTGAGGACATAGGACATAGCTGTCACTGTTACATAGCGGTTTTTTTTTTACGCCTTACTTACCTTAACGATGGTATGTGATATAAGAGGGTGCTGTTTGATTTTCAGCTCATAGAAAGGCCATATAGGTGTGTTTGATATTCTAGAAAGTGATTTATTGTTATTTCTTATGTCAGTTCACTGTGAATGTTGCTGGTTTGTATTTACCAGATAACAGAATCTCCACCAGGAAAGATTTTAATTGCGTGGCAAATAAAATTTGTCACGCTTTGTTTTCGTTCGGATTATTGCGTGGCAAATAAAATTTGTCACGCTTTGTTTTTCGTTCGGATTATTTTTTTTTTTTTTTTTTTTTTTTTTTTTTTTTTTTTTTTTTTGGGAAGCTCGCTAGCCCAAACGGAAAAAGATAGACTATTTCTGTTTTCACCAGTGGTTTTTATATGGGCTGGAATCAAAAATGAATATCTAACATGAAATTTTCGCTAATCCGAAAGTGACTAATTGCATAATATGCAAATAAGATTTCAAGCTAGCTCGGGCCCTAATAGTCGCATCGGTCTAAAATTTTAACAGGATATAGATAGATAGGCAGCGCAATTAAAACTACTTTCATCAAAATTTTTTGATCACTTCCGGTTTGGGCGTGGGGACTTCCGGTTTTTTCGTCTCATGTCGGGCGACCCTGCTTCCGATGTAATTCAAGATTCTAAACAAAATCAGTATATTTTAGCTATACTAAATGATTTTAATCCCCTGAGATGCAGAAAAATTAAATTGAATGTTGCGCATGCGCAGTTTTAAAAAAATAGCAAATTTTCTTAAAAATTTAATAAGTCCGCCAATTATTAACCGATTTTTATGATTTTGGTGTCTATCGAAACCTTGATATTTTATCTAAAAAATGTTGGGAAAAAGAATTTTGATTTTCGAATTTGAATTTTTTTTATGCCCGTTCGAATTTTTCGAAAATTTAAAACTCTATATCTCGTGACCTTGACCTTCAATGACCTTGAAATTTGAGATGTAGAATGTCCTTGACCTCAGCTGTCTATAGATGTGCTGATATTGCATGACAAATATTAATTTCCCGGGTTTTTAAATAGCCCATCAAAAATCTGACTATTTTGCAATTTTGGACGGTTATGTTACACTTTCGGGCTCTAATGTTCGGATCGATCTGAAATTTACAGGATATAGTTTAGATACGCAACAAAATTTAAAAAAATATATCATAAAAATTTTTTGATCACTTCCGGTTTGGGCGGGGGGATTTTCCGGGTTTTTTTTTTTATCTCATTTCAGGCGACCCTACACCCCGTGTAATTCAAGAATGTAAGCAAAAACAGTATATATTAGCTATACAAAAAAATTTTTGGTCTCTCGAGAAGAATAAAATTCCAATTGCTAGTTGCGCATGCGCCTTTTTTCCGAGAATGGAAAATTTTTCCCTTTAAAATTTAATTAGTCCGTCATTTATTATCCGATTTGTATGATTTTGGTATCTATCAAAACCTTGCTCCCTTATCTAAAGGATGTTTGAAACAGAATTTTGATTTTCGAACATAAATTTATTTTATGCCCGTTTGAATTTTTTGAAAATTTGAAATTCTATTTCTTGTGACCTCACCTTCAATGACCTTGAAATTTTCCATATAAAATTTGGCCTTGACCTCAGTTTGTCTATAGATATGACAATATTGAATGAAAAATATCAACTTCTGGGTTTTATAGCCAACCGAATTCTGACATTTTTGAAATTTTGGGAACGGCAATATTACATTTCCTTATGAACACATTGACTTGAGATTTTCTGTTTTATAATAGCCTCAAAACTCTTCAATAAAGGATAAAATGCCAAAAGTGCAGAAAACATATTTTAAAAAAGCAAAATTAAATTTTACAACTCCAGTACTAACATAAAATATATTCATCCCCCCATCAATGTGGTATACATCATTGGACTCCAAATTAAATTGTCTCTTAAATGATATACGACATGGGCGTTTTACCATGAAAATTTAAGCATTAATTTTAGATAAATTAACAAAATAAATACCAATTTTGGGGTTTTTTTTTTTCATAAAATCTGTTTCAAATTGATCAGTCAGGGTGTTAAAGGCTGTTATATAACATGTCAGTAAAACTGGTGGTTTTTAAAATTTTTACACCTACTTGTCAAATCACTGAGCTGGGGAACAAATTAATCTGATTATGTAATTTCTTAAAATATTTCCATTCAAATTCAAAACATGCATCAAGTTAAAGAAGTAAATTCGCTTGTCATTGATCAGTTCGAATTTTGTTCGTAAACTTAAATAGAAATGATTTTATAAAAAAAATGTCAAATACAGGCATGTGAAGAGTAGCAGACATATAAGTCTTATAAAACACAGATGAACTATTGACCACTTTAGTCACGGTTTTAATGCACACAGGTGGCCAAAGAGTAAATTAATCTAATGATATAATCTGATAACCCCCAATAAAATTTATTTTTTTGTAAAATTTTTGCATACAAATTCAAAAAATATCTCTTTATAAAGCTGTGAATAAGCAAATTATCACATAGCTTGAATTTTCTCTCTATGTTAATTACAACCAAAGTTACAAAATAATGTTTAAATTTGAATATAGAGAGTTTAAATTTCATGACAAATTGTCATCTTACTACCTACTTAAAATTTGGTTTGGAATTTATGTAAATATCCTACCGAAATCTTAGACATGTACAAAAAAACTAATAAGGAACTGATAGTAGAAACGTATAGTAGAAAAAATTGCCTCTATAGCGGAAGGTTTACGCTTACAATTGTAGGCTGAAAAGTACCGGAATTGAAAGCTAGCAGGTTAGAAGTTTCAAAATGTTCGAAATCCATGGGGTAACGCATAGTTGCCACGCTCGGAGCTGTTCACAGTTCTAGTTTTTTTTTTTTTTTTTTTTTTTTTTTTTTTTTTTTTTTTTTTTTGGGAAGCTCGCTAGCCCAAACGGAAAAAGATAGACTATTTCTGTTTTCACCAATGGTTTTTATATGGACTGGAATCAAAAATGAATATCTAACATGAAATTTTCGCTAAACCCAAAGTGGCTAATTGCATAATATGCAAATAAGATTTCAAGCTAGCTCGGGCCCTAATAGTCGCATCGGTCTGAAATTTACAGGATTTAGATAGATAGGCAGCGCAATTAAAACTACATCATCAAAATTTTTTGATCACTTCCGGTTTGGGCGTGGGGACTTCCGGTTTTTTCGTGTCATGTCGGGCGACCCTGCTTCCGATGTAATTCAAGATTCTAAACAAAATCAGTATATTTAAGCTATACTAAATGATTTTAATCCCCTGAGATGAAGAAAAATTAAATTGAATATTGCGCATGCGCAGTTTTCAAAAATGGCAAATTTTCTTAAAAATTTAATAAGTCCGCCAATTATTAACCGATTTTTATGATTTTGGTGTCTATCGAAACCTTGATACTTTATCTAAAAAATGTTGGGAACAGAATTTTGATTTTCGAATTTGAATTTTCTTTATGCCCGTTCGAATTTTTCGAAAATTTAAAACTCTGTATCTCGTGACCTTGACCTTAAATGACCTTGACATTTGAGATGTAGAATGTCATTGACCTCAGCTGTCTATAGATGTGCTGATATTGCATGACAAATATTAACTTCCGGTTTTATAGCCCACCGAAATCTGACTATTTTGCAATTTTGGACGGTTATGTTACACTTTCGGGCTCTAATGTTCGGATCGATCTGAAATTTACAGGATATAGATAGATACGCAACACAATTAAAAATATATCATCAAAATTTTTTGATCACTTCCGGTTTGGGCGTGGGGACTTCCGTTTTTTTTTTTTTTTTTTATCTCATTTCAGGCGACCCTACATCCCGTGTAATTCAAGAATGTAAGCAAAAACAGTACATTAGCTATACAAAATAATTTGCATCCCTCGAAAAGAAGAAATTCCAATTGCTAATAAAGTTTATTTATTTTTTTGTAAAATTTTTGCATACAAATTCAAAAAATATCTCTTTATAAAGCTGTGAATTAGCAAATTATCACATAGCTTGAATTTTCTCTCTATGTTAATTACAACCAAAGTTACAAAATAATGTTTAAATTTGAATATAGAGAGTTTAAATTTCATGACAAATTGTCATCTTACTACCTACTTAAATTTTGGTTTGGAATTTATGTAAATATCCTACAGAAATCTTAGACATGTACAAAAATCTAATAAGGAACTGATAGTAGAAACTTATAGTAGAAAAAATTGCCTATATAGCGGAAAGTTTACGCTTACAATTGTAGGCTGAAAAGTACCGGAATTGAAAGCTAGCAGGTTAGAAGTTTCAAAATGTTCGAAATCCTTGGGATAACGCATAGTTGCCACGCTCGGAGCTGTTCACAGTTCTAGTTACGTATTTCGACTTGGGCGAAAACGTATTGTAATCGTTCGGATTATTACGTATTTCGACTTTGGCGAAAACGTATTGTAATCGTTCGGATTATTTTATTTTTTTTTTTTTTTTGTAATTCTTGGATGAGTTTGCAGACAAACTGGTAAAAGGTGCAGAAATTCTAAATCTACAGTTGATCTTAGAATGATTTCTATTATCAAATAAAACAAAACCGGAAGTTCTATCTCTGACAGGAAGTGAGAACCGGAAGTTGAGGTTTTTTTGCTTTAGCAAGTTTATTTCCAGTTTGATTTTGACCGGATTTTCAGATTTGAAAACTTCAATGTATTTGTCAACTAACAATTATAGGTTTTATGCAATTAGGTTAAATATTTTACCCACGATTTGCAATTCAATATTCAAGGGTCATCGGCAAAAATTTCAGACCGTGATTTCTCCTTTAATATAAATGGTAAAATTTTGAAACTTTACCAGTTGATAGGCGATATGATTATAATTTTTGAAAAAATGTGAAAAAAAAAATTCTACTTCCGGTTTAGCCTCAAATGACGTAATTACGTAACTTCCGGTCTATAACTGCTAGGTGAAAAGTGAAAACTGTTTTATAAATAACTTGGCAATAGTAATTGATTTGACCTAAATAATTAGGTCAAGCTGCCATATCGGCCGCCATTTTGAATTTTTGTTACAATTCTTAAATCCGAAATTCAGACACTACTGATAGACCGATTTTGATGAAATTTAGCACATAGATACAATGGATCATTATCTACCTTTTCTTGGAGACCGATTTTCAAATTTCGTATTTTCTTTCGAATTATTTAAATTTCGATTTTTTCAAAATTAGGTCACTTTAACGGCTACAGAAGGTGTGACCCACTTAATCTATGACCTTGAAAATTAGGTCAAATAATATTCAATATATTGTCTACGAGTAGATATTTTTTAATTTGGCTTACTTAAAAAATTCATAGAGATAAGTGTACTTAAATACAGCAAAAATTGATAATTTTCATATTTTCGCCATCATTAACCGTTACGGAAGGTGTGACCTAATTATTTTATGACTTTGAAAACTAGGTCAAATGATATTCAATATATTGTCTAGATGTAGGTAATTGCAAATTTAGCCTACATAATATTTTAAGGCTCTCGAAATACGTTCATAATTGTAAGCAATTCTAGTTTTATTTATTTTTTTTTTTTTGCGATTCTTGGATGAGTTTGCAGACAAACTGGTAAAAGGTACAGAAATTCTAATCTACAGTTGATCTTAAAATGATTTCTATTATCAAATAAAACAAAATCGGAATTTCTATCTCTGACCGGAAGTGAGAACTGGAAGTTGAGGTTTTTTTGCTTTAGCAAGTTTATTTTCACTTCGATTTTGACCGGATTTTCAGATTTGAAAACTTCAATGTATTTGTCAACTAACAATAATAGGTTTTATGCAATTAGGTTAAACATTTTACCCACGATTTGCAATTCAATATTCAAGGGTCATCGGCAAAAATTTCAGACCGTGATTTCTCGTTTAATATAAATGGTAAAATTTTGAAACTTTACCAGTTGATAGGTGATATGATTATAATTTTTGAAAAAATGTGAAAAAAAAATCCACTTCCGGTTTAGCCTCAAATGACGTAATTACGTAACTTCCGGTCTATAACTGCTAGGTGAAAAGTGAAAACTGTTTTATAAATAACTTGTCAATAGTAATTGATTTGACCTAAATAATTAGGTCAAGCTGCCATATCGGCCGCCATTTTGAATTTTCGTTACAATTCTTAAATCCGAAATTCAGACACTTCTGATAGACCGATTTTGATGAAATTTAGCACAGAGATACAATGGATTATTATCTACCTTTTCTTGGAGGCCGATTTTTAAATTTCGTTTTTTTTTTCGAATTATTCAAATTTCGATTTTATCAAAATTAGGTCACTTTAACGGCTACGGAAGGTGTGACCCACTTAATCTATGACCTTGAAAATTAAGTCAAATAATATTCAATATATTGTCTACGAGAAGGTATTTTTTTATTTGGCTTACTTAAAAAATTCACAGAGATAAGTGTACTTAAATACAGCAAAAACTGATAATTTTCATATTTTCGCCACTTTTAACCGTTACGGACGGAAGATATGACCTAATTATTTTATGAGTTTGAAAACTAGGTCAAATGGTATTCAATATATTGTCTAGATGTAGGTCATTGCAAATTTAGCCTACATAATATTTTAAGGCTCTCGAAATACGTTCATAATTGTAAGCAATTCTAGTTGACATTTGTATTTAACGAAGTTATAGAAACACTATGTGTTATATAACCACCGTGTCCTATCAGTAACAATTTAGGGAACAAACAATCATACATCAGTTCACTGCAGATGGTGAAGGGTTACCTTCAGCAACGTATAGAATCTCCGTCGCTGAAGAGTTTAATTCCACATCTGTATTAAAACACAAGACTACTCTAATTGTATCAAAGTGTACTAGGTTATCTCATACATCAGATATAATATTTTCTAAGGGTTAAATTGTAGAAGGTGCAACGGATATTAAATCACGAGATTTAAAGGGGCCCAGGCTTGAATTTTAGGGGTCGTTTTGGGCCTTTGTTACATTTAAACAGTCCTCAGAAATACTCAAGCTCTAAGAAAATCGCAAAATACCTTGAAATATAACTCAAAAATTTCACTTTTTATTTTTTTTCCGTGCTGTACGCGGCTGGTCTTCAGTCAGTCTGAAAATGTGTGTCCTGTTGACAAAATCTACAATTGTTATTTCATGTACTTTCTTTTAGTTTTATCAGTGTGGGCCTGCGCAGTAGTCTATTTATAACTCTTTGATTTTCCAATATGGCGGGACGTTCATAATATCTTAAGACATTATGATTTTCAAACACGGATAATTATGTATACACATGGATTTGAAGGCTCAAATTTCAAAGGTTAGCTCTGTAGACTATTTCTGATTAGCTAAACAAAAGATTTCATGTGTTTGAGGCTGTCGGATGATTGTCCGAAACAAATCAAGACTGTGCCCCTTTAACAAGTGATAATCTTGTCTTTGATGTTTCTAAATAATATTGTCGTTTCGATGCCTTTCGTTGTCTTCTGTGTTAAAAAAAACAGTCATAGTTACCAATAACGAAACGACTATTTTACGGACAGTTTAATATGTTCTATACAGTAACGCAGGTGTCACAATATGAGTTGACAGGTTTTTTTTTAAACAATATTTATTCACAAATTACAAATTCGAGACACAAGTCGAGACTTATATTAATCTGTTACCATTTACCGGTAATACAATTACAATTCATAAATACAATATTTTATACAATGTCTTTGAAATTATGTGTAAGTGTTGTGCAGTCCTGTTTTGTTAAAGTCTAAATCTACAGATGACGGGATTTCCCCAAAATAATGTTCTCGGGAGATCTAAAGGTGCAATTAAAGGTTGTATGGTTGTATATTGATGGGAAGGTTTTGCTCATGAGGTCTCGACAGTCATCGTGGCCCCTCAGCGACCCGGGGCCATGAAGGTAATTGGCGGCAACATTTTACCAGGTAAGCGGATGTATAAAAAAAAACCAGGACAGTCGATATCAAACAAACAATAAAGACGAGATAAGTATGTTAGATCAGATCAGGTAAGCCTCAGTCGGACGTACGATTTGTATCAGGTAACCTTCAATAGGACGAACGATAGATTAGGTAGCCCTCAAAAGAACAAACAATAGATCAGGTAAGCCTCAATAGGACGAACAATAATGGATCAGGTGAGCCTCAATAGGACGAACGATGGGTCAGGTAAGACTAAATGGAACGAACGGTCAGTTCGGTTTTCACCCTGAATTGGCATAAGTAAGTAATTAAAACTGTCTTGAATCAATTAAAACGACTATGCTTTAAAACGATGTGTCAGTTTGATATATTCATGGACAATGCTGACTATAGTCGTGTTCTCATCAGGACTAAGATCCGGGGATAATATGACAGGTCATGTGACAAACACAAATTAACATAAAAAGCCTTTTTGACTTATAATTTCCAAATCATATTCTTTTGTAAATTATGATAAGAATAATTGGGGCCGGGGTTGGGGGGAGGGGGTCTTTCCAAGGTTTTAGGGTTAGGGATTGTAGGTTGTAACATTGCGGTTAAGCAATGTAACGAAAGCACAGGAACAGGCATGTAGGCATTACCTCCAGTTTAGGGTAAGGGAATGGAAATGCGCATAATGAATAACGGAAGAGGTTGGATTAGTAACATATTTTACTGGTTTGTGAACGCCCCTTATTAGACTGGTCATAAGATAGAGCCCACCTGTTTACTCTTATCACCTCGAATGTGATATCAAACATACGTTAATTGATTCTGGTTAAGCGGAATTGATTATTTCATTTCGTACCATAATATAAAATAATGATAATAACAAGATTGATTTTAATATTTGGCGGTGAAGATTATAACTTGGACAAAATAAGCGGTTTAGGTTGTTTATGGTAGTGTAGGCTATACGGAAAACTTAAACGGTTGAATTCGAATTTGACTTGGTTCTTTACCACAAATTATTTTATTCAAAAGAATTCACTAAATAGTTTTTTGACATAAATAATTGTGTGTGTAGGAGAAGGATACATAATGCTACCGACGCTAAGCTTATTTTATTTAGGATTAATGATCCAACATGTGCATCTTCAAAATAACACATGTTTAGAATCAATATACATGAAAATACAATACACAACTGAACTTATAGATTCTTATGTCAGTGAACTTTCAAATATCAGCTCGGCTTACGACTGTCTGGAACTTTGTCGAAATCATGGAACCTGTAAATCAGTTGGAATCAAAACGAATTCTATGACATGTTATTTGTACGATGGTCGGGTATATGCTGGTTCACCTGGGACAAATAGTTCGGATATCATCTATTACTGGCTACTAGAACGTAAGTTTTATTAGTTCATCCATTAAAATAATAGTTGTTCCTTCGAAATTAGAGGGGTACCGATATTATTTATATCTAAATTCTAATATCTTCCTAGTAAAATGACAAATTTACATATCACGATAAATGAGAGCGCTCCATTAACAACGTATTACAGTCCCATAAGGCAACGTTAGCTTGTCTCCAGTATATCAAGAGTTTGTCTGCAGTGAACTTGTCTGCAGTGTTGCAGTTATAAGACAGCGAACGTATCTTATTCCGTGTTTGCACTAGAAATATGTCTTGGTGGATGTAGTAACTGTCCAGCAGCTCAGATACTAAGCATATCAATCATGTGTAACACTTCACATATGATTTTATTTAATAATTCTGATCACTACCCCTATCATTTCATAGCTGAGTGTCCTATCCAACTTGGATACATTGAAAATTCATACAGTAAAATATGTACCAAATATAATTCTACTAAATTGACGTGGTCTGAGGCGCAGAACCAGTGTGAAAATGATGGAGGGTTTCTGTTTATGTTGGACAACCAGGACAGTCAGAATATAATGACAAGTTACCGTAATAATGGAGGTAATTCAGCTGTCAAGATCAATAAGAAACATTTCTACCGAGTGGGGGCGTGGAATTAAAACCTGCTTGGCCTGCCATTGAACATTTTCAACTATTTAACGAAGGGAAAAACTTGCTTGTTATATCCTTTGATAAGGCCTTTGACCTACGCGTCCAACCCCCTACAAATGCTTTATTTAAGGACAATATATCGTCAATTTTAACATTTGTTTGAAGAACAAATGACATTGCGTTCTTCCATTGTCTTGTTGCGCCCACCTTCGAATGTAGCAGCAGGTTGATATAATAGCAGTGTCGTATTAAATGAGTCAGTTGCAGAAAAAAGTAGATCGTGAAACTCTCCTTTGAATTCCCACCCAATTGATTTAATAAATTCACTATTTTTTTTTAAGTTTTAGATGAGCTAACGTTTCTTGGTGCTACAGATATAAATAAAGAAGGTGTTTGGGAATGGTTCAATGGTGTTCCCGTTAAACATTCGGCGTTTTTACCTGGCGACCCTAATAACCATTTGTCCAGCGAACATTGTATTTGTATTTATTATAAAGCGGCACCATCACAATTTAGTCTGGTCGATTTTCCATGCTATGAAAAGAATGGTTTTATTTGCCAAGTCCCTACAAAACAAACCTATGTAACCTAAAATTCGGTTAATTCACCGGGAGAGTTGGGGCTGGCAAGCCAATCGAAAGATTAATTAGGAAAAGATAAAAAACGACAATGTAACGTTCTATGGACATCTCATGCCACTTAATTACCTTTTGCTTTAAGGGTCAAACTGTGGTACTGATTCGTGAATTTGGACTGAAGATTTAAAACATATTCTTCATTGAGGACAGTGCAAAAATAAATGATAAACTCTTTATTTTACATGAATCAGAATTAGGTCCAATACACAAAGACATGTAAATCACAATAATGATATAGAAAAAAATAGTCAAATATTTTGATGTATAATTTGTATTAAAAAAGATAGGAAGCCTTGATTTTTATTAAATGGACAGATCTATGTTGTTGCTATCAATTACAAAAGAAATACACAATCTGTGTACAGATGAGCAGACATCAAAATACACACACATTCATACACAGAAATGAGTCAAAAGCTCAGGTGGCATTGTATTATGATTATTTACCTAGTATGATTTTTACGTTAATGATGAGATTATCTTATTTATCTATACACATTGGCCACGTTCCACATCAAAACGATAAATAGACCTACCATATTTATAGACAAATAGAAAAGGGTTCATTTATATCATTTTGTGAGGCTCGTGAAAAGAAAGTATCTGAGTCATTTTTCTCTGTATGTTATGTAATTTGGTTATTACAATTATAAGTATGGGCTATCTGTGTCATTCTGACTTTTAGACTTCGTCAATCGTCTTAATCCATTTTATGATTTTAGGGACGGGGTCATGTAACACAATTTTATGTTGCACTAGTCCTTCCCCTGATGATTACACACTAACTTGTCAAAGCGTCATGTACAAGTAAACATAGGAGTATACTACTATAATATTGTGTTCAATTAGTTTAATCGTTCATCTTATCACCCAACGACGGTTACCTGGATAATCCAGATCGTTATAGTAACTTCTGTTGTTATTTGCTAGGATGTTATTTGTGGTGTGACTGGTGCAGAACTGTATAATTTCTTGGTTTCGGTAATTTCTTTTAGATATTGATGAGAACTAAAATCTCAAATAAACAGCATCGATATTTTTAACTTTTGTATAATGAAATAATCACAAGGGGCAGTATGCAAAATATTTACTTTCAAAGTAGATTTTGCGTTTTAAAATCAATACATGCACAAATTCCACTAGATTTTGGTGTTAAGTTTTGACAAATTAGAGCAAAAAAAAAAAAAAAAAACAGAATGGCACTGTAAAGTGATCATCAATTTTACAATATTTGAATTAATTTACATTGGGCCATTTAAGAACCATCATCGTCAAGCCTTCTCTGGTTTTCAGACGTCCAGAAAGCTTCTAGAAAAAAGATTCTATAAGAAAAGATTATACATTCGTTAGAGTAAACATTTCATTATTAAATTGCGGCGGTCTTACAAGGTTTTAATTTATTGAAACGGTAACAAAAAAAGATAGCAGGCACAATCAGAATTGCCAGTTCAATCATTGCAAAAGCAAACCATTTATCTGAAAAAATAATTTTTTAAGTATCAAGATCAATTTGAATTTGAGGGAGATCACTCTTGGATAAATATATACAACATGTACTCAAGCATAATAAATGATATTTTATTAATCATATAAAGCACTCAATACTAGAAAAGCTTCTGAACAAACTTTTCTTCTTTTTTTTCATTAAAATTTTGTGGCTCTGTTCTCCATGAACACCGAGGCAACATTTCACAAATGACAAATAAATGAAATATATAGAAATGCGACTTCGTCAGATTGAGGTTCTGTTGCAACTGTACATTGTTTGCATATTGTTTGAGTATGATAAGTAACTTGGATGAGTATGACGGATAACTTGGATGAGTATGATTAGTATCTTGAATGAGTATGATTAGTAACTTGGATGAGTATGATGAGTAACTTGGATGATTATGATGAGTACTTTGGGTGAGTATGATGTGTAATTTTGATGAGTATGATAAGTAACTTGGATGAGTATGACGGATAACTTGGATGAGTATGAATAGTATATTGAATGAGTATGATAAGTATCTTGGATGAGTATGAAGAGTAACTTGGATGATTATAATGAGTACTTTGGATGAGTATGATGTATAATATGAGTATGATGTGTAACTTGGATGATTATAATGAGTAACTTGGATGAGTATGATGTATAATTTGGATGATTATAACGAGTACTTTGGGTGAGTATGATGTGCAATTTGGATGAGTATGATAAGTAACTTGGATGACTATGATGTGTAACTTGGATGATTATAACGAGTACTTTGGATGAGTATGATGTATAATTTGGATGAGTATGATAAGTAACTTGGATGATTATAATGAGTAACTTAGATGATTATAACGAGTACTTTAGATGAGTATGATGTATAATTTGGATGAGTATGATGTGTAACTTGGATGATTATAATGAGTAGCTTGGATGATTATAACGAGTACTTTGGATGAGTATGATGTATAAAGGATGAGTATGATGTATAATTTGGATGAATATGATGAGTAACTTGGATGATTATAACGAGTACTTTGGATGAGTATGATGTATAATTTGGATGAGTATGATGTACAATTTGGATGAGTATGATGTATAATTTAGATGAGTATGATGTATAATTTAGATGAGTATGATGAGTAACTTGTATGATTATAACGAGTACTTTGGAGTATGATGTATAATTTGGATGCGTATGATGTACAATTTGGATGAGTATGATGTATAATTTGGATGAGTATGATGTGTAACTTGAATGATTATAATGAGTACTTTGGATGAGTATGATGTATAATTTGGATGAGTATGATGTGTAACTTGGATGAGAAGAATTTGTAATTTGGACTAGTATAAAGAATAACTTGTATGATTATGTGAAATAATAAATTAAAAAAAAAATATGAAGTATACATACCACAGCATTGTTGTGACGATTTACAGGAAACTGGATGACTACTTGGGCAAGTTGTGGAGACACTAGAACTTGTTGTCGTACAGAGTATTGATTCACCTCTAGTAGTTGTTTCCTCGGGGACTGGTGTTGTTTGAGACTGAGAGGTTGATCTACTGGAAGACTTCGCACATACTGCATCATGGTAAGGAGTACCTTCAAAGCATAGTATATACTTGTTGAATTATTTTCTATTAAAAAGACACCTGCTAATTTTTTAAGTAATCATCAGAAAGAAAAATATACATATATAATATACACACCATGCTTTATTGTTCCATGAGGACAAATTGTATGAGATAAGCAATAACCCTCTTCATAAAGATTTGAATACTCTATCCAAAATTTGCCCGGAGCACATTGACATATTGTGTTATTTGTTTTGGTGCAAGCTTTCACTTCATGTCTTCCAATGTTACAGATCATGCAAGCGATACATTCGGTCTCACTATTTGCTTTATCCATGTATTGGTTTTCTGGGCATGTTTTACAATCTGAAGGTCCTTCGTTGAATTCACAAATTTTCACCAAATGATTTCCGGGTGGACATCGTTGGCACCAATGGCCTGGTTTTGCCTCGTACATGCCCTAACAAAAAATACAATTATCAGGCATGGTAATGTGTCTCCAAACAACGGATATTAACAAAATTTGTTGTTCCAAATACAATTTACAATAATCCAAATTTAGTTTTATAAAATCAGGTTGGGAAAACTTTAACGATAAATGAACACATATAACTTCTATTTTTATGTTTTTATATTTCAAGTTTCAATGCAATGTTACACATGCTCAATAGTGTGGAACTGTATAAATTGCTTAACGTAAATTGTAAGAGTAAGTTGCTCTGAATGCATTTTCATCTGCCCAGGGACAGCACAGCATACTGGCATTATAGTAATAATCCTATTATGATTTTCACTGCAATGCTTATAGCACAAGAGCCTGTATTTTCACACCAGAACAAAAGGATGTTTTCTCTTAGCCTTTTTACTGGCATCACTGCATCAAGGAAAACAGTGCTAAATAGTGACATATCATACAGTTACCTACTTACCTTTCTCGACGGTTTGTTGGATGAGTCATCTACCAGTTCTAGCAAAGCCAAGAAAACATAAAAGATATACCTCTTCATGTCTACTCAACCTGTAATAATATACATGTTCGTTGAATTAGACATTATTTTTTTTCGTGATATCATCATACAATAGTTTTGTCCATACATGTAGGCCCTACATGGAAAAGGCTCGATTTCTTTAAAAAAAAATACCTTATTAAACAATTTAAGTTGTTAATTTACACCAGCATTGTTTTGCCGGTGAAATAGATACTGAAACCTCCAAAAAGTTCGGATTATTCTGTGAATTGCTATGTGTTATGTCGAAAGTACTGCCAAAAAGAAATCAAAATACTTACTTCATGTAATATTTATCCAAAAATATACAATAGTCTATCATGGCTTTACCGGAACTTAAGTGACACACAGAAAACAGATTAGTAATTTGTTATTTATCAATGGTGTCACATGAGACACTATTTTGGACTGGTTGCGCCCTATATTATTCATAGCCTATGTTTGTGTTGTGTATGTGAGCAGCTAGGACGGAGGTATACTGGTATACTTACTCTCATAGACACCTGATATCACCTTTCATTATGAAATACTTACTCACGTATGATAGATATAATCCCTTATATGAAATGTTCATTGCCTGCTGCCTTTAATTCGTCAAAAAGTTTTTGTAGGATCATGGGTTTCGGTAAACGATTTTGAACTTTAGTATATTTATATACATATTATGTATTACGTAAGCCCAATAAATACTATCTTGTATTACATGTAATTACATACTGTATATATAATATATAAATATTTTGTCGAATTTTAACAATATAAACTAGTGCCCAAACGAAACGATACCAAAATTTTTTCAAAATTGTTTTTTACTTTTTTAGTATTACATAGCAATTCGTATTCCACACAACACTGTCGATGAAAAATACAGGTAACATTTGATCACTTCCGGGGGAAAAGTCTCAATTTCGTAAAAATTCTTCTCTAGCATGTGCTGCACATGTAAAAAAAAACTTCAAAAGGTTGTGCTGTGCAAACATCACTATGCACATGTTGATGCAGCGGTTAGGTCAGAAAGGTCATGGGTTATACAGGCCCAAGAGTGGAAGGCACAAGCAACCACGTCCTGTTAAGATCGTTGCATCGGGGTAATACACCTGAGGAAACGTAGCGTAACAGCGACGTCCATGGCGGCAACAACACTGGGACACATGATCAGTCGACAGACCTTCTACAGAAGACTACGACAGTATGGTATCCGTTCACGTCATCTATGTTTCAAAGTGTATGCGCCATACATATCTTGTGAATTAGACTTCTATTGGATTATATTGGAACAACTGGTACCTATTAGCATAACATGGGAGTGGAAGTAGCAATGTGGAGACTGATTATTGGTATGTACCAACATAGAAATATTGCAAGGAGAAATATCTCAAAGTTTAATCGCAGTCCCAACCCGATTATGTCCACAGTATTGGTACTCTCACTATTGCTGGCACTGTGTGGTGACATAGAAAGAAATCCTGGGCCCACAAACACACGACAAGGCACCCTAAGTAAAACTGGAGAAGTTGTGTACCCCGAAAAAGAAAATGTCGCACCTGATCTCATGGCTATGTTTCAATCTCTTAGAAATGATATAGCTGACCTAAAAATTCAAGTTAATGAGCTCAATATAAAAGAAGAGATGTGACAGAATTGAAGATTGAAAATACAAAATTAAAGCAAAGATTGGATCACTGCAAAAACAGGACAAGACAGAACAATTTAATATTTTATGGATAAGATGAGTGTGGTGAGGTAGCTGGAAATTATACATGTACAGCAAACAGAGGTAAGAGTGTCGTTGACTATTTTGCAGCTACAATCCCATTGTCTCAATATATCATGGACTTTGATGCTGGATATAGACGAGTCTGATCACTACCCCATACAATGTGATATCAAACTGAGCAAACCACAAGTTCCCACCAATACTGAATCTGATTTAGACAATTATGATTATATGCAGTACCATAAAATCAATTGGAGATCCATCAATAAAGACAAATATTTGGCACGGATTACCGATGAGTATTCCAAGAACATGTTTGAAATGATATGCACCGATGTATCCTTAAAGGGATAATAGGCGTTAGAATACACTCGTCCTACGGCTTATATTTGTGTTTCATATTGACTATTAGTTAAATAAGTATGCCTCCCACACTTTACCAAATTTTAAAAAGCCACAATAAAAAAATATTCGGAATTTTAAAAAAAAGTGAGCCAGCGACGATTCCATTCAGTTTGAGAATAAAAGCGTCTGGTAAATCAACGCTAAAACATCATTGTGGACTTCAACAGTAGGGGTCAAGGACGCGTGAAAACTCACATGTTAGAGTTACTTCCCTCTATATTTACACGATTTGAAAATCGCTTGATGGATGGCTCAAGCGTTTTATGATTAACTACTTTATTTTAGGGATTTATCGGATTTTAGAGGGATTTTGATGTATAGGTAAGTCCACTGATGGATATATACTGTTATTGTCCAAATTTGAGTGAACTTAAAATTTTATGTTCGTTCTAACGCCTATTATCCCTTTAAGTAAAGATTCTATTGTTCATATTTTCAATGAGATTATTTATAGAGCCATCGATTCCAGCATCAGAAAATATGGTAAAAGAAGTTATCAAGAAAAAATACAGCCTGTATGGTTTGATAGAGATTGTGAGAAACTAAAAGAAGATAAGTACAGATTCTTAAATGTATTCCGGGAATCAAATCTCGACTCTGATCTTGAAGCTTATCAACAACTTCGTGCAAAATTCAAATGTTTGTGCTCTAGTAAAAAACGAGAACATGCAAACAAATTGAAACATGAGATAACATCTAGTATTTGTAATTCAAGTACTTTAGCGACCTATTCCTTTGTGAAACAGGCCAATTAAAGACAGTGAACTTGATAAATGTATCTCTGATATGAAAAGTGGCAAATCTGCTGGTATTGACGGAATATGTTTAGAAACTATTAAAGAAGTCAAATATCTATTTATACCAATATTAAAATCTATGTTTAATAAGATCTTCGATCAAGGAATCTTTCCTGTGGAATGGAATACTGCTATAATATGTCAAATCCACAAGAAAAGTCCCCGGAATTGTGTGGACAATTATAGATGTATCTCCTTACTGCCGTTGTTAGCAAACTGTTCACAAAGGTGCTCTACAACAGATTAAGCACATGGTGTGATAGCTTTGATAAGATTATTGAGAACTGGCTGGTTTCAGGCGGAAATATGACCAAATATTTAACGTACAGGGGATAGTGAGCAAATATATATCGAAGAAGGGTGGGCGTCTATACTGTCTTTTCATAGATTTTAGCCGGGCATTTGATCCTGTTCGGCACGAGTACTTGTGGTCCTGTCTTATTAATTGTGGAATTCATGGCAAATTCCTCAAAATATTAAGAAATATGTACAGTTGCTGTAAATCTTGTGTCAAATCTCAAGATGGTGTAACGGAAACATTTCCATGCTGTATTGGCACTCGACAAGGATGTATTTTAAGTCCTATACTGTTCTCTCTTTTTATTAATCAATTTGTTACAGAATTGGAACATTGTGGCTGCAAAGGTGTCTTTGTCTCCGAGGACCATGACAATGCCTTCTCCTTGTTATTTGCAGATGATATTAGTAACATTGCAGATACTGCATTTAATCTTCAAAAACAACTCGATAGTGTCGAATTATTTTGTAATAAATACGGTATGTCTGTAAACAAGAGCAAGACAAAGGTTATGGTCTTCAGGAATGGTGGTCCCTTAAGATCCTACGAGAAATGGCGACTCGTGGGAGAAGCTATAGAATGTGTAAATAATTATAAATATCTGGGATTGGTATTTAGACCAAAACTGATCTGGACTAGAGCACTAGACGCACTGAAAGTCCAAACAAATAAGGCACTTGCATTAGTTAAATGTCTCAATAGAAAGCTACTTGGAATCCCAATCGACATAGCACTAAAGATATTCGATCACATGATATATCAAATCCTAACCTACGGGTCGGAAATATGGGGCCATAGTTCTTACGAATCCATAGAACATGTACAAATCAAATTCCTTAAATTCATTTTGAAATTCCCTAATCAGGCATGTAATGCTGCCGTTCTAGGTGAATGTGGAAGACGACCATTATTTTGTAAATATTCTATAAAATGTATTAAGTACTGGGTCGGTTTATTAGAAATGCAAGATCACAGGCTACCGAAGAATATTTATATAATGTTATTTAATTTGGATAGAAGTGGTAGAGTTAACTGGGCCACACATGTAAAATCATTATTATTTCGATATGGCTTTGGTTACGCCTAGATAAGTCAATCAGTGGGCATTTCCTGAATCTAATGCAACAGAGAATAGAGGATTGTTGTACTCAAGAATGGCGCTCCAATGTAGAAAGCAATTCTTTGTTAAACGATTATTATATGTATAAAACGGTCTTGGAGCCTGAAAAATATTTATTACGTTATGACAAATTTATTCAAGCTCTATGTACACTTGGTGCTCAGCTATCAAGTTACAAAATGTCAAAGGTAGATGGTTAGGCTTACCTGAAATAGAAAGGCTATGTGAATTCTGCAATATGGGGCGAATTGAAAACAAGTTTCACGTAATCCTTGAATGAACTCTTTACAATGATATTCGCGAAACCTATATAAGACATTATATACCTCATACCTCAACCGAAACTTTTTATAATATAATCTCGAATAGTTCTCCTAATGTCAGAATTGCCCTATCAAAGTTCATCTATTATGTACTGAAGATGAGAAACGCTTTCCCCGCTTAATTGTGAGCTATATTATCCCTAGGTTTTTCACTCAGTTTACAAAATATGAATTTATTTATATTTAATCAAATTATTTATTATTATATTGCACATATTGTACATACACTATATAACTATATTTCACCTTTATTCCAAATTCAATGTAAATATGAACTTATGCCATTACTGTAGATATGTTCTATGGGTCGTTGACCTTCAAATGAAATAAACTATTATTATTATTATTAAACCGCGGACAGCTCCTGACGCCTCGACACCGGAACAACATACTGATATTGGCTAGTCCAAGCCGACTTTGCCAAGGCCCCGCATGTTCACCGGAAAAGAATCCCATCGAGCGTTTATTCGGGCCACCTCGACCGGCAATTCGGGTGTTGTCCCGTGGCTCTGGTCAACGCCCAAGACTTGGAACGATTATCTCCTTGAGGAATGGCAACGTCATCAGAAGTCTGACTTCATCAGTCCGTAGCTGTGTCCTGGCATGAATTGATGCTTATGATGGACATACCCAATACTGATTAACTGTTTAGAGATGTTAAGTGTGACTTTTGCCTTTGTTTCTGAGATCAGTGCTCTATCATTGAAGGCTTGTCATATTGATTTAGTGTACCGATTTTATGGAAATGAATTTTTTGTAAAGATGTTGTGAAAGGATTTTTAAAAAACATAACACAAAACCTAAACTTCTACATTGTGTAGTTTTTTTGTGTTGTTCGAAACAGGTGGTATAGTTTCTTTTGGACACTAATTTATTATTTATTTGCAACAAGCAGTGGCTCCAGCAATAATAATCACATAGTAGCACCATGTTTTCTCCATCTTAAATCTTAAGAAAATCGTTTTTAAAATCTTTATATTATGCTTATTAAAATACACATAATAAAATCTACAGCTTCAATCGCATATACAGGCTTATTTTAAAGAAGAACTTACTAAGAGAACTTGCAATGAATCACGAACCTGGTTAGAACTGGCAATGAATCACGAACCTGGTTACTTGTCAATACTTTCAGTGATCCGTTGAATGAAGCTCAGTGTTCACCAATAAAGTGCATATTATAGAATCTAACTAGTGGTTTCTTAAGCTACCCAATTTGGTGATCCGGGTGGGTTTTTTATACGCCCACATGGAAATGTGGACGTATATTGCCGTCGCCCCTGTCCGTCCGTCCGTCCACATTTGTTGTATCCACGATAGAGGCTACAGTTTTTATCCGATATTAAATAAACTTGGTATACATGTATATAGATTATATCTCGGTCAAGTTCGAAAATGGAAATTATCGCATGAACGGTTTTTGAGTTATTGCCCTTGACTTAGAAAAATCTTGTCAAAATTTTAGTTTTGATGCAATAAATCCTCCAATTTTCAGAGGATGTTGATGAAACTTGGTTGTGAGCATTGGAATTGATTAGGCCTCAGTCAAGTTTGAATTTGACAGTTTTTCAATGAATTGTTTTAAGTTATTGCCCTTGACTTAGTAAAATTGCGTCAAAATTCTATTGTGGTTGCAATAAGAAGCTTTAATTTTCAAAGGATTTTGATGGAACTTGGTGTAAGCATCAGAATTGATAAGACATTAGTCAAGTTTGAATTTCTGACTTTTTTTAACAAATGGTTTTTGGGTTATTGCCCTTGACTTAGTAAAATTGCGTCAAAAATATTTGTGGGTACAAAATAAGGTACAATTTTTTAAGAGATTTGATGAAACTTGGTATGAGTATTGAAATAGATAGATGGTGGCCAAGTTTTAATTTGACAATTTTCCATGAACAGTTTTTGAGTTTTTGCCCTTAACTTCAATATTAATTCAGTGAATGTTTTTTTAAGTTATTGCTCTATTTATTTTTCAAATTCAATGCTGCCAGTGGGCGTATGTTACCTTGCCTGGCAAGCTATCTTTATCATTGGTATCAACCATAAGCTTCCTAATCTACTGACTGCAACTGGTTTTATTGTAGTTTCCAGTGTTTCAAAGCAAAATTGATTAGCTACATTACCTTGTATGCTTTGACTCGCTTTTCTTCTTCTTCTTCTATGGATGTCTGCTTCGATGAGACAGATATATCCATATCGCAGACATGGAGTAAGAAGCGACAACCTCCACTTTTTCATTTAGAATTCTTCATTTATAGTTCCTTTCCTGTACAGTGCTTCTTCGTGGTTCTAGTGTAAAGTTCTATCATTTTCTTCTCTCCTGTGAAGAGCCATTAGCTACATCTGTGATCTCTAATGTGATTCCACTTGACGATCTCTCGAGGCTTAGGTCCAACTTATCTCGACACTTCAGTTTTTTAATCTTATACCAGTATACTAGGTCTTAGAATTTGAACTTTTTAATTACACTTAGTTTTTATTCTGAAGTCAGACTTGGTGACGTTGCAGACGACCCTGTGTCATCTTAATTGTGAAGTTGCATTGGTCCAGCGTCATGAATGTCTGTGTTCACGGGTGGCCACATTGACATATCATTCATATTTTGAATCCCCCATCATTGTCAGCTATTTCCATAATTCGGAGGTTTGTGTATAGTATATAGCAACATTACCACAAAAAGTACTGTCTGAAATTTGTTTGACAAACACTCGGTGCTGCGGATATCATTGACCTTTACATTAAAATGGCGCAATGACCAGGCCATTTTCCAAAATGAAATTCTTCTTACAATTGATTTTCACTGTGCCTATTTAAGGAGAAACCAGAAATTCGGATTGTTTTAAAGCTTTTGAAATAAATTGTTGTGCCATAATCCCTATCAGTGCATACCCTCAAACCCTTTATGACCGTTTATAGACTGGTGGTCAACTCCAATCCCAAAGTAAAATTGCTATAACTCGTCCCATTTGGACCCTCAAATTCCCATTCAATACATTTCAGCCAAAAACAGACATTCGGATTTTTTTTGAAAATCGAATTGGATGTTTCGCCCGAATTTTCAAGAGGAAAATCGCTTGTATAGCGGTTTAGGGATCACTCTGAAAAAAAAGTCATGCAGAAGGCAGAGTTTGGCACGTAGGAAAAAAAAATGTATCAACTTCAGATGTGCGGGTACCTTAAAGTCAACCCCGATAGATAATAAAAAAAACACTGATATTTTAATAAAATAGTTGATATTGAGACAAGGTTTATAATAATTGTTATTAGAATCAAAACTCAATCTATATCATTGCACATTATAATAAATTTATACTATTTATAACTCTATAGGGAAGGTACTGACAGATCAATAGTGTCAGTATGATTAAAACAATTAAGGTGGATACTGTAAGGATCATTTTAAGGTAGAATAAATGTAAAAAAAATATGTTTGGACTTATTCAAGCCCCTTGTTGTGTATAAATAAATCTAAATCTTTGTTCAGCTGTATTCAGTGAAAATGAACGGGCCAAGTGTGGTGCTTCCAACGAATTGCAGGAAAGGAAATTTGTAATACCATTGTTTTCCATTTTTCAAGGCACACATTTTCATTCATCTTTCATTAAAGAAATAGACATACATTCTCAAGTCTCAAACGTGCTCAATAAGAATATATATTTATCAGTTGAAGCTCCAGTTGCCTTGACTAAAAAATTCTAAATTCTAAATTCTAAATATAATTTAGAGGTAACCTTCAAATCTGACTTTAAGGCTCTCTTCATCAAAATCAATACAAATGCCTTCATCATTATCAAATTATATATTCTTATCATTTTCAAAATAATCAGGTAACTCTGCCTATTATGATATATATACATAAGTAAAGTTTAAGTATAGAAAAGAATATAGAGCTATACATCAAGTGGTTAGAATTAACCTAAATTACTGGTATATCCAGGAGGCCTGCTGACACAGTAACTTTAGATTGTTAACAAACAGACATTTTATCTAATTGTAGTCTGATGATAACAAATGCTAAAAGTTGTGTTCTGGCAGCAAAAATTACACCATGTTTCATGTTGTTTTAAAATTTCTATACTTTTCTACAATTGATGAATTAAGTACTATTGAAAATTATTTGTTTTTGTATATCTGAAGCTAAATTGTCTAAATACTGTTTCTATCACAGTTAAACTACAATACTATTGTTACAATGGCTCTATATTACAATTCAGATCTGTACCTTCCGAGGGTCAGGGCAGGGGTTTAACAAATATACATATTTATTATATACACAGGGGTAAAATAGTCTTATATAAACTTGATATGTAACAATATACTTAAATATGCTTTAGTATTACAAAATAAATTCTTAAAATAACAATCATCATATTAACAATGGACTACTGACTACGGCAAAAAAAAATCTAGCTGGGTGGCTTCCTATTGCAAAAGTATGTCCAAGAACCAGATCTTCTGTATCAACATTGGAATGTGGAGTTTTGTTGAAATAACATACAATAGCCTGAGCCATCTTAGCAGACCAACAAAAGATTGATATGTGATAAAATGGACAGGTTACCAATGGTCATTGCTTTGGCAAAATTAACATCAGCTGTCTGAGCAAACACAGATATTTGTTCACAAGCACTCTCCTGTCTTGAAGATTATTCTTGGCCAGGATCTCATTAGGCTGTGACTCTTATTTAACCTTGGAAAATATCTCAAAACGGGGATTTATCTATATCTATATTGCTTTCTCTATATAAATACCTAATACGATAAATGCATATATATAATGGGCAATAGGCCTTATTCACCATAAAGACATCAAGGTGGTGATTTCACTGCTGTAATAATAATAAGGTATATACCTAGCTAGATGCCTATCTTAGCCCGAGTCTTGCACCAATAAACTCCATAAACTACGCTATTATCTGAACAATAAATGACATTTCAGAATAATTTTTAACTAAATGTTTGGTTGATAGCAAGATTTGCCTGAGTTATTGCTTACTCAAGTTGGTTTTGTTCACTGAATTTCCATTTACCTTTATATTGCAGGCTACAGGTCAATAGAAGTGTTTAAAGGTATAATGCAATGTGATTTATAATAATGATATGAAGCACCAATATATATATCTAGTTCATTTCACAACCAGGATCTTAACTCTGACAAATCTGTGCCCATTGATCTGCCAAACTTCTTGTCTGTCCATCAGGTCCTGCTATTTTCTGGCTCAGAGTTTTCTCCCTTGGACTCTCTGGTTCATCCTCTTCATTTAAATCTGGGTTATTTTTTTTTCTGAAATGATACGATTTATAATTCTTGATTAACACTGAACATCTTAGAATTTAAAACAAAAAATATCTGAAATAACTCCAAGAAATCTTATTGATTATCATCATAGGTGTTTTGATAAAAAAAAAACTTCCTGTACCCGAGTTCAGGAGTTGCCATAAAGTCATTATGATGATAACAAGCTGGGCACGTTAATATACTTCAGTGTATATGATAGAATATATAACTCTATGTTTAAAAGCAATCAGAGATCATAGATATATGTGTTTGTTGATGTTACCATATTCCTAGTGTAGGATTAAATATTGGTCTGATACTTAATCAACCTGCATCTGAAATACACCCACCTCAATACTAGTAACCCTGCTACATTTAGAAATGGCAGTAGTAGAGTAATAATAATCAAAAAATAACAGTAGACCTATAGCGTATTTACTAAATATTATTTTTAATGTTTGTGGTAAGATGACACCTTTAAAAGTAGCCAGAAAAACAGGGGAAGTTTCAGAGATATCTGTGAAATAGCTTCAAGAGAATTAATATCTTAACATTAATGATCCTGCTGGAATTTGAATGAAGATATCATTATATTGCTCAGTCCTACAACAAATTGTAAGCATTTTTAAATCTATATACTTTCAAGAATTGATAAGGATTTAAGGTTTCCGATTGATGGTTATTGATACATATATACTTAATAAGAAAGTGTTTTGCATGCAATATATTGGTGCTCAAGAAGCTGAGAAATAAATTCAAGGGGGTGTGTGGGATATCTAAGTTATTAACATAATAATGTAAAGAGGTAATGCCATGCATTAGTGATGGGAATGTGAATGGCTATTTGACATTTTAACTGGATTCTGGTTATGCAAATACAATGGCACCTAATCAATTAGAATGAAATTGCCTTATATTCTAAATTTAAACAATGTCATCAAACAAAATCTACCAAACTTTTATTGTTCACCATGGCATAGTCAACTCTTTGCACCTTTTTATAAATAGATCATCTTCAATTACATGCATCATATCCTAGTATATTAATACTTTAACATGAAACATTATAAGGAATACAATAAAACAGAGTGTGTTTTATGTTAGTCCATACCTTTTCTGATTATAATTTGTTGTAAAATTAAAAGTACTATACATTAAGTTTATATGGACCTATATAAATAAATATGTTGAGTAAGTATTATGTTAATGATAGTGGATCAAATCTAAATACACCAACATCAGCATGCATTAACAATAAACGTTTCTGAAAGGTTATGAAAATAATATGATAACTAAAGGACCTATTACATTTTTCTTTTTTTCAGGGTAGGGCACTCTTGTAAATTGTCATGAACTGCCAGAGTTCCTATCAAACCATGTCACATACCAATTTTAAGAAAACCAGTTAAAAGTTTAGTTGTTTTATCATTTCTGGAGACTAAAGGGACATAACTCTATATAGATTACTATTTGGTTATTTCATTCTCTCAGTTATGTATATTTTTGAGAAGATTGATAATTAACAGAGAAGTAGGTTACAATATATAATAATTCCAATCCAATAAACAATAAAAATAAATAGGTCATAGAAATAAATACAGTAATAAATACAAAGATTTCAGAAATTGAGAATTATTAGATTCGACCTTTCTATCAAAACACATTGATTTAAGGAATTTTTAGATTTTCCATTTGAAAAATTTGTGCTCTTAATCATGAGGTGTTTATTTTATGTTAAAGCAGTTTTAAATTAAGAATAAATTAAAACAGGATAAGTTCAATGATCCCCCCAAAAAAAGGGCACTTTTACTCCATTATATCTGCAAAATTGTAACCATTCCAAGAATAATTAATTTTTATTTCACTTATAGAAAAGTTAAGAATTTTGTTGTTGTTGTTATTATTTTGATAGAAAGGTAGAATAACAAGAGGTGAGCAGTGATCTAAGTTTAGGATTATTGAGAGACAATTTGACAGCCTTACTTACCTTAACGACTACTCCTTGAATTTCTAACAATTTAAATTTTACAATTAATTTGTGCGGATATTAGTAAAAAAAAAAAAGCTATAAGGTTTGTGACAGTTTTCTGCTACTTTGGATTTTGTTTTTTTGACAAAATTATTTGGGTAAAAAAGGAAATGTTGAACCCAGGTTCTAATATTAAATAGATAACAATAAAAAAAAATTCAGAATAAATTTTTAAAATCTACTCAACAAAATCGAAGAAAAAGTTGCACAAAGCAAAGATTTGCAAAAAATTGAAAAAAAGATCTACATTGTTAAAAAGCAAATCTAGGCACACTAGAATAGCTCCAGAAGCTGGTTAATAAAATAGAAAGCTTCCTCACCTTAATTCTTGTTCTCTTTCTCTCATTTCACGTAGCTCTCGTTCAATTTTGGACTCAGCTGTTTGCCGAGACTCTTTATAAGAAAATTGAGCTCCACTTCCACCTTTAACTGCTTTAACAGGTGATGAAGTCTGCCGTGTTGGAGTGGTTGATTCTTCAACCACTATATTAATGTTTTCTGGAGATTGTGGCGAATTCATATTAGAAGATTTCCTTGTGTTAAAATTACGTTTTACTGGTCCATCAACTCGATCCATACCAGTAACTTCTTTATATTTCAAGGGTTCAATGTGTTCTTCAGAAGTGGTGATAATTCTTCCTTCTTTACGATATAATAACTCGCGTTCTTTCTGACTACTCAATTCTTGTTGTAACCTACTAGATGCATAACTTCTAACCGCTTGTCCATCGTTATCCCGGTGATATCTTGGTGATGTATAGGAACTAGTTGGAGTTCCTGTAATATCAGTCTGTGATTTCTGTTTAGGGGTTGTCTGCTCTTGTTTGGGTTCAGCTATTTCTGGCAATCCTTTACTGCGTCGTAGTTCATTTTCTCTTTCACGAGCTAATCTTATTTCTCTTTGTATTGGTGTTTCTGAACTTGGTGTGTTTTGGGATGTTTCTTCATCTTCCGAGTCATCTTGTACATTAGGCATGACCTTAATATCGCGAGACTGGGTGTCAGATGGCGTTCGACCAGTACTCTGACTAGAGGCAAGGGAATCAACAGATGCACTACGTTTGTGATCAATCGGCTGTATATAGGGAGAGACATCTTTTTGCCAGGTTCCTTGTTTAGGATGAAGGGAAGATGAGGAGGAAGAATGTGGAATGGAATTTGAAGATGCTGATTTGGATGGTGTAGATAAACTGGATAAGGAATCTCTGCTGGTGTTTAGAGCAAGTTCCCTTTGACGTCTCACTTCATCTTCCCGTTCACGTAACTCCCTCATTTCCCGAGCGATCAAACTTTCACCCTCGTGTTGAAATCCAGAAATAGCATCCTCGTAAGATACGTTAACTTTTTGTTCATTATGATTAATATCATTTTGTACAGAATTATTATCATTGGTAATCACAGTTTGTTTCGGGGTCGACGGTTGGCTAGAAATTGTGTCAACTACTATGTCTTTCTTTGTTCGCTGTCTCTCCAGCTCTTCTTCCTTTTCCTTCTGAAGTCTGATTTCTCTTTGTATTATACTTTCATATGGAACTTCTTCTGTAGTTTCACTGTCCTGAAATATACACATTATATATTAGTATCTTATGACACTGACTCATTATTACAGCATTTTTAACAAACAGTACATTTAACATGTCGTCATAGCAACATAGTTATGACATGACATCTTGTTTTAAGAGATCCCATGTTTGTAACAATGATAAAGGATCATCAATAGGACCAATAGGTTATTATTATGATGAATATATTTGAATATATTTCATATTATGTTGCTGACATGTTTAAATTAACCTTGTAAATTTACCCTTTAAATGTCCCTTTTAGTACAGTTCTATGCTAAAGGTATATCCTCATCCAAAAAAAATTTATCCTAGTAATCCTTTAGCGATATTTAGGGGAAGAGATCACATTAAATAACGGAACAAAATATTGTGGTATTCGACCCCTATAAAAACTAATAAAATTAAGGAGTAGTATAACAAAATTTTGCTCTGTTATTCAACTCTCCTAGTTAAATCAGTCCCAAAATTGACTTATCACTTACATAGCGAGCAAAGACTTTTCGAACCATGATGATGATATGACCTTGTGAAATCCTCAATAAGAAATGAAGTTATAATGATATATAACAATGTTTTTATAATAAAAACTAGGACATTTTAAATATTAATCTAGTTGTGATGGTAAAATCTGATTATAACATAATATCATTAAAACTGATTAACAAATACAGCCTTACTTATTTAAAGTCAGCTAATTTAAAGTCAGCTTATTTAAAGGGATAGGGTTGCCTAATTTAAACAGAAACAGAATTCAATGTAGTAATTGTAAACTGTTTGATTTATTGCACAAATTCAACGTCAGTTACTTATTACGCTTTAAAAAAATGTGTGTTAAAAAAATTAAATATCAAGAAAATTTCAATGTTAAAATCATGCAAAAACCATAAAAATCTCATTGTTTTCTGAATAGTTCTGACTGGAGTCAAACTGTGGATGTTGAGTATATTATTAAGTATATCAATTGTTTCTCAATAAACATAGTAAATAAAGTTTATAGGTGAATAATTAGGCCAATGATAAATTTCTATTCTTATTCTATGTAATGGTTATTAACATATAACTATGATTGTGAAAGTCATATTGATAACTATTGGTAACTAATATTGTATATATTTCACTATATCAGTATAAATTATAAACATTTATCCCTTTAACTCAATATAACTATTAGGTGGCCCACCTCTATATATATCTACAAGGTTTAATATCCCATATCATAATTACAAGGTACAAGTTGGTACAGGCACAGATTAATATTAATTAGGTCAAAATTTATCTTAAAACTTAATTAATAGGGACAATTTATGTAAGATTAACTTTTCAAAGGCCAAAGTTTTTTTTTCAATTATACATTTCAACGTTTTTACATTAAATCAATAGTAATTTCTCTTAAAAACTAAATACAGTAAAATTTATATTAACTGTTTTTATTATGAAGAAAGTAAATATATCTTAAATAACGGAAAACAATTTTACAGTATACTACTCCTTAAATATATTAAACACAACGTTTCAACAATCTATATTGTCATTATCAACGTTGTGTGTAATAAATTTAAGGAGTAGTATACCATTAAATTGTTTTCCGTTATTTAATGTATTCTCTACCCCTAAATGTCGCTTAAGGATTAAATATATCTTAGTGTTCAAAGAAAGAATATGTTGAACAAAGGACAAATGAAATACTGGAATACACTCTTGAAGCTCCAGATCACAGATTATTCTTCTACAAACATTACACCATAGAAACAGACTTGAGCTTATAATTAGATTTAGGTTTCTAATTTAGGAATATTTTCATTAGAATAAAACGAATAAGAGAAAGAAATATAATTAAAAAGTTACATGACCTTAAATATCAAAGATTTTTTGTATAAACTTAAACTATTATTGTGTTTTTATTTTTTGAAATTAACTTTAAAATCAACTCATTTTTTGCATAAGTTGTCAGATACGGGTATAAAATTAATTTATTGTATTATGCCCAAGGGTATCTACATATTTTCACACTCATGTAGGCTTTTATTTTCTAAATAATTTTTTACACTATCACAGGACAAGTCCTAAACCAAATAGAAAATGCCAAGATGTCAAAAAGCTTTTAATCTGTAAGATACCAATCTTATTTTCAAAAAATTAACAATTTAAAACAAATGACATAATCCTAATAGATAAATGGAAAATGCTAAGCTATGATATATTTAGATGTCATGTAAAAGATAGATAGAAATGACCCATTATCTTAGAAAAATCTATCAATTTATTTCTTAAAAACAGTATGTCCAAACAGCCTTGAGCACTTATCAGTAATAAAATATAATAGTCATATAGTTTTATTCTTGCTAAACATCATAAAGTGGTCAATGTAAAGGGGAAGTTAAGACAATTTAAGTGAGCAATCACTTTTTTACTCATCAGAAGTTCAAATTCCTACTACACAGGACTTGAAGGACATGTTCAATACCTTATATTTGATGGAATTGCGAGTGACAACAAACATTTCCATTATAACCCTTGCTGTTTTTTTTGTTGTAAATCCTTTTACTTGATAATGTTACCGGTATGTGTTTTGAAATGTAGTATGTAATAAACCTAGAAGTAGTATATCTATATATGTTGCGTTTTTAATGCTTATGCCCCTGATTTCTATATGTCTTACAAAAAATATGTAATAATGTTTGTATAAATTCTGAATATAAACGTTCTCTAAAAAGCTTTTTAATACTCAGAGGCAAAGATTTTCAAATATAGTTGATGTATAACTTTAAAATATAATCATAGCCTAGTATTTCCTTCAAACAGCTCCAGGTAGTGGGACTAATAAAATATGATATTGGTCATAGGTCATTGTTTTAGTGTGTGCTGTCAGATGTACTATCTTTATTACAGTACAAGTCCCCTCCAGTCTTACTATTTTTAATACAGGAGATATTAGCTGTTCAAAGTTTTATAACAATGACCCCTATTACTGGCAAAAATGTCCTTTATTTGTCAACCTTTTTCTTGCACATCAGTTGACCAGAGAACATATTTCAAAAACTACATTGAACTCATGGCATTGATACAAAGTAACTGCCTTGTGCCATGTTAGCAAATTGTATATTTCTTGTGTGTTTGTGGCTTTTGCTCTTTCTAACAACATTACAAATCGTGGAGCACCACAAAAATTGGCATTCAACTGATGAAAGACAAAAACATTTATTGAAAATTGCATTAAATTTTTAAAATTTCTTTTAAGTAATTTAGATAGTTTCTTTCAGTTACCACCAAGGATTCTATTTTCCTTGACATCAGACATATTTTAATGAATAAATTTTCTTTTAGTTTTAATGGAGTCTGCTATGTAGATTCTAGACTGTCAAGCTATTCAAGTGTTTTTGAAAAATATTGTTAATATTTGTTTTTATGGCTGAACATCAATAGAGCCAGACATTGAGTAATCTATCTGAAGTATAGTCTCTGTCCCCTCAAGCTTTCCTCAAACTTTCTTTTATTACCTTATAAAGATGTAATCTACTGTCTATGTATACAATATAACCTTATACAATATAACCTGGAGTCAAACCTTATTTCATATAGCTTTTTATAGAGATAGTAAAGATGTTTTCTAAATTTGTTATGTCTATCAGGGACACTGATCAATCAATTGCACCATTCCAATTTTCAATCAGATGTTTGTGGTTCCTGCAATTCTACTAAAACTAAGTGTTTGATGACATCACTAATCAGACAAATGTCTTGACTTCATCAAACACTTTGTTTTCTTTGAATTTCAGGAACAATAGATGTCTGATTGAAAATTGGTATTGTGGAAATTGATGCTATCAGTGTCCCTGACATACATTAGAAAACCACTTAACAATCCCTTTGAATTTCAGCACAATTGGTGGGTCAAAATATGAGATGTTTTGAAAATCAGTCAATTTTGGAAAATACCAAATTACAAATGCACCAATTTAATGCATATTCTGGTACACTTGAAAACAATTTACTGTACAATTTATTCATTATTTGCAGTTGAAGGAGACGTCAAAACTGGGATTTCAAATACTAAGCAAGCTCATTATTCAAATACTATCTAAAGAATTCAAACTTGATTTCTCAATAATGCCCCTATAAGATATTCAGAAACTCATTATAACAAAATTTGAATCTCCAAAATACACGCTACTTGGTAATTTTGAATGCTTGTGAATGAGTCAACTTGAAGCTGTAAATTCAACAGTATGCTTTTCACCTTGAAACTCAAATAGAAATTTATAAAGATGAGGATAATAAGGTTTATGAATAGATTTTATATTGAATTTATCTCAGGGTTCTATTCATCCTTTGACTAAAAACTTCAATGATTATTCTTTATTATATTCAGTTATTATATTAAAAAGATGACAGGTTGGGTGTTTATTGATGTCTATCTTGATGTTTAATGGTTGTGAAGGGTTTTAAAGCAATGCACTGATTAAAATATATAATGTATATGTTAAATTATAGTTCTCTATTGCAGTTGTTTAAGACTGGGCACTACTTATATAGTAGTTTTTGGCACTGCTCATGAGCTTAACAGGAATTTATATAGTAAAACGCCTTCAAACCGCATCCTCTATAAACCAGCATTCTCTGTAAACTGGCATATTTGAAAAGTCCCAGCCAAATCACTCTATATTAGATAGGAGATAAATCCTGGTAAATCGCCATCCCCTCTAAATCTCAATCCAGCATTGAAATCAAGTCGCAAAGTAGTTAATCTGTAGTTTAATGGTCTCTCTAAATGGCATCCAAATTCATATAAATTGAAGTTAATCCGTTGACAGCATGAAAGAGGAATATGACACACGCTAATTAATCACTAATCCAATAGATTACACATTTATGTATTACCACTGCTACGGGACTGCTAGTTTAGAGGGGTTTCACTGTATATATCTTTGATGTTTCTAAGGGATGGAAATACTTTTAATATCACCATAGTCAATTTCTTTCTATTGACTATTTTTTAACATAATAGATGCATGATATATTTAAGGGTTGACTTGTGTTTCTTTCCTTGGTATAATCTTTATTTGCAGGGTGTAGCAAGTATTTTAATCTCATGGTATTAAGGCAGCCATAAACTTATTAATATCAACTAAACAGGACAAACAGAACTGATCATTGTTATCAGAAACAAATGATCTGAAACCTGGGATGCTATCCTTCTGTTATTAAAAGGGCAATTACCTCATCAATCATAGTTTTCAGGGATGGGACACTAATTGACAATTTAAAAGTATTGAAAGGGCAAATTTTGTAAGAAATCACTCATCTGATGTGTACTTATGAGTCACCATTGTATTTTGAAGGGGTGGGGCCTTTATATGTTTACACACAAAAAAAAATGTATGACTTATTTTTTTATAAGTGTCAATTAGCTCATTCATTTTCAATTTAGGACCAACTGCCAGTGCCTTTAGTTGAATATTTATTAGTTATCAATAGTAACTAGTTTCTTTTCAACCGGCCTAATCCCTTTCTTAATATATTTAAAGGAGCCATAATGGCTTAAGAAATTACGAACGTCCCGCCATATTGGAAAACGGTTCGTCTTGATAATCAAAGAGTTATCCTTCCCGTCGTGCAATAGCGGTCATCTATATAAATAGACTGCAACGCATTTTCAATTGTAGACTTTGTCAACAGGACACACAATTTTCAGACTGACTGGAGACCAGCCGCGTACAGCACGGGAAAAAAATGAAAAGTGAAATTTTTGTTTGAGGTATATTTCAAGGTTTTTTGCGATTTTCTTAGAGCTTGAGTATTTCTGAGGACTGTTTAAATGTAACAAAGGCCCAAAACGACCCCTAAAAATCAAGCCTGGGCCCCTTTAAATGAAGGTTTTAGAAATTTGTTATATTGAGATTATGGTAACTGATTCTTTCCAGAAATAAGATACAAATATACCCTACCTGACGATTTCGTACTGGAGTTAAACTTTTTCTTTTTAAAGCTAGTTCCCGTTCTTCTTGTTCACGTAATTCTTGTTGGATCAACGTTTCCCGCTGCCACATCTCAGAACCTCGATCAGCTTCCGTCATCTCGTGATAAAGTGGTTTATTTACAGGTGGTGATTTAGTTACGTTTTCAAACGATGAAATATCTAAACGTCCATTTTGTTGTTCCTCTAATTTTAAACGTTCCTCCTTTTCTCGTCGTAAGAGTTCTTCTCTTTCATTGGCTAATCTGATTTCACGATCAATAGCACTTTCGTTTTCGGCCATTTTGTTATTTTGTGAGGAGACTAATTGGGTTTGTTGTTGTTTTACTGTATTTCTAGGTAAGGATTGAGGAGGTAGTTTTACTTCCCAGCGTTTCCCACTTTCTTTAGATTTTTCCTTCTTATCCTTAAATCTATTATCGATATGATCTTTAAAAGCCCCTTCCCATTGACGTTTTGTATTATGAAGACTTTCTGATATTGACTCACGATCTACTAAGTCTGTGGTACCGTTTTCCTGAACTATATTTTGACTATAAATAACGTTTTTCTGCCCGTCCCAACCTGTATCTGGTGTTTTATTTTTCTGGGGCTCAGTATTCACTTCCCAATGTTTAACTTTGTTGGTTTCTGTCTTTATAACTGGCTCCTGCTCAGCTTCTGAAAAATACAAAGGGAGACAACAATTAGTAATCTGAAGCTCTTTATAATTTTTGGCCTTTTCTCTCAAAATGACAATATGTTTTGGATGATATCTGTACATTTTGTATGAACCTCCACCCTAAAATGGTATATCCTTAACCTAGGAATTCTAGATTGCCATAGCCTGCATTTTCAGTAACATTTCTTGCTTGTCCAGGATGTTATCAAGTGCAAAATTTTGCCTACTCAATAATATTGAAGTGGCAAAATATTTCTGCACTTTAAATGAAATAAAAATTTGTCAAGGGATAAATAAATCAATTAAAAACAGTATAGCCTTGGGAAAATTTTAATTTCTGTTTGTTCGTGAATCATTGACTCACTGCATGTACATGGTGTATATATAAATGGATGAACTGCACCAGGTCTTCAGGAAGGAAAATGACCAAACGTGTCTATAACTTAATT
Source organism: Nipponacmea schrenckii (assembly GCA_030562195.1). NCBI lineage: Eukaryota > Metazoa > Mollusca > Gastropoda > Lottiidae > Nipponacmea > Nipponacmea schrenckii. The sequence continues at coordinate 19,003,952 of CM060200.1, read as the reverse complement.
TACGTAATGCTGTGTCACAATAATTCTATTTCACATGTTTTATATCTATATATAGTGTTTAGGTGTGTAGAAAATGTAGTATATGATGATCTGTGTCCTGGTTAAACAACAGTTATCTGACAAATACTGTAGCAGAAATTAGAGGATAGTCCAAAAAAACTAGCCCAAGACTAGTCTCTGATATCAATATTTGACAGATGTCAAACAGAATGAGTTGAAAAAACCAATGTGCCTTAATTTACTGGATTGTTTGGGTCCCATCATCCCCATAAATTCTACAATGTCACAGACAGTATCATTTTGGCTAGGAAAGATTGAAATGCCCAACTTTGCTTCATCTTGTTGGTTAAAACAATCTTTAGAACAAACTAAAGTACAGGTTAGGCCTACATAAGTCAGTAATTTTGGACTATATAATTGAGTCATATATAAGGTTCAATAGAGTTGAATATTTGACAATATCTTTGATCATGTTTTCTTAAGACTGCTTTAGTATATCAATGTGTAGGTTTTATTATCTGCATATTTCAAATACATTAACTCACAATTATATCTCAATCACTAACTTGAAAAATATTTTCCAGGTCACATTGAGAAAAATTTAAAACAATTTATGCTTTTTGCTAAACCAATATCCTTGTTTAACGTGTGAATTTACGCCCATTAAAATATCAAACTTTCCTATAATCATTAATGATAAAATCAATCAAGGCACAATAATCTAGAATTGAGTGTTACGCAATACTTTATAGGCCTATACTTGTTTACAATAAAATAAAATAGGTGAAAATTGAAACAGTCAGATGTTTATCTTCTTTAATTGAGCAAATACTGTCAATTACATTAATACATACAAAAAATAAACCCATTTCAAATTTTAATTTCATTGGCCATTATGAGTCAAAGGTCAAAAAAGTTCATAAAAGTTTGGTTTGTGTATATTTCCAGACACACTTTTGATAAACAGTTATAACAATTATGGTTTAACTACCAAATGAATTTTACATTACTTCCATTAAAATACAATGTTAGTCTAGATTAACTTCTTAAACCTAGCTCATATTCTTATCACTTGGTATCATTTACCATAACACAATAAAGAATATACAAGAGCTTGATATAGATTTGCAAGTAAATATGTTAAAATGAATATATTTTCTACTAATGAATATGAAGCAAGTTAAGTACAGTTTTTAATGACTTGAGACTTGACTTATAGACCATGACTAATATTTGTTGTTTGAATATTCATGTTAAGTACTACCAGCCTATAAATTTGTTCAAATGATGAAAGACAAATTTCAAGCACAAAAAGCTCCAGTTTTATATTGCTTCAATTTGCTGGAGAGTTGAAACAGGCCAGAATATCATTTGAACTTATAACTTTGCAAGATGATCAGTTGTAGTGGACTGAACTGGGTGACTACCACAGGTGTGCAATATAAAGCCTACATTTGCAGATGTGTAAGGAGTAAGAATTGGATCAGGTTTCCAAATTACTCAATAATACAACATGCAAACCATCTTATGAAATTCAATCAGCCATTCAAAATAACCCTGCATAATATAAGTAGCCTATGTAGGGTCTATTATACAAGGGACACAAAAAGACCCAAATGCACTTGCTTGCCAGACCTTAGCTATCCACAGAAATCCTTATAATACTCAAATTAAAGGATTCCAACCTTTTGTACATGACAGCTTAGAAATTTCTCTTTATGTAAGCAGAATGTAAGAAGTTTTAAATGTTTACCTTAGCTAAAGTAATATCTTATACCATATACAGACAGGCCTATAGACTATCCTTACACTATATGAGTCTAAATTCTAACTAATAAGTCACCTGATTAACTGATAAACTCTATACCTGTTGACAAGTTTTTGACAGGTAAATGGGTGTGGCCTATTATTCACTTGTGTTATGTTTGACTATGTAATAATATTATCAAGGTTTCTGTACTTATTGTCTTCTTATCATAGCAAATATCATTGACATTTTCTATTTCTTCATTAAGGACATTTGCTACATCAAATCAATGTAAAGTACAAATTTGAATATAGACATTGAAAATTTTGTAACTGTATTATCAGGTTTTGAAATTGGTAATAAAGTGCTATCCACAGAGTCCACAATTGCACCAAAAGTCTTAATTTTAAATCATGTATTGAAAATGTGCAATTTTTCAACTATCTTTATCCATCAAAGTGATTGTATCAATGACTATAATATTTCAAACACTTAATTTTCAAGATACACACATTTATTGTTTCATTGCAGAAGTTTACATGGCTAATTTTGCTCAATCTGGGTTTTTCTTCCAAACATGAATCATGCTAATAAATCAATTGATAATTAAACAGTAGTTATTTTATGTTAGTAATCCATGACTAATAATATACTATAATGACTGTTTTATTAATAAGGAAAATCCCATATGAGATCATTATGAATAAAATCATTACAACCGCTTTTAGCATTAGATTGATGTATAACAAGTATCGGTTGAAATTTTAAAATATTTTTGGAAGTACTAAAATTAAAGTAGAATCAGGAAAACTTTGACAGCAATTATTTTTAACTAAAAAAATTAATATAATACCATTTATTTGTTTTCATGTAAAAAGGAAACTATCAATATTAATGCCAGATTTACCTATATAAGGAAATATTCCCACTAGATCAAATGACAAAGGCAAACAATATTTAAAGTTGCTTGTCAGTTTTTCAGTTCTAAGACATTTTTATGTAAAACACCAGTCTAAAACATTTTTCTAGTTCTATCCATGTAGAAGTGAAGAGAAAGTTGACCAAAAATTTACACTAAATGAGTGTTCATCTGAAGTCGCCATTCTTACATCTTTAAATTGATCTTTAAGCAGTTCACATTCTGTTGTTTCGGATACAAAATCCTGCATCAGGATAGAAAACTAATAGAGGACATCACTGATGTGGAGCAACAGTATGATTTGATATGTATATCCAGACTCTTGTCTGATGGGTACATCTGTCCCAATTTGAGAAAACAAGTTGTAAAATACCATCAAACTGTTAAGTTAGCTTTAATACACTGTATTAAAGTATCAAGACTACCTGATATATTGACTCATGTTCTAGATAATATTTTAATATTCTTTAATACACAGACTAAATCAACTTATAATACTCTCTTTTTATCAATTTTCTAGAGATGTTCCGCGTTGCAATATATTTTTGGCTATACCATACAAACTTGGGTTTGCTATGAATAGGTTTGTCATTGAATAACTTAATTGATCATCAGGCTTTTGAGTTGCTCTTTCATGCCCTGCCCTCAGGAAAAAAAAGTTGAAACAACAGCCCTACATGAAACAAAAATCAAAAATAGCTTGCCAGGCAAGATAACATACACCCACTTCAGCAAACAGAATATTCCATGTTTTTTAATTTAATCAAGGTCAACAACTCATAAACCGACATCTGGAATCACACCATTTTTTAACTTGTCCGAAATGTTATTCAGATGAATACACATACCAAGTATTTAAAAACTACAGCTTCTATTGCGTACAAAAGTAAATTTTAACATTATCTCATTTAATCAAGGGCAATAACTCATAAACAGACATCTGGCGAGATATTATCAAGATGAATGCACATACCAAGTTTCATTCATAACGGATGAAAACTATAGCTTCTATTAAATACACAAGTACATTTTAACGTTTTTCATTTAATCAAGGGCCATAACTCATAAACCGACGTCTGGAATCATGCCATTTTCGAACTTGTCTGAGATATTATCAAGATAAATACACATTCAAAGTTCCATTAAAATCGGATGCAAACTATAGCTTCTATTGTGTACACAAGTAAATATTAACGTTTTTTCATTTAATCAAGGGCCATTACTCATAAACTGACATCTGGTATCGTGCCATTTTCGAACTTGTCTGAGATATTATCAAGATGAATACACATACCAAGTTTCATTCAAATCTGATGAAAACTACAGCTTCTATTGCGTACACAAGTAAATTTTAACGTTTTTTCATTTATTCAAGGGCCTTAACTCATAAACTGACATCTGGAATCGTGCCATTTTCGAACTTGTCCGAGATATTATCAAGATGAATACACATACCAAGTGTTATTTTAATCGGAATGAAAACTACAGCTTTTATTGCGTACACAAGTAAATTTCAACGTTTTTCCATCTAATCAAGGGCTATAACTCATAAACAGACATCTGGAATCGTGCCATTTTCGAACTTGTCTGAGATATTTTGTAGATGAATACACATACCAAGTTTCATTCAAATCGGATAAAAACAACAGCTTCTATTGCGTACACAAGTAAATTTTTACATTTTTTCATTTAATCAAGTGCAATAACTCATAAACAGACATCTGGAATCGTGCCATTTTCGAAATTGTCTGAGATATTATCAAGATGAATACACATACCAAGTTTCATTCAAATCGGATAAAAACTCTGGCCTGTATCGCGTACACAAGTAATTGTTGACCGATGGATGGATGGACGGACAGGGGTGATAGCAAAAAAATAAGGAACAGCATAAAATGGTTATAAATACACAAAACAACCAAACATTCATTACTAGTTAATAACATTTCAAACATATTTTGCACAATTTTAGACTTTACTAACCTCAAAATTCAGTTTTAATCAAGAAACCAGACTTTCAATTCAATTGAGAAGAAAGGGAGATAATATTTATGATGACAATTTATTATTTTCTCAGGTCATTATTTTCTAATATAACTCTCATAGATCATTCTCAATCACAATATTTTACTCCTAAATACTGTCGTATGATATTACATTACCATGGTGTGTGACAGTCAAATATTTAACTCAATGTAACTTACAGATAAAGCCTACATCTAATGGGATTAATAGGACAAGGCAGTAGCTACGTTTTTGTTGTCTATCAACTATCATTGGTACATGTGCTATGCATGAGACAAAACTTTTCTTATTGGTAATAAATGAAAGCTTATTATATCCTGATTATGACTTTTGACATGGTCTTATTAATCTGTATAAACTAAGCCCATCACACTTCGTTTTGTAGGTGTGGAAATGAGAACTAAGTCTCTAAAGTGAGCGAATGATTTGATTGGCTGAAATTCCACGAAAGTTTCTAGGCCCAATTTCGATTGGACAATATTAGCAATTCCTCCTACCACAGCCTTAAGTACGAGGAATAGATGTTCAGGCGATCGCATTAATTTGTATCCGCATTTTCAAATACATATTTGCAAATGAATTATATGCAGTAAAGTATTTAAATTGAGACCGGGCAGGATTAAGTAATTAGGTAATTATCTCTTAATTTGAAGCTGATTAGCAATCAATGACGTTATCAAAACAAAGGATTTTCACACTTGACTATTTAAAGGTAAAATCTTGATCATTGTTCAGGTCTTCATTCATTAAACACTTGTAGACACCTATCGCGGATCGCATTAATTTGTACTCGCATTTTAGTCTCTATATCCCATGTCGCATTAATTTGTTGACGCATTAATTTCTAGCCTTACAGTAACTGTTCTTGTCCAGATTGTACAATTGAAAAGTAATCTTACATATCACTGTTCTGAATATAAATGGATTAATTCCAGAGAGAATATTGACATTAAAGAAAATGGAAGTAAATGCAGGAAGATGAAATGAAATGAACTGAGTTTTACATCCTTCTCTTCTGCACCTAATTGGTTAATGTAGACAGGGAAGATGCAAGTAAATCTTAATACATCTTAAGATAAATCTGAACAGAATTAAATGTAATGCTGTATCACTCTATCACTATTTAAGAGTGACCTACAGTGAACTTTTGTCATCCTTGAGACATCATCAGGTGAAATTATCATATTGTAACTAAATCTTTGAAACATGATAATGTTGTTGTTGTTAGTAACCACACAGTCATGTCATAGGGTTATGATGTTTTAATGTGTTAGGTACATTGTATATATTTCCAGATCATTTCACCTGATGAAGTTGTCTCAACAACAACGAAAGCTCGTAGAATAAAAGTTTACTCAAAGGTGTCTTCTTACTTCTTTTATATATCTTAACCTCGAGGTAACAGTCTAAAGTCCATAAAATAATATCATCAAAACATTTGAAAAACAAAAAAAAAATGTGTAGGCCCTTATCACAAGATTTTTAATTCAAATAGAATTTATTTACATTCATGTATACCAACAAGATTGTAATAAGGGCTATAAAAGCTGCTCCTATATTTACATGGTAAACTTATTTTAATTTCTAAAAAGTTACACCTAAAACTAGTCTCACTCCACCTTATTCTTTATAATTACAGTTAATGCAACTAATTGCGCATAAATACATAGAAACAAAACACAAAGATGCACTTTAACTTCAATAAGCAGTGGTTTAAAGGATTGCAAAGTTGTATCAAGTTGTGAGTCATAGTCACAAATTCATGTATCTATGGTGACATTTTTTTGCTAATTTAAGGCTTTTAGATTTGAACTGGGTTTAGATAGTGCTATCAGATATGAATATGGTTTGCAACTGATTGTCAGTAATCAGAGCAGATGAGGTGAAAAAAAGCATCCAGTACTCTTGTAGAAAACTTGAATATATTTCTTTGAAAGATAATATCCTTTTGATTTTTCAATCCAATTTCTCCCTATCATTGATGCCAGTCTGAGATGTGGAAAAAGTATTTTTTGGAAGGGAAATACATCAAGGCCCTTTTTGTAATATGCACATGAAAAATTCATCCTCATTAAAAAACCTAATGAGTAGGTTAATGCAGTTATCTGACAAAAATTCTCTGAGAGTGTATTCACTGAGAGAAGTATTCTATTTAATTTCATTTTAGTTGACCAATAGCACATTAACACATACCTGGTTTTTCTGGTAAATCAGAAGACAACAACAGAAATTATCCAATCCAAATTTGATCAGTGTGTATCTTCGATCATTTAAGACTGAAAATGTGGAGAGCTGTACCTTCTAATACATTACTGTATTGATGAATGTTTGATTCTCAGGTCTTATTTAGTGAATAGAAAAAGACACGCCATAATGAGCGTCAACCGGTTATACATTGTCTATCTGTTTACCTACTTAACTATTTATTAAATCTATCAAACCATATCTATATTACTGTTTGTCCCCTATAAGCTCAGTTGGATCAGCATACATTTGAACCAATAATCATTCAATTTACAGGTCATGTCCTTTATAAACCCTATACTAGGCTTTCAAGGATATCATATGGAGGTTCACATCCTACTACTCTGTACTTTATTAGACTATGATCAAAGAAAAGTGTTTCAACCCAATGTGATTTTTTGAATACTTGGATATCTAATACAGTTATCTTTCTTCAAATAGCTATCTAGCTATTACATAGTTAATCTAGAATGATTTACAAAGTAACAAGGTAATACTTATCCTAGATCCACCTAAAAACTAGTGACATATCATATTTCATGAAAGATCCATTTTTAAAGAAAAAGAAAGAAACAACTATATTTTACAAGGATAACATCTTAGACAGGGATCCTTTCTACCAGCTGGTCCTTGACCAAACCTCTTGGCATTGATCCTTCCTGTTTTATCCGTATCCAATAAAAGCTAGGTGGACTGGAATTAGGAGTGAAGATGACTTATTCAAGGTCATAGGATTTTCATATTCCAGTCGACATTAGAACTCACATTCAACATTTTTAACGTATCCAGGCAAATGACATCATGATGAAAGGAACCAACGCTCTTACCACATTCAATCAACACAGTTGTTATCATTTATGGATTATCTGAAAAGCCAAGAATTTGGACAGGAGTAAAAGGACCTTAAATATAGATCGTTTTGTTTTCTTTATTGTCCAAAAAGAACAACCAATATGTACCGAGAGTGGCTAGTTTTCTAGAATTGACACTACATGTTAAAATGTAACATCTTCAGATTTACAAAAATAAACTCAAAAATCACAAAAACAATGTGTCTTTCATTATTTGTTTTTAAATTACTTTTCAAATATATTTGTGTAGATAGCCACTCAATTGATATTGTATGGGGATATGCTGACTGCTGTGGTTACTACAAAATATATTTTCAGGCACTACTTGGGAAAATTTGAAACAAGACAATATAGTTTCTCTCAGAAGCAAGTGTACAAAATTCAATTACATGCTCAATCACAAAATAAGAATTGAGGAAACGATATTGCTAGTAAACCAGACTTCAGATTTCTATTTTAGAAAAAAATTTTGTTGCTGTATCAAATACTATTATTGATATACTACTACTCCTTAAATAAAGCAATGTTTCAATTCACATACAGGAATCTTTCTCAAGCATACATAATAACAGAGAAAAAGAACAAGTAGAATATCTATAATAGTATTTGTTATTCCAATTTGAATATTATGTCTACTTCTATATGTAATTTAAACATATTTTATTGCTGGTCGCTAAAATTGAAAATTGGTAAAGTGATAAATCACACAAGCCTATCCAATAAAAAAATATTTCAAATATTGAACAGATTTATGCAAATTTACACGCATAGCTATATCTTACCTTGTATAGGTTTCATAAATGACACAAGATTAAGTACAATGGTCTTTTTGGAAGTATACACCACCATTTCTCTTTTTTACAATCCTTACAAAATAATGAAAACTAGTTAACTACCACTTAACTCACACTTTACAACACTAAAATCACTCAAACGATAAAAACATAAGTGATAAAATGACTTTCTTCATCATCATGCACCACCAATAAATATACGGGTGACCTTTGACATATCATTGTTTTATATTTAAAGGGGCAGTATGCAAAATTTTCTTTATCATACAGATCATAATTTAACACGGAAAATTATTTCTAAATGGCACTATGTACATTTATATATCGAAATGATCAAACAAAATCTGTTTTAAAAGGATTTATTATAATTGGGGGTACTTATTCTTGATTAAGCAGCTTAAACTAATTTTGATATTATGCCTACTTAAGATTCAATATATTTGATTGAAACCTTTTGCATTTTGCAGAAGACATATTTCTCTACAATTAGAAGTTTATTTTGTTCAAATCTGCTCTGTTATTTTTTAGCTCCTCCCTAAACGTAAAACTTAAATGTGACACCTTTCAAAACCTTTTTAACATGGACACATTTCTCTTGATTTTGGTATAACAGAATGCCCCTTTAATATTTTTTTCAGACTACATGTAGACGTGACAATAAATATCTCTATATAAATATTTATCATTCAGAGACAACACAAATTGTTTTAAATTGAAAGAAGACATAAACAAAAGTTTTATTCATCTGATTGTTTAAGCAAACAACTTAAAACAGAACCTCTTCTTTATTGTTACGTGCATCCTGCATTCCTGATTAGATCAGCTAAGTAACAAATTTAAGTTCTGTTCATATCATGCAAATAAATAAAATATACAGTTCAAAGGCACAAGTTTATCACATACAGAATTCACTTACATATTGACCGCCATTAAATGATTTCATCTAATTCATTCCACAAACACAAAATAATTGTCTTGTAGTAAAAATATGTTAACAATGTGAATCAAGATGTCCAAACAGATCAACATTCTTTTATCTCTAGGTTTTAAATCACAAAATGACCACGTCTGACAACAGGTGAAAATGGCAGACATTTTTTACCACTGGTGATATGTGTACAATGTGGTAAAACATGATAAACAAACAAGATGTAGCAGAAGACAATGGCCGTTCATTCAGGTCATGATCTAACAGGCAAATACAACGGTCATTGTACAAATTGTCAATACCTGTATTTACCTTATCGAAGACAGTCAATGCCCATGTTTAAATCTCCGAGAGTTAAATACAATCTTAACATACAAATAGCAACAGTCGTCAACCTGTGGCAACAACCTGCCAAACTATCTTACAAGATAAACTAGACGAAATGGGTGAATTCATTACTGAAATGACTAAGAAATCAATGATTACTTAGGAAAGGTTGCAGAGAGTTAGAAATTCAAAAAAGGTATCTTATTCATGAATATTTTAAAAGTTTGGAGATGTTGAGAGAAAAGATCTTGGGAATCATTGCCAAAATGGAACAGATTCTAAGCATAGTGTGAATAATGGAGAAGGTCAAAGTTTTTTGGTTCCTAATTTAAAGTTGTCCCAACTCAAATCTTTCTTTAGATGGTGATACATTGTATCAGTTCATGTTCATCAGAGGACTAACCTGGTGTCATATCCAGGTGACAGAATCCCTTAGTAATCAAAGTAATAATCCATAAATCAAGTGAATAAAATTTTCAATGATTACCTAGTTTATTGAAAATACCATCTGATATAGAGATTCTATTCTTTATTCATGGTATCTGGTAAGTACAACTAATGGAAATATACTCTTATTAACCAAGTTTGAGACTTTAGATTTGATGTCAATTCTAAGAGGTATTACTTTAAGCCACGGTTCTCAAATGGGAGTGAATTCACCCCCAAATGGGGAATGGCGCGGGTCCAGGGGGGAATGGACACGCTCAAGTTAAGGTTTCTCAAGTGACCTCACTATGCAGAGTGCAGAATTCCAGCATTTGCATTTCCGGAGTTGTGGTTTTGTTAAGAATTTATTATGTGTAAAGATAAATGGTCTCTTCTCACATAATATTATATTACGTCACATATAATATATTATGTACTCAAGTCTCGATTGGAAATTCGCTTAGTGGTGATTGGCAAAACAAAATTGAGAACCTGGGCTTTAAAGTAAGAGTACAGTCAAATTTAATGCCATACAGTCAAAAAGAGTAAACTATGAAATGAAAATTTTGATGTTAGGATAAAATCTTCAAAAGGATATGGTCAAACACTGGCCTCAATTGAAGGATTGAATTGTAGCTGTAAGGTCAACATTTCAGGTAGATTTTGGCAAAGAGGCTAAAAAAATATCAAACAGATGAAATTCTGATAACATTTTGTCATCAAACATGGACATCCCGTTTCAAATTTCATATCCATTTATTATGGTTTTAACTTTATTTAACTTTTAATGTCACTTTCACTTGCTGGTTTTCATTGAAAAGATTCAAAAAAATTCTGTATTTCAATAAGTGTGTTTGCATGTTCAGTAATATTTGTGGCTTGATTTGTTACAGTAACTTTATAGTCATAATTACAACATAGCATACACAGTCAAATCAACCTAAAGCTGGTTTAAAGATCAACATGACACATAAATTTCTTTATTTCATCAAATGTCCAAGAAAAAATGTCAATCTTTAAATAGCTAATTTTTTGTATTAATTCTTAAAAGTTATTTGCAGCCTTCAGAACATTTTTGGAGCAGACTAAGGTTTAACTACAAATATCTACCTCTTACATGGCACATTGACCCAAGAAACATTTTCACCTTTATTTTGTTGGTTTTGAAAAAATTAAAGTGTGCAACTAACACTCTAGAAACACTGAAAACTTAATCAATGAGTTCAATACATTGTATTTTATTTTTAGATCAGCCAGTGTAAAGTTTTATAAAATGCAGCCTGAATACACCAGGTGAAATACTGAACCAATTCAATAATCAATATTCAATACTCTTGAAAAGATTTGATTTTCTTACAGTATCAAGATATTTCTTACTATAGAAACACTATAGAAATAGTGTCAGCTTGAGTCTAAATTCTTTTGCGATTTCAAGACCTAGTGTGAACTAGATTTTTGCTGAGCATTTCGTACATAATTTAAAGAATCTAATATTCACCTTTAAACAAATTTTAAGAAATATCAAATTAGATTTATATTTGCTACTTGTCCTTTATGACCCTCATACATAAACATATGATATATGCTACACATTATTACTTCAATATATAGAAAGGGAGGTAATTCATGATCAGAGAGACACATATCAAATGATATTAGATGGCATACTAATACGTAGAATTATATCACCCAAATATCTAAAATAGATGTAGAAAATCCATAGATGTTTGCTTGTTAACCTGAGGGTTCATAGATTTTCATGGTCCTTTTGTCAATAAACTGAGGCTTTGTGTGCTACAGACTGTGCATGCTAAAGATGGCAGTTGGAAATTGCATGGTGTTGCCCGTCTTCATTTCATAGCTCATAGATTCCAAATTCAATGCTGAGGCTTGACACATTATAAATTGTCAGTAAAATTTACTTTTTGCTACTGATTGATAAGCCTGGTTCAGACATCAGATTGGGCACCATACCTCTTATTTCAAAAGTTAAATAGACACATCAAGTTAAGTTTTCGAGCAAAAGACCTTTAGCTTTGATCATATTTAACTACCTACATCAATTATACTGTTGAGTTTAACAAGCAATAGATCTCCTGTCCACCCAAATTTAACATACATACCACTTGTTGGTATTTTACTTTCAAATTACCTATTCACTGATCTGCATAATTGAGCAAACTAGCACAAATATTATTTTCAGGTTGGTACCACATGGTATAAATTATAACATTATATTTGTTGGACATGCATTAAGAATATTTAAATCCAACACTAATTATTGATGATTAAATATTCAAAGCCCATGTGGACAGCAAAATAATTTCATTTCATACAAGAGGCAAGTTTGGTAAATTTCTTAATATCTTACTGAGATCAATTCCAAATTTTAAGAAAAACAGTGCCCTGATTGGTGGATAGAACTTTGAACACTAAACTTATCAAAGTTTGTAATGTCACCCTGACACTTGTGCAGCTTTTGTTCCTGCAACATAGTGCTTTAAATTGTTACATCGCATTTCACAGGAATGCAGCATTTACCCCTGCTCAGACAGAAAAGTTTCTATGTTTGAGGGTGGCATATGATTCCTGTGTACCAGAAACTATACAGGTTTTTTAAACTAACTGTATCTGTCCACACAGGAGGTAAGTAATTATTGATATACAGACTGATGATATAAATAATAAATATACATTCTACTAATAGGTCTTGTTATTAAATATTTATAAGGTAAACATACTAGCTTGGAAAACAAGAAACTGGTAGACATCTTGTGAAATTGAATTAATGCATGTCAACGCAGCATCGTTTTTAGAGTCCATATGGCTTAGTACTTATTCTGAGGATTTGTATATTTCATGTCAATGCCTACATAACAAGTCAGATCCATGGAAGTGTGCCATCCCTGAATCAAATCAAATTGTGTGACTTCCAGCAACTAACATTATTATTACTGGTTTTTAACTAATTAAAGTGATCCCATTCAGCCTCATTCTTGACCTATATAATAACACGTTATATACTTCCTTATTAAATCATCTACTAATTAAACATTCCGATTTAATTTTAATTAGAGCATGATTTGAGTTTTCCAGAAACCTCTCACAAATTATGTAGTTTTTAAACCATCTGGGAGATGCTAGAAACAGTGTGAAGCTTAATCCCTAGGATATACTAGTGCCAAGATCATCAGAATACACAGCATGGTCCTTACCTGGACTGAAATGCTTTTATAGTAATGCCCTAAAATGCTTTTATGAACTTTTTTTTACCAATTCTATTCATATACAAATAATTACCAGCAGGTGGTTTTGAGAAATGAAATAATATTTGTAAACAATACAGATCCAGTTTTATTAATATAATTAATATATTACATGTTATTATGATTAGTAAGGACCATGGTATATGCCTGTTTAACTTATTGTTATATTAACTATAGTTTAGTTATATTACAATAAACAATAATAGAGTCTAGTCATATTAATATTTATATCAAGATATATTTATAATGAATATAATATACCTGGAATTTATACTTAATCATAATGATCATAATCAACAGAATGCATGGAATGCCTTTGTAATGAATAATATTCAAGTTACCACATAAAATCTTGCTTATAAAAGTTTTTTGTCATTATTGTCTAGGTCTTGTCTGTGTCCAAGGGTAAGGTTTTGGGTAAATAAATTGTATTTGTTTACATGGTTCCATGAGTAGCTTTTGGAGATTTAATGGTCTTATCAAATCCTGTACATAACTGAGATTCATTATCAAAATAGTTCTTAAATAGAACATTGTCAACAGTCAAAAGGTGTTTTGTTTTATATCACAGGTATACTAAAGACAATTTTAAAATTCTACTGTCTGGGTTTCACCCTAAATACAGATGTTTATCTTGGATTGCCTTTGTTCTGTATCTCAGAAAACAAAGCATGTCTTTGTGACCTGCTTCTAGTTTCACTTCATAATCTAACTTGTATTAGAACTAACTTTCTGACTGAATTGTTGAACAGTGTATCTCTAGTATACATTTCTACATGTATATGTTCTATTAATGGCACAGATCATTACCTATGTACCTTTATAAGGTAATCCAGACTAACACCAGTCAGTGTATCTTTATATGATGTAATATGTTGTTATTGTTATCTGTGTAAATCTTTAAAAAAAAACAACATAATCTCACCTGCTTCAGGTTGATTCCATCGTAACCAAAACATGGTTAGTCGAGCCAAGATCTTCTAACACAGGTGAATGTTAAACCACAATTTAAACTAAGATCAATTAAACAAATATCACACAACAATAGGTCTCTTTATCCAAAATGGCTACTCCTCATTGTTTCTGTTCATTATTGTCTATGTTTATCACACGGAAATACTGATATTAGTAAGTTTGATTGGATTCTGACCTTCTAGATAACAGGTAAGCACCGTCATGGAACAGAATGACACATATTTCAAATCAGCCAATCAGTGAATCCGTTACTAACAGGTATTGATGAATGATGTACAGGTTTCCCTGAGTTGAACAGCTGTTTCAGTCACAAAGCAAACTCTGCTTCTCTCACTGTCAATCAATAAATATCAATTGTTTATATTTCTCATATACAACTTATGAAGAGGATAATACAGAAATATTTCTTCAATTCTTCAGAATTAACTTTCCACTATTTACTATTTTAAAAATAAAAATATTATGTTAAAACCACATTCAACTATGCACTGTAAACATTGGGAAAACTGAAATTTACCACAAAATTCTAACTTCTAGAATCACATGTTCTGTTCACAATAATACTTGGACCAATAAAACAATTTTCAAATTGATAAAATCTCTACCAAATAACATCCAATAATTAAACTAGAATTTTAAAATCTATGAATTACATCTGACTCTAAAGTACACAACAGATGTTCAATTTACAGGATAGAAAAAAACATACTAGGTAATTACACTGTTATTTAAAATTATACCAATAAACTACCTTCTGTTAATTTCACTGTCCACTATAGTTCTCACTAAACAGGAGTGAGGAATTTAGAAAAACCCACAAAGAAATGTCAATAGGCCACAGATTAGATCACAAAAAACATCAAACAAAAGACAAACTTGATTCCTTTATATTTGATTACGACCATTTCAAAGTTTTGACGTCAAATAGTTCCCCCATTATTGTATTTTCTTAAGCCTTTTATCTCCTACAGTTCTTTATTTTGGTCAAATATTTCATGCCCTACTAAACTATTAAAAAATATTTCCAAGTTCAGGCTTGTTGATAAGATATTTTGACATTTTCTTTTGTGGTAATATTAACTTTGAACTGCCTTTAGAAAATATAATCATAGAACATTGATATTATCAATAGAGCTTGAAAATCTGATCCAATTCTGTGTTTATCAAGTAACATGATCAATTAATTTCTTTAAAAATCAATATCAAATTTACTCCAAATATAATTTTTAATCAAATTTTAATCACAACATAAGTCAATCAAACCTCCAAAACAAAATGTCTGATGTGAGACAAACCTGTTACAAGAAATAAAAAAAATTACTGACCAAAAAGAAACACTTCAAAATTCTTCAAGCCATCTGATGAAAAATCAGGTAAAAATGATATCAATTATCAAATAAAAAAATATTAACAATTTGAGTAAATATTTGCCTGGGGACAATTTATGAATTATTAATTAAACATCATCAACATTATATCAATATTAGGTCAAAACAGTGATCTTGAACCATATGTTGCTCTATCTAGTGTACTTTTGGATTTACTACTGACTGTGATCATGAAGATTCCTCCAAACAAAATGGTTTATACACGTTCAAGATGGGTCTCCACATTATCAGTAAAGGATGTTAGGTCTCATTGACATATAGACACCCAAACTCTAGTCCTAATGCCAATCTTAAAGTTCCAATGCCAACCTTAGAGTCCCAATGCCAATCCTAAAGTTGCAATGCCAATCCTAAAGTGTAAATGCCAATCTTAAAGTATCAATGCCAATCTTAAAGTATCAATGCCAATCTTAAAGTCCCAATGCCAATCTAATAGTTCCCATGCTAATCTTAGAATACCAATGTCAAAAGTCTAATTATCATCACCAAGAATGAATTCTTTATCAGTTTAACTAATGGGTTCTGATCAACCAGTATTGACTTCTTACAATAATTGTGTGCACCTGTTGAACCCAAACAAGATCTCTATCTAATAATAACCTGAGTGAAATTGATTCAAGATACAACAAGACAAACGATTAATATGCATTAATCCAATCAGTAATCAATAATCAATTAGGTAACAATACAGATTTAATTTCAGATAAATTGATGTCATCTTTTTCAAATGAATTCATAATCTGATAAACTGTGTAAATACCAACTGTTAGCAGAAGGGAACCATTTCATTTGTTTCATTGTTAGAGTTCCATACTTTTGACTAATTCTCACAAAATTTTTTGATGAAATGGTTCCCCAAACCTTTCTTCAATACCAACTTTAAACTTCATGGTTCTCCTCCACAAACCATTGAAAGATCAGTTTGATCAAATATATAGTATTTCTCAATGTAAAATTCTTAATTTATTAGGAATTCTTATTAAATCGTTTTAAGTCATTCATGTTACCTTAATCTAACACCACAAAATATGGTCGACTGAAATCAGAATTAATATGAATCCTGCAAACGAATCAAGAACTAGATCATTGACAATCTTCAACACGTCTTAATAAACATACTATACTGAAATATAATTCCATTATAAAACATGTTCAGAATTTTCACCCTTACAAATATTCCCATGAAACTTTCTCACACTTTTCAATTTATAACTGAGAAATTTCACAAGGATCTCAAATCAACTATGTCTACAATATAGGTATCTACTTAGTAAAAATGTTGTCAGCTCAGAATTATGGTGTAAAATATAAATGATGTATAAAAAGTAAATATTTAACCTCAATTAAACTACCTACAGATTATTATAACAGTAAATTGGCTGGTCCGTCAGGTTTGACTTGTATTAGACACAGAAACCTTACTCAACAGACGTCATTATGACCAACTGAGAAAAAAAGGGATGCTGTTCTGCTGTATTTACCTGTCATGTCTGGTTGGATAATGTTCAATTTAAAGAACAGAGAAGAAAAAGTATATTACCTATATTCATCATGTTTGAATAAAAGTCCAACAATAGTCAGGTAATGTACCTGAAAACACTCATTCCTATCAGCTGATCTGTCTGATTGTCAATCCCCGCTTTGAAGTGTATTCAAACCATGTGCCAAAATGTAAGGCAAGTTATGAGAATTTAAGATATAAGCAAAAGTTTCACTCACATTTCACCTGAGAAAATAAAGAAAGTATCAACTTAAAATGTCACAATACTGGTATCTCTGTTAAGATCTTTAAAATCATGCTGAGAGATCTAAAGTGTGGGAGAATAACATTATAAAGAGAGTATATTTGTAGATAATCTCGTACACCTACATTATATTATTCATAACTTAATACTTAAACTTGTAGGTGATACCTGGGATTGTCATGTTCAATACAACTTATTGTTGTTTACAACGATTTGAAAGAAAAACAAATTTGGAAAAAATCATTCATTGATAAATGAGTTTATATCATAACACTGCTATTGGGCATATCACAAATGAAATTTCACATTCAAAAGTCTCTCATGTGTTAAATATGTGAACATAATTTTTTTTTAACCTTGATACTGAATTTATTATTATTCATCCACTTCACACTTCTTTCTTGATACCAAGCTTAACAGATATTGCAAAGATGTCTTCAAGAAACAAATAGTTGGAAATCCAGAAAAGGGTTAGTCTTATGCCTTTCAACAGCCCTGGAGCACCAAAGTTTTAATACAACACTTGTGTTTTTAGAATCTAAGCTTCATTAGCTGGAAATCAAGAAAAGAATTAACCATGTCAGAACCTTGGCAAACTTTTTCCTATAAAACATCCCTGAAAACCTTCAACAGCCCTATCAGGAGCAGACAATTTTAATAATTTTCTTTTCAGTATTCAGGCTCCACATAATGGCTATTTTAAGTTATCATTAAAAACAATAAGCAAGTCATCATCTGATAAACAATTCATGTAAGTTTCACTTTAAAAATATATCAATAAATTACAGATAAGATAAACATAACACACTAAATAACCCTCTACATAATCATATTAATATTCATCTACAACATAATTTCTCTAGTTCTTCAAAAGGCTAAATTTTGTATTGTACAAAAAAGACTATATAACTATGAAAAATTCAAATCCCAAACTAGTATACTGTACCAACAACTCACAGCAATAAGAGAACTTTTAGACCAAATGGTAGATTGATAAAGTTTAAATCCTTGAAAACCTTGAGTTCATAGTAATTTCTTAAACATTTATAAATATCACCAAACCTTCAGTGACCAATGATAGAAATATATACTTATTGGAAAAATCAATTCCTAATGGTTTTACAAGTGTACATTACAGAAAAAAGTCATCAGTGGAAACTACATTTCAAGTCAGAGAAGATTGTGTGAACTAGTAATGGAATGACAATGGACACAGCTTTACTCATCTGTTATGTATTGGAACACTACTGAGCTACAATAATCAACATTCACCTTCTAAATTAGTACTTAAATCATAACTGAGAAGAAAATCTGTAAACGGTTGACAATCTGTCAGATAAGGTCACTACATACAGAATACTTTTTACTTTTCAACAACCCTTATCTCTATAGTAACCAATGTTCAATCAGGATTGAAATACTTTCATTTTACAGCGACCAATGTTCATTGACCAATGTTCAATATGAATTTACTAATGATCAATGTGAATAAGAAATCAATTAACCAATTCTCTGAAATTCCAAGAGACCTTTGAAAAACACTCACCACATAGTCACTTATTGTATAGCAATTGGTTTTTAAACAGAAATTCAAGCCAACCATTTTCTGTACACAGTCAATCTAAGTTGTCTTCAACACTTCTGAAAAATCCTCACCATAACTGGTGACCAATGTAAACTTGGCTATTTATTGATTACATCATAAGGCAAGAATGATTCAAATGATAAGATTTGACTAAGCTTTCCTTGATAAGATATCAATGTGTCCTGGTTTCAATCTACAGCTATAGTCATTTTTGTTTTCAATCTACTTCTATAGTCACTGTTTCAATATGACAACATAACGATCATCAACTTTCAATTTGAAACTCAACTCAAGTCTGAATATGTTAGTCCTTGATCATACAATAAACCAAATTTAAAATTCAATCATCTAAAAATTGAACGATTGCACAACCAAGTTTATCTTAAGTTTTGATGAAACAAAGGCAAACTGTATTCAAATTTACCATTTGATGTAAACTCCTAGATCCTGAGTGACCACTCTACAAATTAATACTGTTTATTTAAGAAATTAATCTCTAAACATCAATCTAATGTGATGACCATTAAGAAGTTTGGATCTTCTCAAACTTGAAGTCACAGATTTTTAATCCCTAACAACCAATTTTCACTACAAACTAGCTTCAAACACAATTCAGTAACTTTATCCACCATTTGGGAGCCGTTGAATCAACCACAACTATCTAACTATTGTGACCATTTTCTGAAAGTCAGAACTTGGAAGATACATTATCTGACTCATAACAAACAAGATACAGTCAAAAATAAAAACATCATAAGAACCGGGTAAGTCTATCATCTAACATCTCTTTTTCTCATATAGAAACAGCGCATGAAGTACATGCACTAGCACATAAATTTATGCCATCTTTTACTGTCAACCCTGCAATGACCTCTCTTCCAATTTGAAACTTTTAAAGCATAGAAGTAACAAAATCTTGCCATAATGACTGCTATCCAGTATAAATTAGAAAACAACCTTGAAATATAAAATTGGTGATTGTATTCACAAGCTGTGACCGTCTGAATATCAATCCAACAATAAGGTCTATCTGCAAGACCTTTCGAGACTCTCAAAGCCTGGAATTCTCAATAGCTTATCAAAATGACCAATGTCCACTACAAACTAGAAAACAAGCTTAAAATATAAATTGTTGACCAGATTCACAAGCTGTGACCACCTATATATTAGATTCAGCTATTAGCCTACCTGTGTCCTGTAGAATGTTTAATAATTAACTAGGTGAGGTCAGTTAGACGCTAGATTAAATAACATTCAAATAATCATTAATATAATTAGTCAGTTCAAAGGTCGTGAATAGATTGGGCTGACAAGATAAATGATGGTATCACTTTCGTTTCATCTTATCTAAACTGTTTCACTGAGGTTTATATCAACTTAGTATTCTCTCCATTGCTTCAACATGGGTAACAATACTAAGTAGTTACTGTGTTTTGAAATTTAACTGACCCTTTATCTAATGACTTTATTTACTTTCCTTTTGCCATTTAATGAGAGACAAATTTAGTTAATGATTGTATTTCTGTTTTAATTTAAGGATGTTTCTGAATGATGAACTGTTCTTTGAGAATATATTATTTTGGGTTATTGATGTATTCTAGGAAATATATTGATAACTTAATACTACAATAACTAGCATAATCCCAGTAAAAAATATGCATATGCTTTAAAAATAATGCCAAATCTAGAAAAAATTATTTCAAAACAGCATATTTTTAAAATTGTTTTGACCAAAATTCTCCACCCATATTTTCTCTTGCATTTGCATCAATGTTGAACCTCCTTACCCAGTCACAGTTTAATATTACTTATGTAAATCAAATGCAAATTTTATACTGGGATTTTGCCCAATAAGGGATATTGGTTTTCCATCTAATGATCTATACACTATTATGTTTTCAACCAGGCCTTAATTCATGCATAATTCGTTGCACTTCAAACGAAAATACTTTCAAACTTGACTGCTTTTGTAGGCTACAAGTTTTCAAGGTCTCAATACAGGAGCTCTTCTTTAGCTTTCGACTAAAATACAAAAAGTTCTTTCTTTGCAATATACAATTACACAAGCTTCACTTTTTTCATTCTTTAAAAGTTAAAAACTTACAAATTTTCCAAATCACAAATCAGTGTCATTTCAATTTCATATAAGCACATGAACAACATTATTCTGTGATTTATCTTCCACAACATCCCCATACGAGATCTGACAATTTTACCTAATTTAAAGAAAACAACTTTTAAACTGCATTTTCTCACACTCAAATGATATTCTACCTTATAATTATTTCTGAAGATGCATCCTAATTGAGTGAAACAAGTCACAAGGCAAACAAAGTAAGGGATATTTGAAGCCAATTTAAGAAGTCATTTTTAAGTATTTTGACAACTTACTTCAACTTTGTCCAACAAAATATCTCAAAGTCTGAAGTTCATTGTTAATTCAGTAACAAATTCAGACCAACCTTCGTATTGAATAACAAATACCGGCAACAAAAACCCACATTTTTACATGAATGAACTATTTTCATTGAAATGAATGAATATTTTAGTCGACATTTACATAAAATATCTTTCTGTACTATTAAAGTACTATAACACAATAATCCCTTGCAATAATTTATAACCTCAATCCATTAATCTTCAAGATATTGAATAGAGGTTTAAAGTGGAGCACGTTTCTACTTTCATTTTTTACCACTCCTCTAAGTTTTGTTGAAGCCAATCTATCAATCTTAAAGGGATTGCATGAGAGATTCTGGCTGGCATCTTTGATGACAGTAAAATATCAAATCAGCATTTATCCATGCTATATTTGTCATAGCATGTCTAATATTTGCAAAGCCTAAAATTCCAAACTAACCTAAATGTCAATTCTGTTCAAAAATCTTTCAAACTAAGGCCTATAAGCAGTTTTGTTCCTTTGACAATGATAATCCAATACAGACAAGCTATATACTGACCTTAGCAAAAATCAAACACACCTACATTACAAGCATAATTCAGACAAGAAAAAAGTATGTAGAAACTCACTTCATTTCTATTTCCAAATTCAGTGAAAAGCCATACATATTATTATGTTAAATACTGCCTTTAAATCATAAAGCTGGTGAAAAATGTCACACTGTAATACACATCATTTCTAAACATACTTGAAATCTGATTGCATATAAATAGTTCCCAACTGAGTATGCATAAAGTAAGTTGATGTATTCTATAGAGAAGACAACATATAAAACACTTTCTTAAAATATCAACCTTTTGTAACTGCAACAGAATACGACTTGCATTTTATAAATCAACCCAATTTTACACTACAGAATCTATATAGGTGTTTCTCTCCTTACAGACATCTCATGAGAGTCTGCTATTATCAGCCCTTTGTTTCACTGTTTTAGCATCATAGAGGACAAATTCCACAAAACTGAACTTCAGAATCAGTCATCTGAGATAGATCAATCACAAAAATTGATTTTGAATTTAGTTTTTATAACCAATCAGTGTAAAATAAAAAACTTAAAATTAAGAATTAAAAATCACACTCACAAAAAACCAAAAGTTAAGAACAAATATCCTGAACAAATAAATTTTCAGCATTAAATTTCCATACTTGAGATAAATTATTTTCACATTGAAAAAACAAATCAAGTCCGTAAAACATTATTACCTAAGTGGACACTCCAAATTATGCCCTGAACTTCAAACCTCATATATCAACCTTCAATATCATACATAAAATTAGATCCAAAATAACTTAAACAGGTTCTTTTTCCACATTCCAGACCAAATCTCTTCATATTTGTGATATATGTGTAGAGCAAAGAAACCACAAAATGTTGTTCAAATAAATGACAACTATAGCTTGAACATTTTTTCAAAAGGTGGGAAATGTGAAGACAAACTTGTATTGTATGTTTAGCAAATCTCTTCTAATTAGACCTGTTAATACCTGACTTGACTTGAAGCTAAAGTTACAGTGAAAAAATAAGGGATTTGCCATGTGAAACCAAAACATTGAAAACCTTTTTTAACACAAAGAATTTTTTCATTTAAAGAAGCTTTTAACAATCTGGTGCAAGTGAAGATAAAATTGTGTTTCTATCGATCTGTTTTAAATTTAAATCTGGAAATTTTCTTAAGGTGACTCCATTTGCCATCTGTTTCCTGACGAAACATGACAAAAAAACATCCATATCGGTTATACACACGATCTCAGAACTTTCAGAAATCGAGCAAAAATTCACCAACATCACAATTCTCTGCCTAATGCTGGATTTAACTGTAATTAGGATATCTTCTTCGATGATTTGATTTGAAATTTAATTAAAAAGTTGTTCACAGCCTTTTTTGTCCTGAATGTCAGTCTCCCTATCACTTATATGATGTCCAAATTAATGTCACCTAATCCATGTAGATAACACATCAATTACTTTCCTTAAGATGTGAGGGAGTAATTTATTAGAACTTTAGCACAAAGCACTTTCATGCTTACAACTTCAAAAGAACAAATCAAAGAACTAGATACTGATCCTCTTTGACAAAGATTCCAACTGTCGGTGCCACAACTAATTAATAATAATAATTAATATGGACGTTAATAAAGCACTAAAATCCACATCCTTGAGGGACCTACTCATTACATGTTTGCTATTGTCTGTATTTCATAACAATAGTATCAAAAAAAGCTATATTGTCTCTGAATATTGTTAAACTCTGAATATAACAAAAGACATTGTCAGATATTTCTGTTATTGAGGTATTAATCCTATTATTACATACAGACCGGTATATATCTGTAATATTGTAATACTATTATACAGCTTATGATATCAATAACTGATAGATCTTTACTGTACTTATTCCAATAAATCACTAAATCACTTTTATATTCCTTATCAGAGCTATTATATAAAAGTATAAGTCAGGCCTATATCAGTTATTGCTCTCAAAACATTTTATTAGTTGTAAATCGCAAAAAAATGTAGAATTAGGCTGCTATCCTGCAAAATTTCCCTCATCACACACTGGATGGCATTGCCAGTCTTCAATAGCCCATAAGTTGCAAAAGAGTAGAACGTAAAACTCAGTGTCTTTGGCCATATATGCTGGTTATGACCAATTATATATCTTAGATGTCCAATTCGAAATAGGCTCTGTCCATCATCAAGTATAGATCTGAATGTCAGTTAAAAAATACTTTCTCTACAACTCATCTCAAAGACAAAAACATTTAATCTAAAGAGAAGTCATGTAGAGTAACAAACTTTCATTGCATGAATGACCAAATAGTTGGTTATTTATACGGTTAAATAAGGTATATATTGCTAATTATTAGCTATATGAACTGTAATCATAATTGTCATACCATTATTAATTCTAACTTATTACCTATATACAACCACTCATTACATGTTTTATAATAGTATAGTAAATCACTAGAGTTTAAACAGTCTCTAAATGGTATCCAATAATAATAATATATGGCCCTTGAACATGCCAAAGTCATGTCTGTTCTTATAGTAGACAGGACAGGTCTTGCTTACTTTGGTTTTTACTTAAGAGAAAGTATCGAAGGAAGGTATCTGACTGAAAGATGTAACTGAAACTGGGAAGACTAAGAAGCATGGTGTCCCAAGAAATAAGCCGGCCTGGCTCTACCTAATGTAGTTTCAAATTCTTTAATACCTGGTGCCATTAGTGGTTAACCCAGAGCCAATCCAGATGATGTTGTACTTAATAGAAACGCCTCACTGAATTTCATTTCAAGAGCGAGCTTTCCGTAAAAATGTTCTGAAAATAGTGGAATATGACTGAGAACATGATATTCATATCTGTTGATGATTCTGAAGTCTAATCTTCTGAAACAGACAATTTGTGAAGGATCGATCCTTTTCATTCATTCCTATACAAAATTTTTTAAACAAAAACATAGTCTAGATCTAATACACCATATTTACACCATATGGTTCAATGAGATTTTCGCTTTTGGATGAAATGAAATTGGTTTTATGATCTTTGGCTTACAAGGCCAATAGGATGCAATGCAAAGCCCAACTGATCTTTACCAGACTGGATTAAAGAAATGAGGTGGAGTTCTTATCCTTCCATTTGACTTGCTTTAAGTTGTTTTAAGTTTGAAAGCTGTGTAAAATATGAATATAGTAAACCAAGTTTACACAAATTAAGTATTACATTCAGAGATAAACAATCGTTCTTCAAAGGACAGCATTTGAGAATAGAAATACGTTCTCAGAAGGATAGGACCAGGGGGACCAAAGGCTTCAGAGCTGCATCTAGCATGGATATAATTCTCAACACAAATTCTTTAAAAAGGATTAGATTTAAACCTCCAAAATAAATAATGAAAGACTTACAATAAATTCACAAAACAGGTTCCAGAAGGATTACAGAAAACTTTAAAACAAGTTTCAGAGGGATTACAAAAAACTCAAAAATAAGTTCATGAAGATTACAGAAAAACTCAAATATAGGTTCTGGAAGGATTACAGAGAAACTCAAGAAGTTCTAGAAGGATTACAGAGAAACTCAAGAAGTTCTAGAAGGATTACAGAAAAACTCAAGAAGTTCTAGAAGGATTACAGAGAAACTCAAGAAGTTCTAGAAGGATTACAGAAAAAATCAAAACAGGGAATACATGACGAACTGAAAAACAAGTACGTATGTTGGAGGTTTGAAAGTTGAATATTTGAAGATGGTTAATGACCTGTGTATAGTTCAGGTAATTAATTATATACAATCTACCTACCTACCTGCTATACCATAATAAATAATCCACAACACTGATTATATCACGCAATGTGTTTCAAACTATAAATAAACACATCACCAGAATATCATGTTGGTAATAAAATGAGAAAGTATTGATTAGAATCTATCAATATTATTTCTATTGATTTAATAATAACATTACCAGGTTTTACTTCAACTTTACTTTCAAATGAAAGAAACATCAACCTTTATACAGAAAAATGAAAAAGAGAAAAAGTTGAATAATTCAACAGTTGAATCAATGATAAACTAGAAACAAGTTGCATAGATTTATTTATCAGCCATTTGTCATGAATTGGAAAAGGTCAAAATTTAATCAAATTTTGCAGTTTCTTTTGTAGTTTACCAAAATTCAAATACTGGTACTACAATTTACCTTCATTTGTGGAACGGAAACAAACTGTGAAATTTATTATTTGTCGGATGCTATTCCACTTTTTTGCCAGGGAAATGATTTTTGTTTGTGGACAAGTTTGGGAGTTCCACAAAGATAAATTAGAGAATGGATTGTTAGAGAAGCAACATGTAATAATTTTGGTTTCTTGATGACCAAATGTTTCAGTCATGATAACCTACACCTATATCAGTCAATATTTACCTATCTTCAACTGTTTATCATGATATGTATACAAGAAAATAAAAGATATTCAGTATTATATATAGTTACAGTAAACACTAGTCACTAATTGAACGTCTTTGGTAAATAATCTTACTCATATTATACATAACTACACCCTAAACCTGGTCATATCTTTCATATTGTCATTTGGGTATGGCGAAAACATATATCTGAAAGTCCTAAACTTAAACTCAAATATTATCTACCACAATATTTCAATTTTATAAAAAAGATGGAAATTCTGATTCCTAAATGTCCACACAATTCACAAACCTGTAGATATGTGTTCAATGAGAAAATAGATTAAAACTGCTAATGTTATTTTCTACCTGGTCTGCACTTTAACATAGTACATACTTCAAACATCCTCAAACAAGAAGAACCATCAGGTGTTTCAAATTTGTTTTTTAATTTCCAATATTCTGCTTCGAAAAGAAATTTGGCTGCTCATATGATTTTACCATGTGAATTATTCAAGTACAATATTCTATGATTTGTGGCTCTGCTGCTAATATTGCTTATTTCCTGTCACAGCCCCAGCTATAAACTATTCCTCTATATTAAACAATTACTACTGTATCAATTAATTAGTTGCTAATGTAACATGTCAGATAATACATGTAATTACTTAATGGTATTACTGAATGTTTAAAATTTATTGTGGATATGAAAATGGAACAACAGTAGGAATTCTGGTTTGGCCTTTCTAGCATTATTTAATGGTTTTACTTAGTACACTTTAATATGATGTTGTGTGACATTTTCAGAAAAAAGGCAGACGGACTGATGTAAATTGTGTAATTGCCTTGTCTTACATTTAATTTGAATTAATTTTCTAAATACAGGAATAATATATACTTATATTTAGTCTGTTTCATGAAATCAAAATATACTTGGCCACCACATTTTGGTAGTTGAAAGATTGTTACAAGTTAAACATAGCAACTTGTCACAGACAGACGTTAACCAGGTTAATATACATGACATAAATCTTTGATTCTGATTGTGTTATAATATAATATGATCTCTAATGTTATAACTTAATATCTTTGTAATTAGCATGAGATGAGTAGGATGTAAAACTTCATTTTCATTTCATCTTGTCCTGTTTGTAACTGGAATAACATGATGTAAAACTCCATTCATGTTCATTTCATCTTATCATGCTTGTTATAATAATGAAAGCTGTGGAGTAGATGACAATTGATAAAACCAATCACTCAATCAAACACTATTCAAAGTTTTTAAAACTTACCTGCAATACTACACCACTATACAAAATAACACAAGGAAACACTGCAGATCTTACAAAATTTTATAAAAAAAACAGGTTTTACGTCTTTAGCCAGTTTTAATATAAAAAACGAGAGGAAATCCTAGATGCAACTCTATCATGTCACAAAGTAAAGGAGATAAAACAGTTGAAATACCAGTTTACATCAACCAATTGAAACATATTCAAACACGTTTCGATAGACTATCGAAAACTGATTTATTCAGAGTGAAAGGGGAATTTATAAGAAATAAAGGAGTATTGAATAGATTTGATTTGACAACAAATATAGACCACATGATATCTTATAATAACAAACTATACTAATAGAGGTAGAATATTTTCAACAATTTTACCATATTAGAACCAGTTTATTTATAATTTTATTGAAAAACAAATTCTGAATCATAAAAAGTTATGAAATGAATTTTGAGTTTGTCATCTGTACGGCTCCTCATAGTGTTAATAAAAAGGCTGGAAATGCACACTGTGATATGACAGATCTTATTCTTCAAAATTAAACAAAATTTAGTATGACAATCAATAAAAGGTTCGAATTCAGATTAATATATAACCTAGGTTTTATTAATGCTAAACTTATGGACTTTCATACTTTAATTGTAGACATATAAGATGTAAAACTTTCATTTTGGCAAGTGATACAGATAGCTTTAAGTCTGCACGATAAGTAAATATTTAGATGAATATGTCCTGTTAATAGTGTGAATTAAAGTCTCTTTAGTGACATTTGAACAGAAACATGTTTATTTACTGAACATTCTGAAAGGTGTCAAATATTCTTTGGTGAGATCATGAGTTATCTTCTCTTCTTTACTTTGAGATTTCATACAAAACATTTTTTACGTGACTGTAGATAAAAGTAGACCAAAACAAAACATGCAAATACCAATAGAAATAAAATTGTTTCTCAAAAGTTTGTGTTTTTAGGACCACAAAATTTCAAATTTCTTTTCTTTTGGCAATTACATAGCATGAAAATATGTAGCAATTGAAAAGACTAGAATTGTTGAAAACATTGTAGTAAAAAAACAATTGTACTTTTATTCATATTGAAGGTGATGTAAATAAACAACAGAAGAGTACTGATGAGGTTTGGCCAAGGACCAGTTGGTAGAAAGGATCCTTAATTGTGAACTTAAGTTGTTATCCTTGAAAAAGATAGTTGTTTCTTTTTTTCTAAGCTAGTGGATAGTAACAGTTTTGCAGTTGGATTGAATAATATTTTTCAAACTGCATATAGTAATTTACAGCTTACAAAATAACTATTATTTGTTGCTAGTATAACAGAATTACTGCCAAATATAAATATATGTTGACAGAAACTGTGATTAAATACTGTATATTTACATTATAAATATACAGTATGTTATTATATACATAAAGATGAAGAGTAAATAACAGAAAGATAAATAACAGAAAGATAAATAGAGAAAATAAATAGTATTATGTCATCATAACTTAGTCAATAAATTATCTTTAATATTTATCATCTATAACATTATAATTGTTTGAGTTAACACCAGCCTTGACTTAAGGATGGGCACCAACTGGTAAGAATAAGGACTCCCCCCCCCCCCCACACACACACATACGAATCTCTCTCAATATCATCTTCTGTTCAGCAGAGATTGACTAATTTACTTAAACTTCAAAGATGAACAATTTAATACCTCAGAAATGTAAGAAATGATTTTTATGGACTTTTGGTTGGTTTTAGAAATTTCGTAGGCTACGAGAAGAAGCCCCCCCCCCCACTCCCCCTATTGAACCTTTGTCAGCAGTACCAGAACAAAAATAAAGGGTCCCATCAACAAATCAGTCCCATGCTGGTTAACACATAATGCGTAACAATATTTCAAAACCATAAGGGTTTTAAAAGAATAATCATGTCAGCTGTCAAGCTTTAAATATTTCTCCAAATACCTGTATAAATAGATTATTTATTTGGGATTAAATCAGACAAAAGAGAGATAACTATGTTAAAAGAAGTCATATAGAGGCTACACAACCTGCTTTGCTCTGTGTTTTCAGTTAGCAACATAATGCCTATGTAAATATCACAAAATAGTAAATAAAATATTCATGAATGGATTAACACTCATTATGACTTTTACAAACTCGAATCTAAATTATTGGAATGATTTCAAGCAATGACTTCAAGGTTTCATTTTACAATTTATATGAATTACGGTTGAATGTAGTTACCTCCCTTTAATAGATAAACAGTTACTGTGTCTAGATTGTGTTTTACAACCTGTATTAGTAATTTGTATAGAAACATTGTGTGTTTTTGTGTTTTCTACGGTGGCTGGTATACGCCACCAAATTTACAATATGCATTTTTTTTTATGTAGTGATTTTGACTTTTGTATTTTAAACTTGACTTTTCACCTGTGTGAAAAATCCAGACTAAAACATCAAATTTTTTGACTTTTCACCAGGGTGAAAAGTCCTGACTTAAACATCAAATTTTTCGACTTTTCACCGAGGTGAAAATACTTTCCACCTGAGTGAAAAGTCCAGACTTAAACATCAAATTTTTTGACTTTTCAGCTAAGTGAAAATACTTTTCACCTGGGTGAAAAGTCCAGACTTAAACATCAAATTTTTCGACTTTTCACCTAGGTGAAAATACTTTCCACCGGGGTGAAAAGTCCAGACTTAAACATCAAATTTTTCGACTTGTCACCTAGGTGAAAATACTTTCCAACGGGGTGAAAAGTCCAGACTTAAACATAAAATTTTTCGACTTTTCACCGGGGTTTATAATACAAAAGTCAAAATCACTACCACATAAAAAAAAAAGCATATTGTAAATTCTGTGGCGTATAACAGCCACGGTAGTTTTCTTGCAAAAATGTGCTTATTTCATAATATTGTCTTTTTTTTGTGATTTATATTTGTTAAGGTTAAGTGTAAGTGAAATGTATCATGGTGCATTCTATAGGTCTAAATGTCATGAAATGTGTAACAATGTATGGTAGATTTTGTTGTGTAATGAAATAAATCTGTAATGTTTTTAGTCAATCCATGAACAGAGAAAAGCATTTCAAAAATTGTATATCATGTAATTAAGACAAAAATATATACTAACCTTGAATAAAGCTTTTCTCTGGTTCTGTTGGACTGCGGACATCTTTCTTTTTCATTGTGGACATACTAATAACAGATCTTCTATTTAATTCAAATTCTTGTAAAGTTTCTTGTGAATATTCATCTGATTCAGAATTCTTTACTTTCATTGAAAAACTTGGTTTCTGTACCATCTCTGCAAACTGTCGTGACTTCTCAATAAGTTCTTCGCTGTTACATTTCCGTGATCTTGGTGATAGAGGGCCGTTGGGTGAGGTTGGTGAAGTAGGTGACATAGTTTTAAGCGGCTTAAAATTCGGTTTCTTCTCTTCAAACATGGACCTTTTTGTATCGAATCCTAGGGAAGAAGAATCTTCAAACTGAGAATCTGTACTGGATGATGATTCTACTGGTGGATTAGTGAGAGTTGTCTTTTCATTCTTATATGAAATGAGGCTAACTCCACGGTTACCATCAGCCTCGTCCGGTGAAGTCGGTAAACTTGTCATGATGCCACTGTCACCTTTAAATAAATTAGTAGAAGCAACCTGATTAAGGCATGGGTTAGCAGGGTCTATGGCATAATTTGTAAGCACATTAAAATAGCCTAATTTATGGAAAGCGCAACAAAAGTAATATTACAACTGAATGTGTGCCCATGTTCAAATCCAGAGGATCTAGTGCTATGCTCAATGATGCGGAAAGTGTTTTGCTTCAAGGTATTGTAAAGAGGATTTCTATTAGTTTTCAGCAGAAAAATTCAACTTAACACAAAATTGAAAAAAAAAGATTATTTTGAGTACAAGACTAAGGTTGGCAGTGTACTTACTGTTTACAAAAAAACAACATTCTTATTCCTACAGATCAATATCAAACTGACATATTATGTCCTTTTAAAGGGAGGACATTATATTTATATAGAGTAACTATTTTAGTCTAACTTTACTGTTCAATGCTTTCGTATGGAAAATCTTACGCTTGACCTAGACGTTTTTGTGTTTTTTTGGTCATTTTCAAGGCTTCTAGGTGGGGCAGATTCACTTGGATATATCAAAATAATAGCAAACCTCTTTACAATACCTTTGAAAAAATACCACAAGTCCAATCCCAGCTAGATTAACGGTTGCACTAACTTCCCAATCAAATTTAAAAATTGTAAATCTTCTCAAAAATATCTCTCCATAATAAATATTCACTAATTTAAAAATTGTTCTTATATCCAAATTAACCTCATAATAACAAAAAGTTACAAACAAACACAGTATACCACTGGGCAAGTCAAAGCTGAATGTGAAAATGAATTTTTTGAGCCGTGCTTAAGAATATCAATGTAGTACTATATGTTGTATATAGGTATACTGTATTGTGTGAACAGGTTAGGGGTGCCTCACTGACATCAATTTTTGGGGCATTAAAAAAGAATATTGAAAGGAACTGTATTTTTTGTGTAAGATTTACATAACCTATTTGAGAGATTTGAATAGACTGTTTTGTTAGTATATGTTCTATGTATATAATAAGAAGAGACACAATATTAATGTGATACACATTTGTTTGATTAACAATATTATATGGTAACTTTAGTCAAGTCTAAGTTTCTTCAAGCAAACTAAGAAGCTATCTATGCAAGCACAGAAAGTTTGCATAAATCTTCAAATTATTCATAAAAATCTTGCAATTCAACCGGCGTTAAATGGATTTTTTGACGCTCCATTTTGAAAATATTTGGTCACATAACATGAATGTTCTCAAACTTCATTTCATTCATTATGGCAAATACACTTTCAAAATGATCTACATGATTAAATTTATATGTAACCAACGTTTTGAAGACTTTGCAACTTTTATTTTGTTAATCTACGATACTTATTAGCACGCTACATAGCTAAATTCTATTCTACACTAGATTTTGAAATTTCAATTCTGAAATCTTAAGTTTTGGAATCTGAAAATCAATTTAAAGCTGAAAACAAAACACAACACAACAAAACAAAACAAAAATAGCAGCATCTGTTGATTAACTAGCAGTCCAATAGCAAAACAATCTGGTAATTCCAAACACAGGTTTTGATTTAAGATGTTTGCTGCTATACAAAAAGGAAACATTAACATTATGAAAGGAAATCAGGCAAGGCACTGGCTGGGAATTCAAAAATTTGTTGTGTAAATTTGCCTTGTTTGTGAATTTGCACATTCACAATAAATTTGAACAACAAATAAACCCAGTTTGACATCAGTAAACAAGTTATTGCCAACAATGTGTTTGATATTATAAGATTATATGCCTACTGAAATTGTTTTCATGAATATCATTATTGAGGTAAAAGTCTTAGATTCAAAAGCTGCGTTGGAAAGGCCAGATTTTAAAGGCTGCAGTACAAACCTGGTGAAAAAGTAGCGCTAAATCCATTCTGTTCATCATCAGTAGAAGTATCTGATTCATCAGACTCATCAACTTTAAATCCATTTCTGATTTTAATTTTCAATGATTTTTCTGTAACAACGACTCTATCACTATATTTCTTATTTTTATTTTTATTTTTCATGGCCATAAAGTCAGTTCGTTTGTCAGAAATGTTTTTACATGCTTGCTCATTGTCAGAAAATGTCCTATTGGGGGGAGGGGGTTGACTATAATAATCTTGCTCATGATGTTTATCATTACTAGATGCTGATGGATGATTGTCTTGTAAGTTGTTAACATGATTGTGGTCTGATAAGAAATCAGCTGTAGAATCTAAATCATTAGGGTTACCTTCAATTTCGTCGTATCTTCCCGCAGCTAGATGATTCTGCTTATTATGATCCTCATCATCACTTTCCTGTATGGACATCTGATGTGGTACGGTGTATTCAACCTCAATAACTTCCTCAGGTGATATCTGTTCATCATCAATTGGTGGAGCAGATGAAGGTAATGAAGGTGGCGCTGATGAGGGAAGCGGTGGTGGAATGGAATCCACAGAATCGTAAGAAGAAATTGACATCCTATCGAAAGTGTTCCTAGGTTTGAGTCCTATACTCATTTTGTCATCTTGGTCATGGATTCCATTGGTTTCAAATGTTTTAGATGATTCTTCAATGACAACTGCCGGTGTCATTGATTTGGAATCTTTATATGTTTTTGGTGGATTTTCCCAACTTAAGTTGGTGTCTTCCTCGAAACTTGTTTCTTGTTTTATAACAGGTGGTTGTGGTGCTGATTTTTTCTTGGTGCTTGAATCACGTCTAACAGGTCTCTGTGGAGAGGTTTCTCCCTTGTTTCCATTCATTTCTAAAGTATCAGTGATTTCTTTTAACAAGGGAGATAACTGTTCAAGATTTTTGTAGTTGGAGTTTGTAAAAAGAGTACTGGGTCTCTCTGCCTTTAATGGTTGATCTTCGAATGACCTACTGTCTTTTTCAATAGTTGACTCATTCTTAAATTCTAGAGAATCTTGAGAGATATTATGTTCCTCTTTCTTTATTTCGAATTTCAGTTCTCCGTTTAATGGTGAATTAGGTGAAGATGGCGATTTTACTGAATTTTTTCTTTGTTCTTTCTTCCTTCGAGGTGGAGCTACAGGTACAGGAGCATCAGAAGGACTTATTGGAGGAGTTATTGTACTAGATGGACTTAATAATGGACTTGATGTACTTAATGGACCGTTATTAAATACAGCAACAGATCTGTTTTCAATGACAGCTTCAGTTAACTGCTGATCAAAGGAGTTTTTGGTTTGGTTTGGAAGAAGGGATAGCTGTGGGTTAGGTGTAGGACTCAAGGGTTGAGTTGAAAGTGTTGCAGGAGATGGTGGTGCAGGTGCTCTGGATTTTTTGACTGAAGGTCTGGTGGGAGAAGTACCAGGTGAGGAAGATTTGTTGATTGATTCAGTCTTGTCGTTGATTTCTGCCAAAGATTTTGAATCAGTCTTTACCCTTATGTCTCCAGAAATCTTTGGACTGTCTGCCACAGACTTCTCGTTGCTTGTTCTTGAAGACGCTGCAACCTCAAGCTTTGAATTACAAAGGTTTGGCTCTGACTTGGCTGCTCTTATTTTCTCCTTACCAGTTTTTGGACTAGTGCGAGGTGAATTTTTATTGGGAGGAGAATTTTTGGAATAGCTGTGAGAAGGAGGGAGAGGTGCAGGTGATTTTTTGGTTGATCTTTCTGGTGATTTGTTGAGTTTACCTTCAGATTTTGACTTGTTTTTCAATGCACTAGGAGAATAATGAGATTTGATGTCTTGGTATTTGCGGTTTGGAGAAGATGGTAAGTAACCTTCTTTTGTTGGATCAATATTTAATGATCGACGCTTCTGTCTGTACTCTCGTGCAGCTTGTGTTGCTTCAGTCCCATAATCAACCTGACTTCTTCGTTTGTATGACTCTGGCGTAGTATTGGCGCTGCGTCTTCTCAGACTATCTGGAGTACTGTCTAATGATCCACGCTCACTGGCTCGTCTGTGGTGTCGAAATTGTCTCTCCTCCTCTTCTTTCACAAATTTTTTGGCCAAGTAATCATCAGGGTTTCTCTGAAAAGATACAAAACTCATGTTTTAGAGAGGAATTTATTTGATTTGATGAAAATTTGTAAAGGAATGGCTTTGAAAATCATGATCAAGGACCTTATTCTCAAAATTTTACTGAAATTGTTTTGGTATTCTAGTCGCCTGATTGGACAATAATTAGAATTGATTTTAAATTTAGTTTTGTTATGCAATCAGATGACTAATTTCTTAACATCTGGATTTCAGACATTAGTTTTGAAGAATAAGGTCCCTGAGCCAACCTAATTTTTTCTACATGACTAAACCATACCCTGCCAGTCAGAAATTCTGGAACATCAAGAAATATGATCTTTAAATGACATTTAGAAGTAGAATATTATATAAAGAACACTATTATGGATATACTACTTCTCTTTAATTTAGGCCTAGATTAAAGAGAAGTAGTATATCCATAATAGTGTTCTATATATAATCAAGAAATATGGTTTAAGTGGCCAAAATGATGAAGAAATATGATCATGTTCTTTCATTATAGTAATGTGCTTATTAAAACACATTTCAGTGGATACTGCAGTAAACAGAACACTTCTTGTCTGACTAAAGTCCTTTTAAAAAATATCACTATCAAAATTTGTTTAAAACTCCAGACAGGTGAAGGGTTTGAATATTGACCTAGATATCTGAATATATAAAGATTATATTTAATCTGGGGTGGTATTTATTTATGTACTGATTATCAAACCTTATCAAACCTCCACATTCCATACTTTTTATATAGCTAATAGGGTTCTTATTGTACAGATATCTAGGATTCAATCTGGCACAGGATGAGATAAACCCTTCAGATTTTTCAACCCAGTTTACCCCTTGTCAGAGCTACAGACTGAACATTCAGCTTAAGTGACATTGAACTAAGCCCTATGTGCCAATGCATATTAAAGATTAAGCTGTGCTGTTGTCATTGTTAAATTTCCATCATTGAGCACTGCAATCAGTTCCATGTGGCTTATGGTTGATTTTGACTTGGATTAAAGAAGCATTTGTCCCCTTTACATAGATAGAAATGGTTGACAATTTAACTGAGTTCCACTTTTTTATATTTTTGACATGTAAGAATGTGAAAAATATTCACTGAGAATACTAAATGTGCTAATTCAACCAGGCCCGGGGGCCATTCCTATTTAATATAATGTTTATTACGACAGATATATAATAACAAAGCTACAGGCATATTATTGTACTGGTAATGTTTCCAAGGATATGTAAACCTAAAATAACATGTATCATAACTAACTTCACAATAAAATGCTGAAATACTAATTGGAGATTTATTGTAAGTGACAAGTATCATTGTCCTTCTTTTCTTCAAATTATAAGCTAAACTATGCAGTGTACAGTGAGGGAATTTTCCAAAGACTTCAGTTTGTTTATTTGTCTTTAAACTATAGATCTGAATAGGTTCTTCTTGTCTAACTTTAGTAGGAACACAGGTTGCAAGTAGG
Source organism: Nipponacmea schrenckii (assembly GCA_030562195.1). Taxonomy (NCBI): domain Eukaryota; kingdom Metazoa; phylum Mollusca; class Gastropoda; family Lottiidae; genus Nipponacmea; species Nipponacmea schrenckii. The sequence continues at coordinate 18,966,969 of CM060200.1, read as the reverse complement.
TCATTTGAGATAACTTCGCTAGTTATTTTCAATTAGATTACATCTAGAATAATTACAATCAATTAACTTGTTAATTCTAAGACAACTTTTAGACAGAAATTAGATAACAATAACATTGGACAAGGTCACCTGGTCACTTACGATTAATATCAATCAATATGCTAAAATCATAACATTAGACAGGGTCATTTCGGATGACAATCAATCTAAAATAAACATTATTCATGGACCATTAGTTTCACAAATTTCATGGCTACTTCAATCAAACCTGATTCTTGAATCTGTCAATTAAATCTCATAATCCGATCAAAATTATAATCTCAACTTTTCAATCCATTTACACATTAATTATTAGAATTGGGACCACAAAAAAGTATCTTGAGTCCTTTGGGGGGGGGGGGGAGTGTTAAAATAATAAGTTAAGTGATCAAACAATTGGCATGTGGTTAATGAATGCCTATTATATAAAATGAAAATACCATGTCCCATCAAAATTTGTCAGACCTCTAGATTCTAATGTAAAAATGTGCAGATAGCATTTGAAATGTATATCTGGACAGATGTATATGGATAACAATAACTTAATTGAATAAATTACTTTATTTTGATGAAGTAATTCTTATCCATATTTTCCTGTCATATACTTAATACATGCCTTCAAGGAAGTCAGCATTTGAAATGATAACAAGTCACCCAATGTACAATTCCAGCACATTTTATTTGAAAGACTGACAACTACAATTGCAAACCGCATAGCCAACGCATTGCATTTGGAATCGGTACAATTAAATGCAGAATTATTTGACCCTACCTTTTCATACATGTTAATACTTTATCCTTAATACCTGGAGACCAACTACCTAAATCAACTTCAAACTCATCTTCAATCACTGGGGAAGTACTAAACTGTCATCTTACTATATAGTACTTTATAAGTGACTATGTTTCATATTTCACTGTCAATATTTTATGGTATATACTTCACATCTATAAACTGATGGTTTCATCCATATATCATACCTCAACTAGTAGCTCAGAGGAAATAGGTGAAATATGTAAAAACTTGAAAATTTAATCGTTCTATTAAATCTGCTTAAAGCATTGACCTTTGTCTTTAAGTAAATTATGAACTAATCTGAATCACTTTAAAAGCAATGAAGTGTGAAAATCGGGCCAGGTGGAATTGTTAGAAAGTGACCATACACTGTGCATGTTTCCAAAAAGGTGCATTGATAAACTTGGCTAAAAATCAAGTGTTTATTCAGATGACCTCTTTTAAAGGTCAAATACCTACATGCAAAATCTTTAATTTAAAAAGGTTTTTTTTATTTGAAAAAATAAATCTGGCAAGTATGTCCAAACTGTAAGGAAAAATCTGGCAAATTTCTCAAACCTATAAATGAATTATTGTTTCATCTAGCAGATATCTATGCAAAGATGGTTGATAAAACTTCAAAAGAAAATATAAAGATCAGATTTCAAAAGGCAAGTTGTAGCATTAACTTATCCTGACAGAAATTCAGGTATTAGGATATTAATGCAAGAAAAAACATTGACAGCAACACAATACTGAACTATTGACCTCAGAGGGTGGAGAACTGGACAAATACAGGTGTGTCTGGTTTTTAAGACATCAAAACATTGAACTACTATGTAATAGGGTATTGTTTGTTAACATTAGTTATGTTTATCTTTTTCATTAGCCCTATAAACAGAAGCTAAGTCTTATTAGGAGATGTTTAAGATGCAAAATCTATACCAAAAGATGTCACATTAGCAACAAGAGCAATTTTAACAATTCTTTCAGCAGATTGGTTTATTTGTCAAAACAAACATAGATGCAATTTTCAAAAAGATGAACTCAAATTTATCAAGATATTTCCGATAAGTTTTCTTATTGAAACTCCATTGGCCAATCTGGGACCCAGTCTGAAGTGTGATCTAAGGGTCCTAAGTTTAATCCCCAGTCTATGTTTATTATAAAAGGTAATATGAAACGTGTATGCTGTACAGTAAAACGATAGGACAACAATAGATTATCTACATATCATATCCTCAAACTGTTTGTTCAACTAAAAAACCTCTTTTACTAAAATAAAACTGTCAACTGTCCATTACTTTAGACTATACATGAGAAAATTTCACTATCTCTTGCATTGTAATGTGGAGTCTACTCAGTTGACTTCACTGAAAGGTGGTAGTAAACATAGAATTGTCAAGAGGATCTCAAAGCACCATGCATTACAGAACTACATCATATTTGACATTAGCTAATAATAATATCAAACATTCACACACATAGCTTGTAGGTGCATAACCATTTAATTTCATCAACCCACTGTTTTTTTCTCAGATGCCAAAGCAAAAAAAGTAAAACATTAGTTTTCATTGAGAGATAAATTGAAAAGCTAGGTATATATCCCACTAGGTGAAGAGAGGCCAACTGTTTGACTGTTTGGTTGAGTAAGAAATAATAAAGATAACTTGTTACGTGTTACACATCAATTATTTCTATTAAACGCTACTTCAAGATCTTATCGGTACCTATAAAGATTGAATGAAACAGTCAATATATTTTCTATCAAATACAGACTAAGTTTTTCTAGTTGAACTGATATGAAACCTTCTTAATTAAATCAATTATCAAAAGTGTACTGGAAGAAGCTAGGATTGCCTTAGCCCTGACTCTCAAACAGCCTGTAGAATTAAAGTTACATTGATTGTTTGGATTGAAGGTTTCAAAATTTGGTTTATGGGATTTTTATAAGCAAGATAATCTCTTCACTTAATATTTTTAAAATATTTCCACTTTTAGAAATCAAAGGAGTAAATAGAATATTTCCAATCAAATAAGAAAAATACCGCACAAAGAAAAGCGTGACCCTGTGCAGTGAGGTTTTAAAACAAGAAATGAACCCAGCTGCCGTAACTAACAATTTAACAACTAACAAAAAAATCTATTTAAATTTATTTTGTCCAAACTAGGTGAAGCACAACATTCTTTAGAAATCACTAAGAATTTTCTCATCCCTTTATATACATTGTATTTTATTACAAAATAACTATTATTTATTTTAATACAGCTTTACAATAGAGCCACTGACCCAAGCTTTAGGCTCTATTACCAGCCAATTAACACATGCATCGTATTTTACTGTTATATTTTTATATAGGTACAAATATAAACAGTAGTCTTTGCTAGTAGCTCAGTGCACTCAAGAAATGTAATGTGCTTGAAGATTGAACATGATAATAAATGACTAATGGTAATGACTTCCAATTTAACTCTATATCTCAAGTTGCACCACCTACAAGAAGTAGACGACTAGATAAGAGCTTTCATCGGAAAAATAATAATATAGCAAAACTGCAGCTGGCCGAAGCTCAAGATATGATTGGAAAAATATATATATAGAAAAACTACAGATGGCTTAAAATATATAGCAAAGTTGCAGCTGGCTGAAGCTCAAGATTTGACTGGAAAAATAATAATATAGCAATACTGAAGCTGGCCGAAGCTCAAGATATAACTGGAAAATAAATATATAGCAAAACTGAAACTGGCTGAAAATATATAGCAAAAATGCAGCTGGATGAAGCTCAAGATATGACTGGAAAAATAATTATATAGCAAAACGCAGCTGGCTGAAGATCAAGATGACTGGAAAAAAAAATATATAGAAAAACTACAGCTGGCTGAAAATATATAGCAAAGATGCAGCTGACTGAAGCTCTAGATATGCCTGGGAAAAATAAATATATAGAAAAACTACAGCTGGCTTAAAACATATTGCAAAGTTGCAGCTGGCTGAAGCTCAAGATATGACTTGAAAAATAATCATATAGCAAAACTGCAGCTGGCTATAGCTCTATATATGACTGGAAAATAAATATGTAGCAAAACTGCAGCTGGCTGAAAATATATAGCAATGTTGCAAATGACTGAAGCTCTAGATATGCCTCGGAAAAATAAATATATAGAAAAACTGCAGGTGGCTGAAAATATATAGCAAAGTTGCAGCTGGCTGAAGCTCAAGATAAATCAACATCCCATATTCAAAGTAATTAGCCTTTTAGTGCTATTGATAAAAAACATATTCCGAGTCGACAAGCCCAATCACTGAGTGGTATACATACCGATTTAGTATAAATCCTCTCAACAACTACCATTCCATCCATGATGAATTTGTTATCAATATATTCCAATCAATATTGTTTACAGTTTCTTAATTAAAACAATTAATCAACTTGTCATATACTGGCAACAATACACAATCCAAACAGACTTTAATTTTAAAATTTGATCAATTCTATATTCACTATATCTTCTATCTAAATTTATCGATGTAGCGCTTTTAAATTTTAACACTCAACACTGTATGAGCTTAATTTCTACAGATAACACATTTTACACTTTTTCTTACACCTTATTTGAAATAAATGTAAAATTACAACATCAAAGTTAGTTTTTAACTGTCAAGTGAAAAGTATGAAGACATCCTTTCTCAAAACACTATAAATCTTCAACATCTGGATGAAAATTGATCAGAATATGCACAGATTTATGAAAAACAAGACACATAATTCAAGGGAATTTCTTATTCTTCAAATCACACATTGGTTTTGAAGCTCAAAATTTGAAAATGTGGCGAAAAATCGTGAAATAAGTCCAAGTCCAATCTACATCCTCACTCAGTCCTTGTGAAATAAAACTCGTGAATATTTTTACTTGAGGGACAAACAATAATAATTTGATCCTTGTCCATAAACAGTTTTCTATCAACATTAACCCATCTGATATAGGATATAGATAGATAGAAAGGATAATAAAATAATGTGGTGTGTTAGATTTGCCAATCCGCCAGTATATTTATAGAGTTCCTGTAATAGAACCTCGTGCATCTCAACTACTGAGTTTGTAAATAGTGTATGTTTTGGATAGTGTGTGTTTTGGATAGTATCTGTTTTGGCAAGTCTGTCTTTCGAATAGTGTGTGTGTTGGATAGAAGCCTATCTGTTTTGGATAGTTATGTTTTGGAAAGTCTCTCTTTGGATAGTCTGTCTTTGGATAGTCCCTATTGAGGATAGTCTGTTTTTGGAAAGTCTGTCTTTGGATAGTCTCTATCAAGGATAGTCTATCTTTAGGATAGTGTATGTTTTGGATAGTCTGTGTTTTGGATAGTGTCTTTTTTGGATAGTCTGTCTTTGGATAGTGTATGTTTTGGATAGCTATGTTTTGGATAGTCTCTGTGAACAGCCAGTATTTGAATAGTGTTTTTTTAAAGACTATACTTTGACTAGTCTTCAGTTTACCAGTTCACCATAAAACATATCAAACATAGGTAGGCAGAATGGCAAAACATTCCCTTCATCGAAAACTCACTAAGTATTGAAGTTACACGATCACTGAATAACTACAATATTCATCAAAAGATTACAAATTCTGACAGCCAAGAAAAAAAAAATTGTTGTCATTCCTAAGAAGATTAGGATTACTTAAGGGGAAAATCTGGCAATACTTGATCCTAATCAATCAAATTGATTGTTATGATTTATTGCTTGACCTTGACAGAGGTTAAAAAAGGGAAGACACCTTCCAGTGTCCGAGTTGTCATTCAACCCAACAAGATGCCAATAAATATCAACAACCAACTACTATGAATACCAACAACCACCTAGTTTGTGGTATCAGCATCCACTGGAAGCAAATGTTAACTTGTCATCTACCAACCAACCATCCTGTGTCCGTTTGCACTGAACTATTGTTTAAATCTAGATCTAAAGAGGCATCTAGCACATTCAGAAAATTAAATTTGTGTATAGGCAAGAGTTTTGCTTTGGTATCATATTATTGTAGGCAATTTCAATTGACAATCTAACTCATTACTGAGATATGGGTAAAGACTTTCTATCATGGACTATTATTCAATGACTTCTTTCCTAAAGTAATATTGTTAGAAGACAATCTCTGAATTGATAGGCACTCTGTACTATTCAATTAAAACACATTGTCCTGTGAAGTGTGACACAAATTTTGGTTGAATAAAAACTTAATTTACTTACATAATTTGTTTTAAACAATCTTTTCCTTTTGAAACAAAACATGTTTTCACTTATACCATTTCATCAACCAAAACATATTTTATTCTCTTCTAAACCGGCAATTTTTACAATAAATCAAGTCAAAATTAAATATTGCATCATTGTAACTCCCTTTTTGTCCCTAACTACACTCTTTATCACTATTACCTTAAAGATTTAATAGATCTGAACAATCATGTTGATGCAATGTTTGTCAGTTTCCTCCAAGTAAATACAGAAAACTTCAAACAAACTTACCTGTCAGCTGTTAGCCCTTATATTAATTATACTACAGTTTCTTACATCATCTGAGAAGATACACCATGTCTGAGCAGATGTTAAATGTCACTATGGTACCCCAATAACTGATTTTATTTTTCTCATCTGAACAAGTGAGATTAAATCCTGGACCTTCAGGTAAGCAAGCTAGCATTTAACTCACTGACCCATCACAGCTCCCTTTTTCATGATAGACAATGCCATGAAGGAATAATTCCATAGAGCAGCCAAGAGTTCACTCATCATTTTTTGTGTTAAAATTTTCTTTCTTGTGAACACTCTTGAATACAGATATTAACAGCCCTTCAATAAAGAAAATCTTGTCTATTTCCAGCATCAACCCAACCCAACAAATGCCATGCAGTTTGTACAAATCTTTAAGATAACGCCAAGTAATGAAAACAGACCAGAAGCACATGGACAAGATCCCAAAACTTTAATGCAATGATATATAAAAGCTTAAACAATGCAAATCACCAACCTTCATCAATGACTCCAAAATGGTACCACTCTCTAGTAGTACCAATACAAAATGTCACTTCTTTTCAAAAGTTCAATATTCAACAATATGTCTTTGATATTGATGGTCAAATATTGATGAATGAGTTTGATGATAGAATCAGGTCTTTAAAGGCGTTGAAACAATAGGATGTAAGACAGTCTGTCATCAGCTTTCAATCAAACATGTCCACTAGAGGAAAACCTCATCTATCATTTAACTAGGTTATTGTAAGATATAAGTCAAGTCATTTTTACAAAGCTTCAAATCAATAGCCTTACTGAAATCTACAAAGTCATTGAACTATGAAACTAAGTTTTTAAAAGTAGGCATGGTTGATCTGCAGCGTCTTTTGGCATCAATTCCTTGGCATTTTTGCCATGTTAAAGATGCTGTTATTTTGTTTTGGGAGGCTGAAGCTTAGTCTATAAGTCATTTTAATGATGTACATTTTCAGGTTACCTAAACTTAAAGAGGCCAGGTTTGTTAGTAAGGCCTCTATGGTAAGATAACTTTTACTGCTGGAATATTACCGATCACATTTTCATTGTAACAGACTGAACCACAGACATCATGTCAGAACCAAACTACAGTATATCCTGCCCCAGCGACCACCTTTATTCAGGGCCCACCTTCAATATGCGACCACAATAAAGTCCCCCCTACGAGTTTTCAATGTAATTATCGAGTAATAAGTGACCACCTTCATTACGCGACCAGCGGCCACATATTTACACTCCCAATTGATTAAAATAACTCAATTAAGCGACCATGATACTTCTAATTATCTCCCTTAACAAAGATCATGTTCACGCGTCGGTGAGATTCAATGAGATTATCGCTAATCGGTAATTAGATAATCTTCTACAGATTAATCTTATAGCTTGTTGCTGATTAATGTCAGCCTAATATAAATATAAAAAGGTTGTTAAACTATAATTCTAAAATTTCCAAAATGTCGAAGTCTACACGAAAAACTCTAACATTAGGTGAACGGGTCAAGGTTATCAACTTGGCAAAAGCCGGGAAAAGTGGTCGACAAATCGCTGATGAAATAGGTGTTGGTAAAACCCAAATTCAACGGATTTTGAAGCGTAAAGTAGAAATTATTGACGATTTTGAAAATAATGTTTCTCCTGATCGCATCATTTTCCCATGAAAAGGGAACTGACTGTGCCGGTGGTAAACGCTCTAAAGAAAGGCTATCAATTTTGTTTTGTGCGAGCTTAACGGGTGAAAAACTGAAGCCACTTGTTATAGGAAAATCACAAAAGCCAAGGTGTTTTTAAAGGTGAAGGATATTAATCAATTGTCGGTGACATACAGGAATAATAAAAAGGCTTGGATGACTTCCTATCTCTTTGAAGAATGGTTAACTAATTTAAACAAAGAAATGAAAAGTGCTAAAAGAAAGATTTTATTGTTTATGGACAATGCACCTTCGCATCCAAAACTTGATTTCAGTAATATAAAAATTCAATTTTTACCAGCCAACACAACATCAAAATCCCAACCTATGGATCAGGGGATTATCGAGAACTTTAAAAGACATTTCAATAAACTAAAGATAATGCATGTGATCAATGAAATGGAGAACGACAAAACTGTGACTAATACCGATGTTTTGAAAAGGATTGACATTTTGACAGCTATCTACTGGATTATAAGTGCCTGGCGTGATGTGGAACCATCGTGTATTACAAAGTGTTTTAAACGATGTGGATTTAGTGACAACCTCGAAAACATAGAGAGCGATGATGATGATGACAATATGCCGTTATCCGTTTTTAGGAAATCTAAAGAATTATTTAATGTATCCTTTGAAAAGTTGCCTGAACTGGACAATTATGTAACGTGTGACCAATCACAGATTGATTGGTCCAAGAGTGCTAGAAATTTATTAGCTGAAGAGTGTGAAAGTGATAGTGAGCCGGAATATTCAAACAATGAAACAGTCATGCCAACACCTACCATTACCCTTAATGAAATAGATGTCTTCTGTGATAAAGTCAGAGTGTATGCCGAAAATAATTCAGACTTAGATATGTTACAGGCCATTATGAATCTAAAGGAAGTGACTGTATATAAAAAAATAATTAAAAGTAACCACCAAACATGTATAAAGGATTTCTTTGTGAAAAAAAATTAATTAAATGTGTACCTGTTGTGTTGTGTTTATTTTTTAATTGTTATGTACATGTATATATACTTTTACTATGTAATAAATCACTTGAACTAGCTAAGTTTCTTTAGGCAACATGATTGTGCAGTTGACCCTCTCATGAGAGACCACCTCCATTGAGGGACCGTTTTTGAATATTCCCTTGAGTGGTCCCTGAATGCAGGTTCTACTGTAGATTACTTCCACTTTAATGTGGAACTCCTCCCTCCCCCAACCAATCTCAGTGCTCCAAAAATCAATAATAACCAAGATTTGAAAGAAAGGTGCTACAAACATACCTGAAATCAGTTTTAATAACTTCACACAAGAACTATCACTGGACAGTTCTTTAATTTTACAATACCTCAATATCATTGATAAGATATTTAGAAAATTTATTAGATATATAAGATCTGTCTTATCATACTGAAACCCTTCAAATACCAAACCCTCATATATCAACTAGGTGACAGTCAATTTTTAATACCTCTCTACATTGGTCAAATATACCCTGTTTTACTTGGATATTAAAACTTTGCATTGGTCTATAACACTTCCACTTCACTATATCATATATAAATCACATATTTTATTTTACAATGGCCACTGTTACAAAATACCAAATTGTCAATGGTCAAATATATAGTGATCAAGGGCAAACTTTCACAATGGTTCTTTGGATATTGAAAGTAACATATTAGAGACATTATAAGAAAATCTTCTGTATAAGTCAATTTATTTCAAAGTTCAAAGGTCTACTTTTACTTTATTTACTTGAATGCCTTATATTTAAAGCTGAACTCCTGTTATAAAGATAAATTAAATAATTAATAAAAAAAAATCTTATCCGCCATACTTGTTTCAAACTTAAAACAAGTATGGCGACTGACTCTCCCATCAAAACCTAAAATCTGGTCACGCTTCGCTTGACTCTGACTCGGTATCGACAACTGTGAACTCCACAATGCCACAAATTGTATCATACTGATATTAAATTAACGTTTATTAGAATCTAATGATTAAATATTCTTTCACCAGACTTTCACTATCATTCACAGGTGTCTCTCCAAACACCATAATTAGGAAAATAAAATAAAAATATTTGAATGACTAGTCTATGTGTGTTAGTCATTGATTTTTCTCTAGAATGTTACTTGACTAACAGTTTTGTTTATTATACTTAATATATTCACACAGCTTGACTAGAATTTCAAAGAAAATTTAAATTTCTGTCATTATTTAGAAAGTTTCATATGATTGCACTTGATGATTCAGTATAAGTTGTTTTTGTACAATTAAGAATGTTGTAATTACAAACACCTCCCATTAGATTCCTTACAAATTATAACCATGTAGGTGAATGTTTTTTAAAAGAGTAAAAGTTAATAGTGAAAATTACTCTGCATTAAGATTTTTTAGAATATAAAGTTCATTTGAGATATATTTTCTTCTTTCTGAAAGCAGCATTATGCCTTAATGAACAAAATTCTTGTTACATAACATTTTAGTATGAAACCATAGTGAGTCTCTACACAGACATTTATCTGGGTAAATTCTTGCAAATCTCTTATTTTTTTAGGGTAATGTGTTACCTATTCATTAGGTATACTATTTATTATTGTGAGCACTGAATGTTTATTATGGTTTAAACTTTCGACAACAAAATGTGAAGTACCTCATGGCCAAAACAGTGGAAATTTTCAACCAAAAAACCTCAGTTCTTCATTGAGAATGAAATCAAACTAAAGTCATTGCAGTCTTAAATCTTCTAAATTGAAAGTTGCATGAGATGTAGCCATTGCCTGTTTTAGGTATACAAATTTGTCGACTCAAACAAAAATTTGATTAAAATCCTTACCTTTGTTCCCCCTCCCCCCTTTCCATAATATTTGAAAGGGGAGTTCACATCCTCATTTTTGTAAGGGTAAGTTTTGAGCAAGCATGGAGTTTTTATATGATCACAATGGTACATGGTTAATAAATAGAAAGGAGTGTGTTCAGGTATTTAAATTCTAATATTTATATATATTAATGGTTTGTATTGATATTGTATTGTGACAGCTGTACGGCAGGGGAGACTAGTGACTTTCTAGAAATCTTATTGATTACATTCATTAAAAATATTTATATGCAAATTTATTCACATATTTATAATCAAAATTAAGAAATTTGAAATAATAAAGACTTTGACAAAAGATATCTAAGCTGTCCCTTCTAGATGGAATTTGTCAGAAATTGATATTTTCAAATATTCTTTTTAGCTAAACTAATAAAAATCCACTTCTCATAAGTGAAATGAAATATAAATGAAAACAATAATTGAAATGCAGAGGATTTTCTGAAAATAAACCAGACAATGTCATACAATGTTAAACATTTGTAATAAACTGGAATATTTAACTCCTTTTGATTGTGACATTTAGAAAGGCAAAGGTACCATTTCCTTAAAAAAAACTTGTTATTAATTTCTTTTTAAGTTTGGTCTTTCTCTATGAAAATTGTTTTTAGGAACAAATGCTTGGTATAATATTTAGCCATAATTTTGAGAATTCCAAAAGCATTTTATTAGTGATCACAAATTGGGAGTGAACTGAACCTAATTAATCTAATCTTATATATTTTATTCTAAAATAATAAAATTTAACCATTACATAACCTTAGACAGAGAAACTATTGAATCTGAATGACAATCATCTTACCTATTTTTAATATCCTGTACCTAGTTAACTTCCACTACTACCAATAAATAATTTAGAAATAAAATTTCAGAGAAATCTAGAGGATCAAACATATAAACATCAAAGATTTGAAGTCCATCAAACACAGTTTTTAATTCCTATTTCAGCAATACTGAACCAACTATTGGTTGCTTGTTAGATCGTTACAATACAATTACAGTATTAGACTAACAAGAAAAACCAACAACAGCAAGTTAAATCACTTGTCTTCAAATACCAAAAACAAAGGCTGGACTTAGCCTCTAAACTCTGTCAACAATTACAGCTTTCAAACAGACATTTTATATTTACCCTTGACCATTTTTACTTCTTGAGTTTTCAACTCAGTATAAAAATTATTAGTGTTTTTCTACTCAAGAAGTTTCAAAACACATTGTTATTATCTAGTATAATTGTTAACATTAATTCAAGAGGTTACATAATATTTACACTTTTATTCAGTTACAGTTTTCTTAATAATTGACAGTATAACATGATGTCTGCTGAGTTATCAACTGATATAGAAGAAGTTTATTAAATTGTTAGATAGAATGTGTTAAGTTGATGAGATCTCATTCATTGATGACAAAGTTCTCTAAAAAAACCTACATCTTGTGATATCATTGGTCTATTACTTCCTCCTCCTGGTTTGTACTGAGATGGAAATTCAGGTATTTTGAGTAAATTGTATCAGAAACGTTCATACCACCATAAATCTTATCACATGGAAAGAAACAATCATATCTTACAAAGAAAACCACTTGAAATTTCTAAGAAGCCAGTCCACCAGCTGGCCCAAGGCCAGACCTAGACAATCTTGACATTGCTCTTTCCAGGATCATCCATACCCACTTATTTGAATTGAATAGAATTAAGGAAAGAAGCATGCAAGGTTACAGAAAATTTATACAGTGACCAACACTATTTCAACATTTATTTCAACTGAGCTTCAACCCATCATCAAACTGACATTAAAGATATACACCAGATGTTTTGAATCCTTTAACTGCAGTCCTTCATCGACTGTAATACATCTGCCCCCCCCCTCCACACAACACCCTCTACTATAAATCCTACAATTTTTCAAAAAAAAAGCCAGAATGAATGGAACAACTTAAATTATAATTGTCAAAAAAGTATTTTATGCTCTAGACTGCAAAGAGCCTCAGTAGCGTAAAAACAACCTTGTTCAAACCACCAGGACAACACTAATTCAAATGTGTATATTTGTCATCATACTGATTAAAATTTTAGCCATATTACATTTTGATAAAAAAAAAAATTGACAACAAACAAATTATTCGGGGATTGTGATGCGAATGCCCAAAACTTCAAAATATTACTAAATGAGCTGTTTTTTTAGCGAATAAAATCGAAGGCTACCATAACCCTGTTTGAAAAAAGGGAATATTATAAGAATGAACTTACAAAGACAAGGGGTCCACCATCACTGTTTAATTTAATAAAATCATTTTTTAGATCTTGTAATTTCAGCAGTAAATCATTAGATGATACAGTGAGACCAGAGAGAGATTCTATATCTTTCGCACCTGAAATTTATACAGATAAAAATAATCTTAACATCTTCACCAATTTTATTTGGCATTAGTTTTGAGAACTTTAATTGAACTAAAAAATTTGCCAAGTTTGTATCGAACATTACTCTTTATTTGTACCTTGACCAGTGCTTTACACAGGAGATTCTAGGAACTTCTTCACTCTAAACACCAAGTTTGGTTGAAGTTCTCACTTCTTTTCTTAAGGGATTGTAAAGAGTTTTCTAAAATTTAATGTGTAGTAGGAACACTGATAGCATCAATTTACAACATTCTTATTTTCAATCAAATGTCTATGGTTCCTGCAATTCCCAAAAAGTGTTTGATGATGTCTCTGTCACTGTCACTAATAGCAAATTAGGCTTGTATCAATCAATACGGCCTTTGCAATTAGTGACTTTATCAAACCTCGTTTATTCTGCGCCCCTCACAGTTATCAATGTGAATCCCCTCTAGGTATTCAGGCTGGCTACGGACCTGTTTACAAAGAATCACACCTATTGAAAATGACTGCTTCTATTTAACTATTTTTTTTTATATATTTTAGTTGGACTTTTCATACCCAGGATACATGCTCTTAGCCTCGTTATCTTAAAGAATTTATACAGAGGTTTTCTAAATTTGTCATGTGTATCATAAAATTTTTTGGGAAAATGGGATTAACAGATGCCTCATCTTAAATTTGATGATCCAAGGTTTGGAGAATCTGGGATTGCTTAAAAATTTGATCATACCTGATATAGACTTAAATATCTTATCTTCTTCTAATTCCTCCATATTGTTGCCATCTTTATTGTTTGTATCTAACGCTTTAACAAACTCTTCTTTTATATCAGTTGATAGCCCAGACGTTATATTATTATTATTGTTATTACCACCAAACAGCCCCGAACTTGTTGATGAGAGTTTTTTGACAAAAGATTTACTGAAGATGTGGGTATTGAAAGGTGAAAATATTTCTGTTTCTAATTCATTTAGTTTGTAACCTGTAAGAAAGTACAAATTTACATTAATTTACATCCATTGCATAACACAAATATTTCAAAATATTTTTCATGTCTATATTTTTATCCATATTGAAATAAAGGCTTAATATGTTCAGATGATTAAGGTAAGGTAAAGTCAAACAAGACATTGTGTTTCTAAGCTATTTAGAACCAAATGTTCACAATCTTCAAAGCTGTTGTTTCCCTTTGCCAGTGAATGACAACCTAAAATGTATTGAGAAAAGAGCTTGATATTGATAGTGAAAGCCTAGTTTAAACAATATCCATATATCTAAGGATCTTGGTTTATAATTACTTCTTAACAACCATTTTCTTTTATCAGCAAGGAGTGACTAAAGCAAAATAACTTGATTCTAACATAATTTACCTTTTCTTTCTTCATATAGTTGATGAAATGGATCAGGATCTTTGGTTGCTTTAGAATGAGATGATCTCAAGGTCTGAAAATATATAATACAAGATGAAAATAATATGGAATGTGTGTGTTTGAATTTGGACATCTCTCCAGAAGGTAGAAAAATCTCTGAATACCATTACTTTCCATTGTTTGAATTTGCTATGAGCCTCTTGAAATAAACTAATACAGATAGGAAAGCATACTTGTTAATTGTTGGATAATTATAAGTTCTGGGTTCTTATTCCCCAAATTTGAAGAAATAAAGTAATCTGATCCGATAACATAACTAAATTTAAAATCAATTTTAGTGACTGACCATTCAGATAACTGGAACACTAAAATCATTTACAGTTTTCATGAATAAGGCCCCAATGCAGAGCCTCAGTGCAACCAGAGCCCCAGTGCATTCAGAGCTCCTGTGCATCCAGAGCTCCTGTGTATCCAGAACCTCAGTTCATCCAGAGCCCAAAGTGCATCCCAAGTTAAAATTTACCTTGTTAAGTTCATCTGTTTGTTCCTTAATTTGTTTAATATCTGAACTGACTTTCTGTTCACCTAGAATAATCTTAACTGTTTCTTGTCTCACTTTTTCATGTTCTTTCTTTAACCTGAATAAGGTACAACAAAATCAAATACAATCCAGAAAAAATTATCTCTAAGCCAGAATTCAGGCCTTCTGGTGATATAGGCAAAGCTGCTGATGAGTAAAAACTGCCAGCCAATCTCCCTTTGAAAATTATTTATCGTAATTGAACCTGCACTTGGCAATGTCAAAATGTTCTCATTTCCAATATTTGAAGACTGCTGCTATACCCTGGTCTACCTTTCTCTCACCTGTAAACAATTGTTTCTTGTTTTTCAATATTTTCTCTGTCGTCTGCTATTTTTTTCTGTAACTCTGGCAACAGTGTACTATTTTCTTTTTCTAGAAGATCATACTGGAAAATAATTCGAAGAGATCAGTCCATCATTGGAACCTTTATAATAGTTTGTGAATGCACTCTTTATATCATTGTCTTAATAAGTCCACAAGGTGCAGAGAAGTCGGACATTCATTTTATTTCATTAAGTCATTGTTCCTAGAGAATGATAATAAACAACTTACTACTTGAGTCAGAAGAGCAACTTTTTTCTGTGTTAATTCTAATCTTTTTTTCTCTCTTTCAGATTGTTGACGTCGTCTTTCTTTTAGTTTCATCAACTTCTGTTTTCTTTCTTCATATTCAGCAACCCTAAATACCAGAATAACAAATAAGAATGATAATTGATGACTGGTAAATATTTAAGTAACTATGTCATATCAATGAATTCAAACAAGACAGAATTCTTTGTTCGAATCCATGACGCAAATCACTGTTATTGCTTAAAAATTGAGATAAGTACTATGGCTTACAACTGAAGTTAGGAACATATGTCAATCTGGGGCCAGGTCAAAAGACAAGGGTCTTCAGCAATAGATTGGTCCAATATAACCAGTTTTATTAGATACCTTTATAACACTAAGGTATGTAAGAGGTATGTATATCAAAGTGAAGTATTTTATGGCCCTATTAAACTGCTCTTAAACTTTTAAAACAAACAAATATATTAAATTTTTAAATCATATAATATCTTTAATATAAAATAAAACAAAGGAAGGTAAGTGGGGGTCTAGAAATAGTTTTATAGGATCGAATTAATAATAATAAGGCAATTGTAAATCTAGGTAATTGTGTGTCAATTTTTTTTAAAAAACATGAGAATAACTTTAACTTAAAAATTCATTCTAATCAAATATATAAACCAATATCCAAAAGCTTGAAAGATTTTGAAATACTCTTCTATCTGATTTGCACTACAGAATTCTCACCTCTTTTTACCGGCCTGTAGAGATCCTGGTGCTATACGTGCTGGTAAATTAGTAAAGACATTGATTGGTACGTCTAGTGATTGACCTAAAATAATTAATGTTTGGAATAAGTATATAATAATTATATTTTATAAAGTAATATTTCATTAGTGTTTAAATTCAAATATTCTAAACATTTTGACAAGTAAATCAGAGGCTGACAAATTGCAAACAATTTTATAGATATATCTGTGATCAATGTCAGCAAATCATTGTGAGATTATCTGCCAGTCAGATAAAAAAATGATGTGTTGATCTATTCAAGACCAAAAGGCATCTTTATTACAAATTCTTGCAATTTCGTTTTAAACTTATCAAAACCATGTCTAGGTAAGTTTTACAGCTCCTAGCTGGATTCTTAGATCTAATTAAGGTCATCGGACATTTACTCAACCATGCAATTGTTAGTAAATCATTTAAAAAAGGGGACAAGAGACTGACCTGTTTCATACATAAATTTTTTATAGTAAAATAATTGAAGAAAGTAATAAAGGAAGAAAAAGCTATAAGATCACTGACCATATAAACATAGCTATTCAACTTTATTGAACATGCAAGGCACAATAAGGGTCAGTTCACTTCACTACATAAAAATATTCATGTACAAATTACAACAATTACAGTCAGCTTTCCTTACAATATGTAGTGTTTGTGGGATAAAATATTGAACAAATTTTTCAATAATTATTGCTCATTTTAATAGTTTGAGTCAAATATTCATGCTGTACAATACAAGAATTCCAAAGATAAATGATGAAGTCTTCTATCATAAGAAATAGTACAAGCTAATTCAAGACAGAAATTATAAGTCTGCAATTTATGGTCACTGTGTTTAAAAAATTTGGGTTGAGAATTGTTTGGTCAAGAAGTTCAATACTTGATAAGATATTATATTAGAATAACCACTATTCTATCTTTTGTTAACTTATTGTTAACTAATGGTAGAGATATGACAATAGACAGTAAGTCATTAATAGATTAAACCCTCTATCTAAATGAAACATTAAATCACACTAATCCTTTAATATTGTCCACCTATTATCAACTCTACACTTCATTAAATCTATATGAACCTAGTTATGGACTGGCTTGTAGACCTGATAAGATTTTTTTAATGAGGACACTTTCTGTGGAAACAGAAATTACTCAGACGGCATATTATAGCTTGAATATACTTGTGTCATATCATGGCTTGCCACAAGTTGAACATATCACAAATTAGTCACTGATAAAAATTTAAAGTATCTAAAGATCTACAGATTAATTAAACAGGATCACAACTATAAGAGTACTTAAAAGATAATAAGATGGAGATACAGACCTTGTTTTGTGAGTTTGATAAGTTGACAAGCTACCGTCCATTCACCGTAATCTAATCTTCCATCTCGATTAATATCAGATAGATCCCAGATAATCTTCAATTCGTCTGTATTTACACCAGTAGCAGTCAGGATGGATTTAGCTAAAGGACCTAGAAAATTTGAAATAAAAGCATCAGCTTACAAACACTTGAATCTTCAGAGTATAAAAACTGATTTTTCGATTTAACAGAGGGAAATAAGCAATGATCATATCCTAGTAATTTTCAAACCTGTACTATTTTCCTTATCATATTGCACTAACAGACACAAAGAGTCTGGTTCGTATCAGAATATGCACCTTTCAGGAATTGTACATAGGTTTTCAAAATTTTTTATAGGTATCGAGGACATTGATAGCATCAACGGGCACCATTTCAATTGTTAACCAGAAGTCTTTGGTTCCTGCAATTCTACTAAAACTAGGTGTATGATGAAGTCAATTATTGCAATTATGCCCTATATCACATAAGGCCTTCGAATTAGCAGCGCCATCAAACAATGGAATTGCAGGAATAACATATGTCTGACGAAATTTAAATGTATTCTATAAAATATTCTGAAAAAATTCTTTAAAATCCCTTTAAGGTCACTTGAGAAATGAAAGGGCAGGTGATCTTAAAAAGTAAAGTAGTGAAATTACCTTCAATATAACCTGTGTTATTGACATCCATAGCTTCGAAAATCTTAGAGAAGATAACTTTTTCTTCCTGTGTCAAAAATGGAAGAGAAACAGGTGATTTTTCTGGAGGTCTTAAAGCAGCAGACAAGGACCTTGGTAGTTTCTTTCCTTGAAGAGCTCCATGACAGAAATACATGGTTAGAATGAATTCTTCCACAGTCAGTAGATTGTCGTTACTTATATCTGCTAGGTTCCTGGAATTATAATTCAATTTAATTTTAAGAACTTTGCGAGTGTAATAGTGTATACATCAGCCTTCTGCCCATTCAGTTAAGCAGGTTGGAAAGAATGTCTGGTCATTTTGATGGGACAGTAAACCTTGGACCTGTTTGCTACAAGTTGTGCATGTTTAAGATCCCTCTACAGATGGAAATCGTTTATATGAGTGGGTTTATGCCTCTATTCTGACAAAATTTCCCTCATTGCACACTGCATGGTGTTTGCACAACAGGTACAGAAAAAAAGTTGTAAAAATCTATTTCATTTCATTTTTCTAAGGCTAGGATTTTCAATTATTATAGTTCTTCTACAGTTACTAACATTACCAATTGTAGCCTTATACTCTGTTTTAAAAAAGAATAAAAATCATTTAATAACAGAGTAAAAATGGGACACAGCTGAACAACATGTCCTGATTGCACATTAAAAGACTGGAAAATCTTCCTTACAATCCCTTGAAATCAAAAGATCAGAGCTTGAACTATTTGGGGTCACTTGAATTTCAATTTATGTTTTAACATCTATAAACTTTGATGAATAAGTTATTTAAGGATCATGTATTTCATTGATATAGATTGGTCACCATAAAACTAATCAACGGTAAGAAATTCAGTCTGAGATCACAGTTCACGCCTGATAAAATTGACTATTATTTTATAGGTTAGGAATGTCTAGCCATTTTAATGAGAAGCAAGGTCAAGAGTTTGCTATTGAATTAAAACAGGTTTGAAGGTTTGCAAATGAAACATATCACTCCTATGGTCAATTTGCAACTTTCTTCGAGGTTGGACATAAGAAATAATACTGGAGTTTTAATAATATAGGCTAAGTCTGCTAAAAGGGGATGAAAGTCCAACCCAAGGTACCTAATAACTTACAAGCTTGCTAAGGACTGAGCGATTTCTGTGATTTGTTCAAACATCAATTTGTAATTGTTTCAACCTGAGTGTTATGACACTTTAGCTGGTGAATCAGTCATACAGATAGTACTGGACTATTGCCTAGCAAAATTCTTTTAAGAAAAATATTTTTATAAACAAAATACGGTATTTAAAATAAACAAAGACACATCTTTTCACATGGAGGCCTATAGTGTAAACTAACCCTAGAATACATTTTAATGGATCAAAAATAATAGACACTGTTATCAAGGGATAAGGATTTAAAGTGTTATATATTAGTACAGGGTCAGAATTTAATATAAAGGGGTTGTTTTATGAGGGTTTGGTCAATATTTGATAATAAGTATTATGTCATACATCCTGTTCATATACCTCACATATATTGATATATACTCATTTATAAAACTTAAAAAGAAAGATGATTCCATTAAAGAGACATGAAATAACATCGATCAAACAAACATAGACATCAGGATTATTTACAAGTATACCAAATAAGGTTCAAAATGATCATGTCTATCATGGTCAAAACTCTTGCCACTAATTATTCTCTCTCAGTTTATGCATTACCATTTTAAGCTTGACTAGAATAATGAGAAAAGATGACTTATTCAAGGTCATCAGACTTTTAAAAGACATCCAGTGGTTCAGTTAGACAATGGCTCGCTTACCTGAAATTCCAGGGTTCAATCTGTCAAAGGTGGAGATGAACATTGGGATATTTCATAGCGGGACTGACAAGGAAGAAACATTAAGTTATTTTGATGGGATAATAAACAGAGGCTCTGTATGCTATGAGCTGTGTACATTAAAGGTTTTTCTACAGTTGGAAATCGCAAAATGAGTAGGCTCATGTCGCTGCCATGGAAAAATTTCCCTCATCACACTAGATGGCATTGCCTGTCTTTATTAGCCCATTAGGTGTAGAAGAGTAGGGTGTAAAATTTCATGTGAAAACTCCACCCACCATTGACAAGCATCAAAAACCACCTTCAAATGTGTGAAGCTATTATAACAAGTAGTAACATTGTGGTTTTTTTTGTATATAGGAGAATATAGCTGTAACTTTTATACCTAGCATGACAAAATAGATTTATTGTATAAAAGGTAAGAAAGAAACATCAGTTCTCAAAAGATCCTTTCTATCAGCTGGTGCTTGTCTAAACCTCCAGACATACGCTGATTAAATATGGTTCTGTGTATACAGTTAACATAGACAATTGTTAACTTCCTCAAGTAGCATTAAGTTATTAGATACAACTGATTATTGCTTGAGTAATTGTTATCCATATTATTGTGTCCAGATATGTAGACATTTGTTACTGCCCAAATAGTACTGTTATTTCAACATTTGGTGAAAAATATTTCTTCCCATCAGATTTCCAGATTTTACAGACATTCTGTAACTTTATGACACCAGGTAAGTTCACTGATGAAATTTTATGCCCATTCTAAGATGCAGTATCACTTTAATGTTTAAATAAAAATTTTGGGACATCAAGTGAATTAAATAGTTACAGGTAAATATTCTTATTATATTCTTTAAACTTGAACATTTATATAAAAGTCTTCAAGTCTCTTCTCTTTCATTATAACTATGTCAATTAAGAAAATAATTCAAAAGTCAAAAGTAAATATTTCTATTGAATATTTTTATTTAACCCTTATGTGAAAATTTTTCTAGATTTAATGTCTTCAGTCCCTATTTCTAGTTTTTGAGTGATAAACTGTTGACTTTGTAAGAAGTGAAGTGATAGCAGGTGACACAGTCCCTGTCAAATATTACATAGACATAACATCTACTTATACACTGTCAACATGGCTTTAAGAGAGGGCCAAATACCATATTTTATGTAATAAACACACACTTTGACTCATCTCACATTGTCAATGGTAGTGTTCACCTTTAAGTCTGATCTTCAACTGAACTACCATAATACAGGCCTAAATCATCACTTTCCATACAAAGCTATTAAATTTGATTATGACCCAGAAAGCATAAGGGTGGAATGGTGAAAAATGGTTAAGACTTCAAAATGGGTTTAGAGCCAGGTTTGGTAGACTTTAATGGGTGACAGCAATCAAAAAGTTTAGACTTGTATCATCATTAGGTAGAACGGTGTTAACTCTACATTTCACATCAGGAGAATATACAAGGTGAATAGTTGTTTGCTGCCATTTTGCCACAAAAATAGTTTTAGTTTATCGACTACCTCAAGGTTGTGATTTTGAACAAGTAATATGGTAATTTCAATGTACAATGTCTATCTATTTCATGTCATACAGGTCCTTAAAATCACAACAAAAATCTGAATCAATTATTTGTTGGCTATTGTAAATAATATAGTGAAGTTTTAATAACCCTTATAGTCTATTTGTTAGACTTTCACCGACAAATATGTGTCAATTACCTGTACGGTACATCTACCAAAAATACCGAAATCTCATCAACCCTGTTAACTGAACCTTAATATAGATAGTGTAAGTAAGATACAATATAGGACTTTGTTAGACTTACTGGCTAGAGATCAGATGGCTTGATTGCTATAAATCAATGAAATTTCTCAATGAGAAATTTGTTAATGGAAAAGCTTAATTTAATCTTGACCGCTTTTCTTGAAAACGCTGTCTATATGAGCAAGTGAAAAGCTGAGTTAATAAGTTTGAGACAAATTAAATCTATTCATCTTGTGCTTCTTTCCTACACATCTTTCGATTTGACTGTTGGAAAGAAAAGAAGAAAAGATCTACATTTATATCTACAAGCTAGTCCAAACGTGCAATGATCTTCTGCAGATTACCCAACCCATTTACAACTGGGTTGACTAGAATTTAAATGAAGATGTCTTTTTCAAGGTCATCAGACCTTATAACAACACTGGGTAGATATATCTTTAACCATCTTATATCAATGATGTGCATGGAACAATAATTCCTGTAAATTGCTTATTGTCAAAATTTAAGAAAAAACTTTGGGTTTCAGATACAGACTGAAAATGATGAATTTTCATGAAATTGGTGACATTGTTTATCTTTGTCATCAGTCAACCACTAAAAGATTGTTAAATGCCTTACCAGATTTGACTAAGTGTAGGTAAAGGTAATCCTGAGTGAAGGAAAAAATCTCTGGCTTTTTCTCCTGAAAAGTTAAAAATAAAATCTTTATAATGTTAAAATTTTTTAATTCCAGTTCCTTTACTATTATTACAGGTCTA
The DNA here is from genome assembly GCA_030562195.1 of Nipponacmea schrenckii. Classification (NCBI taxonomy): domain Eukaryota; kingdom Metazoa; phylum Mollusca; class Gastropoda; family Lottiidae; genus Nipponacmea; species Nipponacmea schrenckii. The sequence goes on along the minus strand of CM060200.1, from coordinate 18,944,008 downwards.
CTAGCAATCCAGTTGACATATGTAGCACTCAAATAAAATGAACCAATTTCAATCAACTAGATGTTCACCAATTCCAACTTGTCAACTTTGAACAGGAGCAACTGAAGGCGTCTGGTGGTATCCTATGAAAGATCTGATTATCCTGGATGCTTTTAGAAGTAAACAGTTAACAGAGTTTGATCTTTGAGTCTAGTTCAATCTAGCCTCATTTACCAAGAATTAGTCAAAACACAGACTATGCATTAGTCCAAGGCATACTTAAATTAGCCCTAGAATATTAATAGGAGATTCAGCCAATCAAATCCAATCATTTGTTATAGAGATTTGTTCTCGTTTTGACGACTACGAAAGGAAGAGTAGACCAAATCAAACCTATATTCAAGACTGTTGTTTGAATGTTAAAAAACTTACCAATAAGGTAACCATCAACAGGACCCTGGCTGTAGAATAACAAGGAATATAGTATTCTAGCATCTTGACTAACTGGTGGCCACTCATTCTTATCTACAAAATATATAAACAAATATATATCTGGACACAATTATATGGATAATAATTAGTTTATTAAATTGAATTAAAACATCTCGACAAGGGTGGTTCTGATGCTAGATGGGAATATCCTTATTGAAATTTCTAAAGTTATTCTAATAAATATAATATAAAACTTTATTCTTTTTTATGCAATTCATAGACTTATGGAAAAAAATTCACCATACTCAAAGAGATGCTTTACTTATATTTTAATAGGCCTATCTTTCAGGGAGCTATTCAAAGAAAATATTGCAGACGTGCTAGTGCTGCCTTATGAGATACGTTGTTGATGGAGGGCTCTCTTTTATCGTGGTATTTCCAAACTCAGTATATGTTACTTTTTCTATCAAAATGTGTCATATTCAAGGTTTATTATACATGTATGTAAATAAATATTTAGAAATAGAGTGTAAAAGTAATGTCATTAACATATCATTATTGAAATTTTGTATATTTCTTAAAGGGGCAGTATGCAAAATTTTATTATCAAAAGCATTGTAAATTATACCTGAAAATATTTCTAAAATGTGATATTTACATCCATCTATCTATTTGATCAAACTGAATTTATTTTAAAAGGGGTTTAATTAATTGAGTGTACTAATTGATTAATTAATCAGTTTGCTCTATTGTTGTTTATAAGGCTAAATATTATTAAAACTTTCAGAATAGTTAGTTTTCTTAAACCTAATTACAAAAACAATAACAAACTTAATGTTTACGTAATCTTTACTAAAAATTTTGCCCTACTAAAAAAAAAACAGAATGCCCCTTGAAATGGTATGGGTAAAATTTCCCTATATAACAATTTGTAAACAATATTTGTAGCTGAATCTACCCTCAAATTACAATCCAGGCTGCTCTAGGCTATATCAATGTTTACATATGAAATATTTCAACCTGTATTTGATTCAATCTGTCATGGTTGAGTGAAATATTTTATATCTTTATAATCAGGATAAGCTATGTTAACATTATCAATTACAAATATATCTTTTTTTTGTCACTCCTAAATGGAACATGGGCAAATCATAAATTTTTTACCAAATTATATCAAAAAATAGTGTTAGCAAACATGACAAACTGTGATTGCTTGTGAGGATCTACCAGATTTTAGTTAGGCTGATATTTAAGAAGAAGCATACTTGTGGCTTTCTATGACCTTTTGACAATTTTTAATATCCCACTGGGTGAAGAAATTTTTATATAAAATCTTTTTAAAAATTTATTTGCAAATATAAAATATATAAAGAAAATAATAAAATTTCAAAAAGGATACAGAATCAACAATTCCCAAATGGATTTAAACTAATTTTCCCGAGTAATTTTACTCTACAAAAAAGTATTTTAAAAAATTAATTGGGGGAAAAAGACTGAATATTTTTTTAAAAAAATTGTATAATTCGGGTATAAAAAAATTTCTTTAATTTTAAAGTTTCCCTTAGAAAATTTTAAAAATTTGAAACAAAAATATTGAAATTTTTAGATTACACATTCTTTTGAGAGGGAAGGGGGAAGAAATTCCTAAAAATAACCAAAAAAACGTTTCCCAAGAACAATTTGGAAAATTTTTAATTAGAATTGAAATAAAAGCAGTTTTAAAATAAAAATTTTTAAATTTAAGAAAGAATATTTTTTGAACCTAAAACCAACAATTTTAAAATTTTTAAATTTTTTTTTTAAAATTTTTGGGAAAAAAAAAATTTTAAAAAATTTTTTTTAAAAATTCAAAAAAAAAAAAAAGGGTTTTTAAAATTTTAAATTTTTGGGTTTTTTGGGAAAAAAATTTTTTTTTACCATATACTAGACCTAGGTGACAGGGTCATATCTGTATTCAAATATTTTACATACTAGATCAAACACACCTCCACCATTAGAGAATCACCTTGTTGACATTAGATATCTCACAAGTTAGTGTAATGTGCTCTCTTTACTGTAAATGGAGCCTCATGGTCAGGTTTAATAAAGTTTATTTTTGCTACTGCTTTTAAATGAAAACATTTCCAGAACATCTGTCCTGATGACAGATTGATTCCCGAAACATGTCAAGAACATAGTAGCTGTCCTTTCCTCTCTCATTGGAAGATTTGTTGCGAAGTCTGTTAAGTTGAATGGGCTTAATGATTATGGGCTTACTTCTTTGGTGATTGAAAAAGAATCTTGAGCAACCTGTTGTTTCTTTTGAAATAAAATTTGTCTAATCATAATCTTGCTGTAGAATAGTAGCAAGTGATTATGTGTCAAGAGGTAAATTTCTGAAAGGTAATTTGCCATCAGCTGTTGACTCTTCCACTTGAACTGTACACAGACTTCACCCAAAGTTTAACTAGTCATGAAAGGTGATAAGTATATGTCATTTCATTTAATTATTTGTTACATAATCCTCGTGGAGTTCAGTAATTATAACCCCACCCACAGGCCAACCCATGGTCACCAGGTATCTATCATTAATAGTTACTATATAGTAATTAGTCTGGGGTCACTATACACCCTCAAACTAGACACCTGGAGCTGTGTAGACAATTAGTATACTCTAGATCTTATGTCTTATGTCTTAACCATTTGCTGGACCCTTTGATATTTTCCTTTGATGTTCTTCCTAATTAAAATGAAATTGAATGCCCTTAGGAATCATCACTGCATCTTATCTGTTCTATCCAGTCTTATTAACAACAATTGCTAATTACTTTACAATTTGAAGCTCACAAATTGTGACAAACACTCTAAATAGATTTTTTTTCAATGATATCAGAAATGAAATGTATTGAAGGTGCATCAGCACCAAAATGGGTTATAAAGCATCTTTTTTCTTCAATGAAACATTTGATACAAATTAGAATCTTAACACAACATTTCTTTCGCAGATCCCACCATGTTCTTTTAGAATATTAAGTGTTCATATTATAAAATAGGATCTATAATTCCAGAATTTAAATCAAATTGAAACAATATCAATTCAAGGAACAAATACCAAGTTAAGAAACTTTACCCACAAAACTAGACCCAAGTCACACTGTTGATATTAGATTGAGTTGGACATAATAATTAGGTTGGGCACATCAAGATTAGGTTGGGCACATCAAAGATTAGGTTGGACATAACAATTAGGTTGGACATGGACCTTCAAGCCTATTGATAAGGAATAGAATGAATATGAACAGGAATGGCAGTCATCAGGATAATCAAGTATAGATTGAGCATAGTGTCATGTCATTATCTTAGGATACCAATGGTTAGACATTAGATGTCATGTCAAGTCAAAGCAAATCTATTGATATTAACAATATGATTAGAAATGTGACAGATTATGATAGATGATCTAAATTACCTCATGTTACCCCAATATCATAGTTTTCCTATCATATATCAACCTAGACAGCTAACATCATCTTATCATTACTACTTATTTACAACTAGCTATTCAAAATCTTCCTTCAAATATATTAAACAGAGAAACTGAGATTCCTAGTTCATCTTGAGATCCAGACTTCAATCCCACCTCAAGGAATTTCAGCCAAGTTTCTCTCTATCAAATCACAGTGCCAATCTAGAAATTTCTCATTATTTGGATGGGCCAAAGGATTTTTCCAACTGTCTTTAGGTCAATGGCATTTCATTTGATTTGTCAATGGTTTTTTTACCACATGCTCATACAGTTTAAACCAACACTAGCAACAGAGATCAACTGGATGGTTTACAAGTAGTTCAATGACCAGATTGATGTTTTGTTAAGAGCATGAGCACCAGTGGCAACAATACCTTTCAGTTGTCAGTGCTTTCAGTAGTTTCAGTGGAATTCATTAGAATCTCTTAAGAAGCCACTAATTGTTTGTTGCCCTGGAAAATCAAGGGCCTCTTTCCACAAAACTCTTAAAATAAGAATTCTGATTTTAGTGTAGAATGATACATTTTGAAATACTTACAACAAAAGCAACATTTTTTATGGAACAAGACCAAAGTAATTTCAGATTCTACCAGATGCATGATCTACCTGAGCTTCCAGCACTGGGCACACTGAACAGTTTATTTGGATAGCCTCTAGTCAAGTGGACATTGTAAGTAATACAGGTCATTCTAGTGACCAATGTTTAAGAGACAAGATAGAAGTTAATTATCAGCATATATAATGAAATGATTAACATGTATACTAATGGTGATAATAGAGGATATATTGATCTAATAGATATAATTATACCCTGATTGGTTATTGATTTCTATACCTATACTTATACCTATACTTTCTTTATTAATCAGTTATATATTATCACAGGCAATTATTTATCTCAACTCTTTGATATCGGTGCTAAACTTAGCTATACATTTCATTAATGAGTCAAAACAACAATTAGTGAAAATATGTCAGGTATCAAAGCCTATGGTTTGCCTGATTGTTTCAGCTTTTATAGAATTAGTAGTAACATTATTTCTATTGTCTTAAATCAATCAAGTAGTTGAACACTGTATACATTTTTTTATAGTTGTTGAAAATTTTAGTATTAAAAGTTGTTTAATGTCTTTGATGACTTTTCAATGTAAAATTGTATAGATCTAGACCCATTTCCTAAAAAATCCGATAATAAGAATTTGTCCTTTGTGTGGAATTTTAAACAAATTTAGAAAGAAATTGACAACATAAATTGATCAACATTGAATCCAAGTTTTCAATATTGATGAATTTACACACTTTGAAAAAAATCTATTAATTTTGCACCCAATCTCCTGTTTTTCAAGGCAAATCTCCTGATATTTTTCATGACCTTCACACATACATGTAATGAGAAATTGGAGAAACGAATCCTGTCACATAGAAAAAATCTAAAAAAAGATACAATGTGCTATTTTATTTCTTTTTCACTTGATTCTACTTCCACCTAAATTTTAAAATGATAAAATCAAGAGTGTTATTATTATCTCCTGTCAAGTCAATGTGTTAGAAGAAAAAACTGTAGAGTTAACTGTCAAAATATGAAATAGAATAGTGACAGTATGACAATAGATAACTGGAACTGGATAAATTAACAAAATACATAAGATAGGTGTGGATGGCCATTCTCATCTCAAATTAGTCATGGGTTTTGATGGGGGATGAAATTAACCTATCAATATCAAGGAGACTCTCAGAGATCTCTTGGTGAGAAGCAATACCACCTCTAATGGATACCACCATCCATTGCTTGATAAAGACCAGAGAAAGCTGGTTGAAACGTCGCTGAAATAAAGTTAGTAATTGTATCCATAAGAATTTGTTTTGTTGATCTAGCACCTTTACTAAATGCCATCTAAAGATTATATTCTAAGAATACACATAAATTTAAAGTTCTTAAACTTGGTCAATATTAGTCTTATTCATCAGTGGATCGTTGTCATGACTAAAGAATAGAATCTGTATATAACATAATATATCCACTAAAGAATAGAATAGAGTTATCATTGAAAAATGTTGCTAAGTTTTATGGGTTATTACTTAGTTTAGTTTAATGTATATATGAAGTGATTCTTATAGTTTTGACACCATGGAGAGTCAACTGACGAATAAGGAATCATTTTGCCCATGTTTTAAAATACCTTTAACACAACATATTTGAACTAAAATCATTATGTAACATTTGTGTAGTTGGCCTCTTCAAATTAGATTTTCTATTCTGAAAGTTTGAAATGTTTGTAATGGGAATTAAAGAGCAGTAATCAATATCACTCTGTTTTTCCTAAGAGTACAAATTTCTGGTGTTTTCAGCAACAGTACAGAATATTAGGCTGTATAACTAATTTCATATCATTTGACTATTTTTCATATGTAATATCAACGTAATATTTTGTAATAAGTCAATTATGAAACTGCCACTGTCTCTCAAATGATTTATCACATTTATACAAAACTGTCAAATTTAATTACTTCTTCATTGACAATTTATCATAAAAATACCATGAATAAAATATTTAACCTTCAATCATGCATAACTTATTGTCTCTATTTTTTTCTGTCACATTTTTTATTTTATTTATATAACAGATTTATAGTTAAAATAGTTACCACTAACAAATTGGAAAAAATGAAATGAATGGAGTTTTACATCCTTACTTATCCACTAACTTGGATGGAAGTATATGTAATGTGAATTTTGGATGTCAAGTTGATAAATCAAATTATAGAGTGATATTTGAAAGGTATATGCCATATTGTAATTACATTTGTCAGTTTTTGTCAGAAATTGAAATGTCTGTATAACCATCAGTTACTGACATGGTGCTTAACTGGATAAAAAAAAAAAAAAAAAAAAAATCATGGAATTGGCAATTTGACTTTGAGATTTGATCCTTGTGTCCATCACTATCCAAGTCTAGGTACATACCACCACTGTTCACAAGTTATTGACCTTTTTATCACGGAATAATTGAAATGGGGAAACCCCTTTCTCCCAATGAATAGTCAATGAAAATACATTCCTTGCCTTACATCTGTTGAAAATTCTTAACTAACTGTATATGACATTAACAGATGGCAAATGACAGTAATAAAGCTGTCTGTAAACTTTATAACCAATTTTTACACACATGACAGCACAAGATTTAAAATTTAAATCAGTATCCTTTTTTTGTGTATCACAGTGTGCTGTGAATGTCAAAGTCAAATCTTATGCTTATGACTATTTGAAAATTGGGTTTGTTGAATTAAAAGTAAATTGAGATGTGAAACATATTTTAATTAAAGTTCGAAAGGATATCGACAGCATCTTTTAAAACACATTCTCAATCGATGTCATACTTGACATCTCACACGTGTTTATAAATATTAAAGTTACTTTAAAAACTTAAGAAGTTTGTGATTATGATTTTTCCTCTTACCTTTACCTGTATCTGTCATAATTATAATCCCTTTGATCTTCACCGAAATAATCCACACATTATCATCCAAATTCACCTGCTAAAGTCCTATCCAGCGTGTATAGCCTGTCAGTGGGCAGGGAACCAGTGAACCATGACAGTTACAAAAGTTAACGTATGTAGAGGTAGGCCTATATGACAGGTATATTGCATTCATAAACCATAGATAAAATAAAGGTGCGCCGTCTAACGGTAAGACATCAGACCCTCTTCAAACTTGTTGGGGATTTAACGGTTCATGTGATATGCCGTGTTACCTTCATTTCCTTGTTGAGTATTAATGAATATTTTATAGATATCTTACAGTAGTGTGCTCTGATGATGAGCTTTACACCTCAAATCTATCAATTATGAATAATTTAAAAAAAAAAAACATTTATTTTAGGTATTTTGCAGTCAAAAAGGGACATTCTGAGTTAAGATGAAGTCAAACAGTAATTACAACTGTTAATGGGTAAGATTAAAACCTGAAGAGTTTTTCATCCAGACAACATGCAAATATGTAGAAACCCGACAACATCAATAGATAGCATGTATGGTTCATTCTATTGTAGCATTATAATATAGCATGGAGCTCCTGCCACTTATCAAAACACAACTACATTGATGTTATCAGATTTTAGTTTCATAGGCAATGTTGTTAAATGTGAGGCAAAGAGGCATTCCATTGAAACCCCAATAACAATTCACACTTTACCTGACAAAACTACAGACTACAAAATAAATGTTCCGAGAAAAACAGAATCCCAATAAAGATTATTTGTAGTCTGCCAGGCGTCGATATGTTACATTTTCTTTACCAGTAGTTATATTTGCAAGTCGACGCGAATGGGATTTAGAAAGGACATTCTATTTGAAAAATGGTCAACAAAAATAGAGTTGTGGGTCAATAAAACCCTCCCATTTTAATCTAAATCAATAGTAGTGGTCACACGAAACACAATCACCAATTATTTAGTTTTCACACTCTTTCTAATCAAAGAGCTACAATTATTACTCGAGACTGAAAGGTATCATTTGAAGATTTCTTTTACTGGAGCCGGCTTATTGAGTCAAATGTAATCACCAACAAAATATCTGACTACAAATTTCAATACAACATATAATCACCATCGTTCAATTCAGACTTGAAAATTTTATGATCAAACAAAAAAAGGGGGCAAAAATTTTAAAATTTAAGATATAAAAATGGAAGGAATTAAATAGCATTATACAATACAGACAGATAATTTGGTTTAATTTTGTGAGCTCAGTCAAAGAAAAACTCGCAAATTTGAAGATATCATGCATTTAAAGGTCATATATTAGTTTGAATTTTTTTATTTTGTTTGAAGTTTTTGATAAGGCATAGGAGGTATTCCACAATGTGTCAGGATTGGCCATAAGTTCTTAATAACCCATATTATAGAGACACTTGGCACAATGTTAAACGTAAATTGAAACCATGGACAATGTTTACAAGTTATAAGTACCTAGGGTATCTAATGTTCATCACAAGTCTTACAAATTTTTTTATTAAAATTCCACTGGATTCAATCAGTTGACTGAAATTTTTAACATTTAAGGTAGTGCTAAACCTTCCTGTATATCTATTATCAACCCCTTGTTTACATTCTAGATAAGACAATATTTATTTCTTTCTGTCAACAAACAAAATATTATTTCAAGCTTTATTAAATTTCCCATTTTCTAACATTGTTTTTAATATAACAAGAAATAACACCAAAATTCCTTTCTTGCAGCCTATAAATCAACAAGCAGATCACCAGACTGAGTAAAATATCTGTATACTGTAAGTGTAAATACTAGGAGATGTTAATAAACTCAATGGCCAATACTACGGACTATCATAGGTAAACTGTCTCTGTTTAAAGTGGGTAGAATCAACACTTGGCATTTTGATCACGGTCGGTCAAATCATGAAGTTAAAAGCTCAAATATATTGGAATCAATATTCCTTTTTTTTTTTTTTACCAATTTTCCTTCAAGGTAAAAGTATACCTGCGTCTTAGAATGGACATAAAATTTAAATTCTCAAGAATAGTCAATATTTGTATATACTTATCAGTGAACTTACAATTTTTGAAATTTTTTTCAATTATCATTTGCATTTTTACGGATAATTACTAACTTTTTTTTTGTATCTATCAGATTATATAAGGATTCTGCTATGTTATTAATGGCAACAGGTATATCTACTGATGAATATATTCTCTTATTGGCAAAGTTTTAATTTTAAAATCATTCAAAGACTCAATGTTAATTATCTATAGCAATGTACAAATTGAATATCTGGTATTAATTCATCAACTGTCATCCATACACTTTCAGGAATTAATAAAATATCTACATATTCACAGGTTTTATTTCACATATATTTTTTTGGTTAATTTTACAAATACAGCACATATACATTTCAATATGGTCAGAATGAGTTTAGTTTACACATTTCTTGAAAAATATCCTCAAAATATTCATATATGGCCCAAGATAAATGCAATTTTACAATATGAATTATGTAATATGTGCATGAAATGACTTCAAATTCTTCATCCAATTAACTCTATGATACATTAGGATGAAATTAATGTTAACAGCATGCAAATGCAATGAATGAAAATTTTGAATCCTTTTGTTTAGGCTACCCAAAATGAACTGTTCAGCACGTTATAAAACTAATATTTTCAACTTAAATACACTTTTTTCAAAATATTAGAACAGTAGCAATATATCATAAAGTTTTTAGCACTAAGTCATCAATTTCACAACATAATTTTGGTATTTCACATGTAGTAAATGAATGTTTCTAGTAACTTCATGTCGCTCCAGTATTACCCTAGTAACTCCAGTATAACCCTTGTGCTACCTGAGTCACTCCAGTACTACGCAAATCAATCCAGTAGTACCCAAGTCACTCCAGTACTATGTGAATCACTCCAGTACTACCTGAGACACTCCAGTACTACCAAAGTCACTCTAGTACTACCTGAGTCGCTCTAGTACTACCTGAGTCACTCCAGTACTACCAAAGTCACTCCAGTATTAGCCAAGTTACTCCAGTAATACCCAAGTCGCTCCAGTATTATCCAAATCACTCCAGTAATACCAAAGTCACTCCAGTATTACCCAAGTTACTCCAGTAATACCAAAGTCACTCCAGTATCTATCCCAAGATTACTCCAGTAATACCAAAGTCACTCCAGTATTACCCAAATCACTCCAGTAATACCCAAGTCGCTCCAGTATTATCCAAATCACTCCAGTAATACGCAAGTCACTCCAGTATTATCCAAATCACTCCGGTACTACCCAAGTCACTCCAGTATTATCCAAGTCACTCCAGTAATACCCAAATCACTCCAGTATTATCCAAATCACTCCAGTAATACCCAAGTTACCCCAGTATTACCCAAGTCACTCCAGTACTACCCAAGTCACTCAAGTATTACCCAAGTCACTCTAGTATTACCCAAGTCACTCAAGTATTACCCAAGTCACTTTAGTATTACCCAAGTCACTCCAGTACTACCCAAGTCACTCCAGTACTACCCAAGTCACTTGAGTATTACCCAAGTCAGTCCAGTATTATCCAAACCACTCCAGTAATACCCAAGTCACTCCAGTATTATCCGAATCATCCCAGTATTACCCAAGTCACTCCAGTAATACCCAAGTTACTCCAGTATTACCCAAGTCACTCCAGTAATATCCAAATCATTCCAGTAATACCCAAGTTACTCCAGTATTACCCAAGTCACTCCAGTATTATCCAAGTCGCTCCAGTATTATCCAAGTCGCTCCAGTATTATCCAAGTCGCTCCAGTTTAAATTGTAACTGTTTAAATTGTTGTTCTAGGTTACGTACACTAGGATCTGTACTACTCTTAGCTTGTAGTTCTACTAGATAACTGGATACACAATCTAAACACATTGTTATAAACCGGCGCCTGAAACAACAATCATAATAACTTTTATGAGGTACTAATTTAATTGAATGTCAAAATGATGAAAAAGTTAAATTTTCATATCCGTCTTTTTTGTTTGATATTTTGTCTTTAAAGAGACAATTTATTCTTAGATTTGTCAGAATTTTTCTGATGCTCAAGATATTGTTTAGACCGTTTTTAGATTTGCAGAGATGTTCAAGTTTCAATAACTGAAGGATGAACATGTGGTTGCCTAGCAACATACGCCCAATTTAAATTATATTTTCGGTTTTAACATGGGTTGAAACTTTTACATTATTTGTCAAAGTGAACCACAATTTGGGCTTAATCCAAAATCTCATGATCACACCAAATTAAATGTAAATCGGATGAAAACAGTAGTCACTGATGAGTTCATATACAAATTTTGATGCATTTTTACTTAGTCAAGAGCAATAACTCAAAACTATTCATCGAAATAACATTAAAATATCTTCAAATTTCTACTTGACTAAGATCTCATCATTTTAAATGATCACATCAAATATTATTCAAATTAAATGAAAACTGTGGTCTTTATTGCGTTCACAAGCTAATTTCGGTACATTTTGACTAAGTACAGGTCAATAATTCAAAAACAGTTCATTGAAAACTTATCCAAGAGCTCATCAATATAAATGTTTGCATAAATTTAATTCAAATCAGTTGAGAACTGTTGTCTCTATTGCGCTTACAATAGTAAGAAATACAAAATTGACTCACCTCTCCATATTAGGTAGTGTAGTGGGATTAGTAGTAAAATAGCTCATGAAACCATGGAGAACTCGTAATAAATGTAATGGTCGATGTATAGTCTGCCAAAATGGATCCTAGTTATAACAAAATAAAAAAAATATATATTTTAGTACCAAAATTCAACAGCTCTAATTTCCTGAAGTGCCTTTTACTAACTGGATAACAAATAACCGGACACAATTATATGGAAAACAGTTACTTTAATAAATAACTTGCGACATTTCAAGGTACTCCCGTATCAAGCAATGGTAAGTACCCTTGTCAAAACATTGCAAGTTATTTCATAAAATAATGCTTACATAAAGCTTTTTCTTACCCTAGACTTGAACATTCGATCATATAATTCTAGAAGTTTATCAGGTGAAATTTGTATCTGTAACATAACTTTATATATCCAATGTGGATCCATATTTAATTCACAACTTCTCTTTTCTAAAAACTTGAGAATAAAGCCTGTAAAAAGTAATTGTAATTAAATACATGAATTTGAAATCTGAAAACAATCAGTTGTTGTAAAATTAGAAGTTTCTGATCATCTGAATTTAATCATTTCAATCAATTAAAGGTTTATACAGTAAATGCAATTGGAACATGGACAGTAGAATTTTCTAGATGTAATTTGATGGGCGGGGCCTCAAATGTTGAATAACTATGTATAATATAGGTTTTTGCACTATTGACTATACCATTCTAGAGATGATGGGAGAGGCAATTTATCTAGCCCCACATCCAATGAAAACAAATCACGAAATGCACATGGGTGTTTCAATTACAGATTATGAATGTTTTGATTGGTAAACTGCATTAATGTGACTTTTCTACCCTACTTTGGACATTGTTTGGAAGATGTCAGCACTACAAGTAACACATGATTGTTTTTATTCGCTAACCAATTTAAAACTTATTTTAAAATTTTATCTTTAACGTTAGCTTCCAGTTAAATTATAATGCAGAAAAGTTTGTACCAATCCCAGTAGAAATACAACTTACCTAGTGGAAAATAGCGTTCTGTATCAGAATAAAGTTGAGCTATAACTACTAATCTGTTACTTATATTAGTCACTCGGCTTGTATTGTCCAGATTACTAAAACTGTCAAACTCTGAAATAAAAACAATGTTATTTAATCTGTAGTCCTAACATCCATTGCTTTGACTTTCAGGCGAGTGTTTTAAAGAAAGTCTATCCAATCATCTTTAATATTGTTCAATTGATTGACTTAACAGCATGCTGAGTGGACACCCGATTGAAATTTTATTATAATACTAAACTTAACCTTGGTAAAAAAAGCTTGCTTGAGGCAAAATCACATTAAGATATAATGTGATATTACAAACCTTTATCAATAATATTCTGCCATAAATTTTCTATCAATGCAGCATCATATAAACCAGCACAATGAACAATAGCCAGTTTACACTCAGATAGATCAAAATTATCAGCATAATCCTCATACAACTGGAAAGAAAAATACAGGTAATAATATGAATATTTCTGCCTAACAAGATCAAATATTCATATATATATTAAAGCTCAATGAAATTGAAACACACTGTTCTAGACAAACATCTGTTAATGAACCTGGATAAGCATGCAAGCTTTTATATTATATTGAAAGAAACCTATCCTGTCTAAGTACATAAATATGTAGAGAAACTTACTCTTGTGATATCTATTAAAGACGAATCTAATCTATTTATAGCCTCTTTCATGACTGGAGATTTGTGGGGTATCTTATTTAATGCCCTGTGTACTTGTAATTGTAATCTGGCCACCTGAAAATATTCAACATGAACTTTACTACTACAAACAAAAACAAATGAGGAAAATTTGGCCAGGACAGCAGCATTAGCCTACTCTTTTTACACATAAATAGCAAGGAACTTCTGTAGGCGTAATACAACCTTTTAATAAAATCAAATATAAACAATAAAACAGGAAAGGTACATAAACAGCCAAAGTTAAATTTCCAGGTATTCATTCTAATAGAGGCACCATGAAATGTGCAATGATTAACTTTACTGGGGATATAGCATTAACTTATTTGTTGTTTTTATACCAGACTATTTTATATATGAAGCTGTATCTAAATCTAAATGGTTTAAGAATAGAATTTTTGTTTACCTCCATTTTTTCTTCTAATTCATGTAGAAACTCTCCCTCAGCAGCCGTGCTTATTCTTGATGTAGAACTTTTGGCACACATAATAGCTCGAGATAAATATTCTAGTCTCTGTTGTAATGGTACATCCATGCTAAAAACATGAGAAATACTCTGAATACCTTGTTTTTCAATTCAGAAATGTTTATTCCTAACAAATTTCTGTACAAATATCAACTTTGATTTCAAAATCAAATATTACCTATTTTGATATCTAGACAAAAAGAATTATATGAATAATTACAAACCCAGGTCTATCAGCTAGTCTAGATAATATTTTTGCAGCTGCTTGGAAGTTGTGTATCTTCTCATAATATTTCCATAACATATCTAATGCTTCTACATTATCACCCTGGACACCAGATTTTCGTTTCAAATAAGATTCCATAAATTTACTCTGTATCTGTTAAAAGATGAAAAAAAATTAGAACAAGGTATCACACACATCTAAAACCATCTACCCTCATTACACCTCAATATCAGATATAGAAACAACAAATCATACTGGTTTATCAGAAAAAGAACATAAATACTTGAATATAAGAAATCCAATTCTTATTACCTCTAATAATTTCTCTGAATGATTTGCCATAAATAACCAGTCATACAGGGCCACATGGAATAATTCATCATCTGATTTTAACGCCAGTTGCAACACTTCATTTCTCTGTAATAATTAGTAAAAAAAAGTTATGCTGACTCTGTGAAAGGAATAATAAACAGCAAGAGTATTGTAATAGTGCAAGATCAATAGGATAAATATATTATACAAACTGGAGAAAGACTAATTGCACTTTTAGTGAAAGACATAAACAAAAAATCAATATTTATATATATTATGTTATAATGATGTATTACGATGAATTTTCTATGTTAGAAGTACTATACATGTATTCTCATTTTAACATAAACGATAGTGAACTCCAATTTAACCCTGTTCCTTCTATTGAATAGTAACTCTATGCATATTAAGATAAATATTCTTTAATGGCACTCTATGTTTTATTATTTATCACAATGACATATCTGACCTAAAGTTTAAACACGTATTACTTATTTTAGTATCTATAAGAAATAATTCATGACTAAGTATGATCTACCAAATTATACAAGAACCATAGCTAGATATTCTGTACTATCTATTTCTAGAAACTTACATATTTTTCAGCCTGTACTGGAGAAATTCTGGTAAGATCAGGTGCTTCTGGTGGCCCAGGTGACTTGGGTACACTGGGAGCTTGTGGATGACTAGTACTAGCTGACCATAAATATCCCAAAGTTTCAGTTATACATTTATAACATTCCATTCTGAAACAGTCAAACACGTGTTAAACATGCTTTAAGTTGTTAAATGAAATAGAGTATAAATATACTGGTTTTAATTTAAAGCTGTAGAATTACATATGCATTAGTTTATCTTATCTCTCCAGAAGTAGATAATTTCTTATCAGATTGATGTACACTGAAAACCATAGTCTCAACTTGTGACCTAGGCCAGTGCTTCTATAGTAGAGGATATCTTATAACACCTTAAACCAACCTGTTAATAAAAGCCCGCATCCCTTGTTGATCTTCTGGTGGTTCACAACAGCGATAAAAGTGTAAAGCTAGGTTTTTAGGGTCAAGTTTATTAGCTTCAGTTAAACACAGGTCTACAATGCCCTGGTAGAAATTAACACTTGCAAGCTGGTTACATACAGTAGTTAATTGTAGAGGCTGATTTACATCTTTAAATAACTGAAATAAATGGAATGGAGTTTTACACCCTACTTGAAGCCTAATTCACAAAGGCTTGACTTGTATTGAATGCATGGATCAAAGGTATTTATCAAATTAAATTGTTTAGAATTAGTAGTTAATTTCCTGTTATTTCAAGATCTAAAACTTATTTCAGATTCAATACACTCTAGGATAGATCAGAAAATATTCCAAAACAAACTTATTAAATAATATATTAAACTATACTTACCTTTAGTGCTTCAACTAACTGTCTTTGTTTATCTCCTTGATTCTGATTGGCTTTTGATGCATGAAGTAATTCATTAGCCTAAAATACATATCAGAGTGAAGGCAAGAGAGAAGAGAAAGCAATAGTAGAGATGAAATTGAAGAGTCGTTACTTATCATAATAAATAGAGATCCTGCTCATCCTACCACTTTTTCATTTCAAATGAAAATTATACAAACAAAATTGATAATTAAAATGAATGAGCTGTTTATGTTGTATGGGTCAGAAAAAGGTTTACAATGAGGTGATATCTGGTGATTTCTAGTGCAGAAATAGGCTTACAATGAGGTAATATTTGCAGACTCCTAGTGCAGAAATAGGTTGATTATATTTAGATGATTTCTGCAGATTTCTAGTGCATTTAAAGTATGTCGATTTGGTTATCTTACAATTCATCCATATAAATGATATAATAAACAAGGCAATGCTAAAGACTAAACAAACTTACCATAGAGCAGGTAGCATCATCTGTACTATATAAATTTGGACAGACTTTACGTAATATAGAACTGATATTATCTATCTTTGCATTATCTTGTAGAAATCTGGTAATTAAACACGTTATCAAAGCTGCACATAACTGTAATACAGAGACATATATAGGCCTTAATCAAAATCTAGCTTTGGATTATCCCCACTGAGTGGTTTAACCTACGAAAAAAAAACTTATTCACTTTTTCCATTTAATACCTTGTTTGTTAATATATTTCAGTACAAGAATTCAATTATATTCTATTAGTTAAAATTTTTACCTCTCTCCCATTAATCACCAGGTTTTTAAATGTCATTGAACGTAATTGATTTTGTTGGTCCTGTAAAAAATTGTCAATAGAAATTCCATCATTCAAAAAATAGACAGTTAATTTTAACTTAACTTGTAAAACAATCTTTATTCATCATATTTAAGCTGTTTAGCGTCAGAAGTCTTTCATTTGATATAAGGATTATCAAATTTAAAGAAATGCCCATGGTTATACTGTAGCTCACTCTTGCATATACCTCGAGTTTATAAATACAAGTCATAATAAAACAAAGTTCTAGATGCAAATATTATTGCAGAGTGCATTTTAAAGAGAATATCATGTGGGCCTTAATGAGCATAACAACTAACACACTTTACATTATTTGAGGTACCTAAAGCTAGATAATGCTATATAGAATATATATATAACAGACCTTAGTAAGAGCAGCAGCCAAAACATGGAACTGATGATCAACAAGAACTTTCCACAATCCCAGAACTTCTTCTACTTGATGTAACAACATTCTGACATGTTGTAAAGATATTTTCTCCAGTTTTTGGGCCTCATCTAAAATAAAATAATAAATATTACCTTAATGGAACATTTGAGTTTCCCAACAGCCTGTATCTGTTATTTTTTCAGGAATTATTATTTCATTGAACCCTTTGTCCTTTATGTTAATTAATACATCAGATAAATATCAGAAATAAGTGGCCAATGAAGTGTGCAATGAGTAAAATTGTGCCAAGACAGCAACATAAACCTGTAGCAAATGGTCCTTAATTTATTGTTGTATCCAAACGACTAGATGCTCATTCCAAGTCAACATCTCAAATGATTCTTACTTGCTAATTTTTTTCTGGTTTGATCATCCATAATGCCATCTGCGTACCTAGCACCCATTATTCTTCCAGGAAATGATAAACTGAAAGTTGACAAAGAAATAATATACATGTATATGACTTCATTGGTTATTTTAATTATATGCTGAAGTTCAAATTAATTTTAATCAATCAATAGCATAGTTCGATCCATAATGAAGAAATACAAATCTTTATAAGTGGAGAGCACATATTATATAAAAGAACCCAATGGGAATAGATAGAAGCATAACACACTTATTTGATAACAAGATGCATAATCAACACAATTTACAATATTTCTTCATGAAATGAAATGAAGAGGAGGCAAACATGAGAATATGGGAAAAGAGAAGCTATGAGATATGTGATTAACAGAGAATATAACAATTCTTACATTTCAGCACCACCAAAATCAACTTGTGCATTAAATTCCACAAAATCAGACAAATCTCGGACTAGTTCTAATGTCTGGTTAATTTCTTCTGTATTAAAATTACTGCTTAACTAGAATATATAATTTGATACGTTATAGAGATAGAAGGGAATATTACAATCTTGATACAATACTATTATCAAATCAAAGAGAAATAGGACAATAATATATATTTTTAATTGTTTTCCCCTGTTATGGGAGCCTGTGATACAAGTTAAAATATATTATTTCTTTTTAAGAAGAACCTTATTCTAAATCTCTGATAGAATACATAATATACCATGAAGAGTGACTTACATAATAAAGTAAACCCTGCTCTGTTTGACAGGGGAATTCTATTGTAGCTGCTACATCCCAAAATGATCTGAAAATATATAACATATGGACATGAGTTTTATCTCTTATACTTCTATACTTTACAGCTGCGCTTCTCAACAAGGTTGGAACTTCCTGCAGCAAATGGAGAGGAATGGTTGGACAAGGGTGGAAAAGGTCATATTGAACTCTAACTTGATATCTAAAATATGTCATATTAAATACATTTTTTCAATTGAAATAATTACAAAATGTCACATTTATTTTTGGGATGCATCGAGTCAGACTTTACCACGGTTCACCAAGCTAATATTATGTAACTTAATATTCCTTTCCATCTTATAGGGCTTTAATACCAGTTTAAATGATCCATGATCCAGCTCTAAGAGATAAGTCATTTGGTCTCCGTTTCCATTTATTACAATTAAATTCTTACCGTAAGATTCTACCAAGATATATACAGATACCATTATGTTTACCAGAATACAGTATATCTTGTATTGGACCACCTCCTGTAGTGATATTACCCATCATTGATGGCTGAAAATAAGACTGGTTGAAACCTGGGGCAGGTGTTGACATATGTGCTGGATGCATTCCTACAATCACAACAGAAAATAAATTTTGTTGAAGCAGATAATGAAAATTGTGAATAACCATAATTTCCATCAACACAATGTTAAGTTACATGTATTACGAATTGTCAATACCTTGACAGCTTTCTTATATCATGCAATTTATTAATGCAATGATATATATGGTTTGTAAGCTGTGAAGATACATTAAAGCTACATGTAATTAATGTAATTCCATTATATTAAGCATAAACAGTACTTCAGCAGGAAATTTGCCTAGAAATCTCCCTAGCTGTAAATACTTATATATCTGTGTAGCTAAAATGGACCCCCCCCCCCTCAAGATTTTCAAGCATTATTTGGAACAAAATTGGACAGTGACATACATAAACTTTTAACTAGTAAATCTTAAAGCAAGATATTTGAGTATTATTTAACCAACCTGGATGAGGTGTTTGTAAGGTCTGTGATAAACTGTTATTAGCATTATAAGGGGAGTATGGACTATACACAACACTGGTACTAGGAGTGGCAGGTACACCTAATAATATATCATACAACTAGTACTATATACAAGTAATATATACAATAAAATAACACAAATTAATGATATAATATACTTCTGGCTTTCATTGTATACAATGTTTCAATTCTGTTATTTAATAGTATCTCTACCACTTAATTTAGCTCAAAGATTACCTAGTATTATATACATATACAGCTACAAAAGCGTGCAATAAGCTTAGAACAAATTATATGCATTACACCATCCTTGCTACAGCAAGATTTTTAACAAAATACATGTATAGCACATTAAAAAATATATTATATAGCTTTCAGATCATATTGAAGGTATACCTTATGTATTTATGAACACAGCATCAAACAATAAGCATTTGTAAGAACTCTGAGAAGCAGTGAAAGACAATATCCGATTTTGTGATGCAAGTCAAATGACCTTACAGAAAAACGAAAAATTCTTACTGTTGGTATATGTTGCTCCAATATTTGAAGGTTGTAAACCATGTGTAGAAGGTGGATAATGATATTGAGGCTCACCACCATAAGTAAAGAAGGCCATTCTCGCCCAATCAGACACCTACAATACCCAGTAACAATACTAAATATATATTGACTTCGGAAGTATTCAGTGAAATACTTTGTATTTGCTGATGGATGTAAAAATGGTCTTGCAATTTCATTTTCTTCATTTTTATGCTTAAAAGCGCTATATTAGGCCGTGCAAAGTAAATTTTCTGTTTTACAGGCCCCGCGCGCTCCGGTAAAATACCCAGAGCTCCAAAACTATTTATTGACATTTTGGAATACATGTAATTAATAAATAATTCGTGCGCATCTCCAAAATTGCGTGTAAAATAGAGTTATTTCCCCGTTCCCGAAAATATTTTTTACCATAATTATCTCCCTTGACGTTCAACGAAAAACAGGAAGTGGCTTAGAATGCGTTTTTTCATTATCAATAAAAAGATTTTCATCGACAACTTTAAACTGCAATTGATTCTGATACAATTTAACGTTCGAAAATACAATTATTTGCTGGAGGAAGCACAATTATGAAAATTATTCACACATTCGAGACAATCCAAACATTAAATAAATCTTAATCTTGATGATTTCGTTTCTGGATAATAATGGTGGAACAAATCGAGATCCGTTACAATTACAAGTAAAAGAATGCATCGGGTTTTCTTCTGCTATTGATTTGAAAAAGTTAATATTTATGGAAAAATACAAGAAAATCCGAATACGATCGATTTTCTCATTATTGGTATCACTCAACACATTCCGCTTTTCTCAAGTTAAAACCGGAAGTACTCCGTTAGTATGAGTTATCGAAAAATAGGCATTTGTAACATAGGCCTAGATAAAAATTATTAAAATAGAAGTTCGATCTAATCAGATTGTTTTGTTCTTGCCATGTGATGTATGACAATTTGTTCCAAAATTTCCAATAATAATAATTATTACCATACAATGGCATTTTAAAATACAGTTTACAGATGGATAGAAATGGATTAGTACTGTAGTGGAATAACATTGTCTTGACATAATATTATCAGCCCTGATGCACCCTAAGTAGTAGTAGAGGTAGTAAATATGTTGGAAAGATTATGTTTATGTGATGTTGAAAGGTAAAAAAATTTCAGTTATTTCTATCAACTATTATCATTCAAACTCCAAAAACATCTGATAGTTGCATCTGAATGGTGATTTAAATCTATTTTTTAAATATGTGGAAATAAATAATAAATAGCTTCGCTCGCTCTGATTTCTTCTGGTGCCAAATTTAAAAAAGCGCTTATAAATAATAAATAAAAAATTCGCCCTCTCGCCTCATTTTAAAAAAAAAAGGCCTGTAAAACAGACAATTTACTTTGCACGGCCTTATATAAAATAAAGTACTGATTGCTGATCAAGTATAGTAATCTTTATGTTTAATATTTTCTTTTTATAATAGAAATAATAGTCTACCTTAGGATCAGCTGCAGCTCGACTACAGGCTAATATTAAACATGTGGCACAGGCTTGTTCTACCTATAATACAATAACACAATATATCTTTACTATGTAATTTAGAAATGGACTTGGAAATATCAAAACAGAACCTGGAACATGCTATCAAGTTTCATGCTGCGCAGGCTATTTACAGTGTGAAAATCTATATTATACATAGAAAGTTTGCCAATCACTGAATGGTCAATATTTGTTTTAAATCATAACATAATCAATCACTTATTACAAACTCATCTAGTCCAGAGAGTCCATAGATATTTCATATTAATACTTAAAATCTCAACCAAATATACAAATTAGTTTCATTTTGGAAAAGAAGAATCTTACCCTGTGCAATCTGAAGAAACCTTTAACTTCCTCTGAATCTGGACCTTGACTATCTATCAATAATTGTTGTAGCTGTTCTACTGGGCGTAGTTTATTAAATATACGACTACCCTTAAAAACAAATTATTAATCTTTTGTTGTCAAAACTTTAAATCCAAACTTTCTTAAAGTCGTTAGAAGAAAATTAGTGAGATCATTGGCAAAGCTCCATATTCTATGAAGATGACAACCCCTCCTATGCCATGCCTTCTATCTGGTTATTTTTCCCACATAATCCATAATTGCTTTCCATTTACAATGGATCAATCTGATAAATAAAGAACTCAGAATGATAATCAAATCCCTACTATAAAGTATCATACCTGTGAAGTCAGTAAAACAAATTTTCTACATGGTTCAATATGTTGATTGACAACTATAGGTGGATCAATTTTATCATACAAACTAGGGGCTGGTCTTCTTTTATTGATAGACTTTATTGGTACTTCAGACATAGCCCAGGTTGGACCATCTATTGTTAGAGCAGTCTAGAAAAAATACAAAACAAAATCTTTTAGTCTTTGGATGGAAAAAAAGAAATGAAATGAATGGAGTTTTATATCTTACTCTTTAGCACCGAAAAGGCTAATGAAAACTGGCAACACCATGCAGTGTGCAATGAGGAAATTTTGCTAGGACAGCAGCATCAAGTCAGACATTTTGTGATTTCTACCAGTCGAGGGATCTTAACATGAAAGCCTGTAGCACACACAGCCTCGCTTTATACTCCGATACGAAGGACTTCGTACGCTTTTTCCATGTCAGTCCCTCTGTTCATCACTAATATGATTTGCACCATTGATAACTGGAAACCGGAATGAAAATCTGAAAGCTCATTTTGACCTTTACTGGGAGCAAGGGTCTAACTCACTGAGCCTTTAAAACATACCCAGTATCTGGTTGGAATTTTTAATCCTTCATTATCAGCTATAAGGAGAAAACTTAAACACTGTTTCTGATTTTTTTGAGTAATAAATACTAATTTGTAGACTTACATAAGATTCCATTAGTTGTGATTGTATAGGGAATGTATCATTACTAACACACCATAATATATCATTAATTTCATTCTGTCCAGCCACCATCATTAATACACCTACAATATATCACACATTGTTATCTCAGACTGTGTATTTCAGACATATTTAATTTTCTAGTATTTATTCTTGAATCAATCTCCTGTTCTGGTTAATGAGTTTTGTGTAATTTGACAATAAAATGACAAGATCGTGTTTTTTTCACTGCTGCAAATTCAAGCAAAAGTGGTCTGAAAATGCACTAAAGAAATCCTGATTAGACAAAGCTATGCGTATTTAAAGAATTATAGAATATAAAATGGAGTTTTACATTCTACTCTTCTGCACCTTTGGGGCTAATGCTATGCAGGGAGAGAGTCTACCCGGTTTGTGATTTCCAACAGTCGAGGGATCTTTAATGTGCACAGCCTGTAGCACATGAGTCAAAGAATTACAAGAGAACAAAAGATTGATATAAATACCTTTCGAGTAGGATGATTTAGCTATTTTAGCTGGTCTGGAGATTGTTGAGTTGGCTGAGAAACCAGGCGGTAATCTAACGTGAACTAAAGTTAACATGGTAGGTCTAGATTTACCTCCACCAAATGGATTAGTTGTAAAATACAGACGTACACCTGTAAAACACATACATTTCTTATGAAAATAATCTGTTAATCACTTAGGAGAAGTTTCAAACAAACTGTTGTTTCTTGCATCATTCAGTGCCTAAAATTGTTCAGAAATTATACAAAACTGGACTATCGTTTCTCATAAAACTTAAAATCAATATTTAGAGAGAAAGTGAACAAATAAACCCATAAATGCTAAGAAAAAGTGTTCTATACATTCTATCATGTAGTTGATCTTAGGAACATAGATCTATACATTCTATCATGTAGTTGATCTTAGGAACATAGATCTATACATTCTATCATGTAGTTGATCTTAGGAACATAGATCTTGAGTATTAATCAAAAAATTGTACATTGTAATATGTGTATTTTATTTAATTGTATTGCACACATGGGCTGACTATTAGACAGGTCATGTCTTTATGTATTGGACTTAATTTTGACCATGTAAAATAAAAGGTTTATCATTATAGACAGTATAATATTACCTGACATTGTAACGGCTACTAGATGTATATTAGAGGATTCTGATTTAGTTACAGCTGATATACTAACTATTGTTTTATAGTTTGATTTATCTATAGTTCTAAAATACAAAATATTACTCTCAGAATTAGCTGGAAACATGTACACAGTCCATGGTTCAAAAAAAAATATATTAAACAATACACCCAATTGAAGTTTCAAATATAGCTCATACAAATCATTAAATTTTTTCCCCTGTTACTTTCTATATTCATTGAATACCAAAATAATTTATTACCTGGCTATAAGAAAGGCACTTTGAGTAATATGTTGATGTGAAAGGGAAGCAACTCTCCCCATTCCTTTTCCATCTTCACCTAAATCAAACACCTACAAAGACAAAGTGCAACATTTATTCAGCTAAGTTCTGTATCCTTTGAATTAAATACAATCAAATCATTCAAAATTTCTTTTTTTAACTAATAGGCAATAGGCTGGGAAATGTAACCAATTAAACATACAAGTCATTTTAGCAAACTATACATAGCTCATAAGTTGATTTTCAAACCAGTCTATTATGACAAAACATCATTTAAGACAAAGAATATCAAATGATATTTATATGATAAAAACACCCACCTGAAGATTGCCTTTCTCTGTCCTAGCAAACAAGATGTTTCTACTGTTGTCTATACTTATTTGTACTAATGGATCTGGAAATAAATTATAACACTTTCAATTATTCAACCATATTTAGGACAAATTATAGTATCCTAGTTACCAGTGATGTAATAGTCTGGTAGCTTCCATTTATTGACAAGAGACATTCTAAGGTAATCATATTCACAACTACAAGATGTCAACAAGTCAATGTGAAATACTAATACTCACTGTAAGTAAGAAATTATAATACCAAGACATTGAATAATGGAAAGAATAAATTTGTACTTACCATCTTCACTAAATGAAAAGTTGAGAAAGGAGGGAACCAGAAAAGATAAATTACTAGTAGAATGATTTATTTTTCGACATTTTCTACTAAACCAACCATCTTGAGCCTACAAACAAATCATGAAAATTCATTTGCTTCCCGATCATTGAGATAGCTTGCCAGGCAATTTAACATATGCACACACATCAGCATTGTGTTGGTTTTTGACTCCCTGAAGAAGCATGTTTTTATACACACAAAACACTAGTTTATTTTGACAGAAGTTTTATTATTTTAATATATGGGCCTATAAAAATGTATCAAATCTAAATATTGCTTGATAAAAAATTAATTGGAATTTTATTTCCTACTCAATATTTGATTGGGTTTATTAAGCAGTTTTAATATGACTGCAAAAAGCAAATATACTATCCTTGTGAGTAGAAAGAAGTTTTAAGTTACCTGATAAGCAAGTTCATATAAACATCCATCTTTTCCTGCCATAAATATACGGCCATTATCAGTACCAGTTATATAGGTTATAAATGTATTGTCAGTTGGTATAGAAAATAAAGGGTCTGGTAATAGATGCATTTCACCCAAAACATCTACATTATTCACACCTGAAAATTGATAAATATTTTACTGCATGATCAGATTCTAACATAATAAGCAGAATTAGCAGAACATTTGGTGACCAGCAAACAAAAATGCATAAATGACAATTACTAAAAGGTATGGCTCTTTCCTCCTTGATTGAATCAACAAGGACTTCAAAGAAAGAACAATTTTCCATGGTCATTAAGGGCATTGCCTGTTCTATTTCATGTTTTGGAAAAATTGAATTTATATATAAAAGAATGATTTCTAGAGACTGGTTGTGCATTTATTGATGATTTGGGTCCTGCTCTTCAGTTTAAATCAGACTACATGTCAATCAGAGTTTTTTTAATGGGTTGATAGCCCTTTGAACATGCCATAAAAATTGGACATTTCAAACCTTTAATTCAGGATTAAATGTGAATGGATCAATCTACATAAAAATTGGAACAGATGTAGACAATTACAATACAAACAAAATGTCGTGTGGGTTTTCAAAAAAAAATATTTATTTTGATCGGTAACCATGGAAAAGTGAAAATTTCAGGTGAGAACGGGAAAATATTTCCAGGAGCCAAACTAAGTGGAATTTTTAAAAACCCTGACCACCATAACTAATACTGAACCCATTAACTCAAAGTCACGTGACCATGCATATCATTATGACATTATGTGGTTGTAATGGCGTTGGAAAATGTCCTTTCCTTTCTATAAATACATGTAACTGATACTAAATCGCCAATATCTCGGCTGTTACTAAAAATAGACTCAAAAAACTTTCAGACACATATTTTCTCGTCCTATTTGTGGCTACAACAAAGAATCAGGGTGGTTCATGACATGATTTTTTCTCGAACACTAGACCAGGCAATGCCCTTAAAGAGTAAAATTTAAGTAAACTATATACATACTGTTAAATGGTTTAGAAAAGCTAACGCCCAATAACACAATATCTACGGGTGTAGCAATACACAATAAATATCTTATATGTGGCTGAAATATATCTGTAATATAAATATAATACACTATTGATTATCAACATCAATAGGATGTTTGGAAGAGTTCTTCATAGATTTATTTTAATTTCTTTATTGCAAGATACTGTAAACTCAAAAATATATGTACACAACATACATTTTCAGGTTAATAGAAATTTAATCATATTTCTGGCATTGCCATCATAGACAATGATGCCAATAAATTGACATCAACCTATACTTACCTTTTTTAGGTTTCACTAGAGCAACACTTAAAATATTCTCAGTCAATCCATCAAAATAGGCTAAGTCAGTTCTGAAAAAGTAAATATAATTTTATAAAGTTTTGAGCAAAAATTAAGGAAAACCACTATAAGTGTTTTCCTTCAGGACACTTTCATTATACACTTAGTTTCACTAAAAATCGAACCTATAAATAAAATAGCTTACCCATCTTCATATTTCCACACAAATATATTGGAATCAATTGCAAGCCATGCCCTCTCAATCTCTGGTAGCAGTCCCATCATGGAACTACACTGCATACCTGTTACAAGTCAAGGAATTTGTACAATATATTTTTTTATTTCGCTCAGTATCTTCTTCAAAAATATCATTTTAGAGAAACTGTCATTTCTAAATCTTTAACGAGTGACAAGAATATCTTGAGTATGTAAACTTAGATACCAACAAAATTTCATCAAGCTCATAGACATACTTAGACATAATTTGCTAATTAATATCACTCGCTCATAGAATATTGTAGCCGGCCAGTTTAATATTTGTAGTTAAATCAAAAGGATACGTCCAAACTGTTCAACTAATTCTGGAGGTAAGGGAACAGTTTTAACTGGAGCTAATTCTCTCAAAGCATCAACACTCATTCCAACATCTGTCAAACTGGGATATTCAAAATCATGCAGGCCACTAACTGATGGCTGGTCTACAAGTACAAAGATAAAATTCATTGAAATATCAAAGTGAAATAAAACAAAGATGAATATCAAGTTGCAAATTAAAATGTTAGCATATAAAAAGAACCAAACTTTAAATATATCGGCACTAAAAGGTTTTGATGTCCTTTGTATAATAATACTTACTGTGAGTTTGAACTCTTAAAAGTTCTGACAAATCGACATAATTCTGATCTTCTTGAATGTGTTTATCAATAAGTCTACCAGCATTATCTAGCATGTCCTGTTGACCTAATGGTGGTATACTTCCTCCTACCATTGATGCCATTTTTACATTCATTTTTTTCAAGAACTCAAAGTACTTTTTCTTTTCATAAACTTTTAACTGTTCTATATCAATCTGAAACACAAAGAAATCAATATCATTAATCTTGCATTTTTGCACTTGAATGTAGCCACCAGTGAAACCTTGTAAAGAACCAGAAACAGTACTAATTGGCATAAGGAAAAGGGTAAGTATTCAGTTGTTTCTATAAACATCAACTCTAATGTCTAAATTCATTTGTGTAACAGCCATGTAACTTTAAAAATAGATTAGAAAGTAATAAATCTTAATAAACTTTCTACATATCTACTTCAGAAAGAAATCATTTAAACAATTTGCACAAAAGACTTCAAGGCCCTATCCTCTACACCATTTTGGTACTCTAGCTAATACGATGAAGAGAGGGTGCAACTAGGGCCTAGTGTTTATTTTTTTTTCAGATGAGAATGGCGAGAGGTAGTGGTGATCTTGTAAGTTTACAGCAATTGGAAGTGACTCAAACCGAGTAACATGTTATGAAGTTAAACATTTACGTTTTATGACTGCAGATCAGTTAAAATAACATTGGATATAAATGTTCTGGCTAAGATATTGGAGAAAATTAATTGGCACGTTTCCTATGTCTTGCCGCCTCCTTCCATTTTTGATTTACGCCACCTATCATAGATTGAATATCCAGTCTTTTTCTTAACCAAATGGAAAAGACTAATGAGACTTGACAACTGAAACTTTCATTCGGTATTCTGAGGTTTTTTGAATGATTAGTTCCAAATGAGAATAGATGATTTTCCATCGGATATATTGAGGCATTTGTAATCGGCAGTATTATGCCAACGGAATCAAAAAGTGTAGCAAAAATGCTCTCAAATCTATTTTTGGAAAACATACTGATGATTATATTCAATAGTAATTGTTGATTGAAAAGAACGAACAGGGTCGAACAAAGGGCGACCTTTGACACTCGAAGCAAAGCAAAGACAGCAATAAACATGGCAGTGCTAAGCAAACTAAACACTAAAAATTCGGCTATAATCACCCTTGCTGGTCTTGCTTCCTACCTAGCCATAAAGAATATCATAAGTGTTAGACAAAGAAGGTATATTTTATTTTTTGATTTTCTTGTTATTCTAATTATAAACTTGGTGATAAAAACAGAAATCTCAGGTGTGAGTGGGCTTTTCATTCATGAATTTTACACTACTGACTGAGTTGGGTGCTATCACCTCAATATTATGACCATGTACAGGACAAGGAATGATATATGTCTTTGTATGATTGTTGATTGATGTAATTTCTGTAAAAGCCATATCTTCAGAGATATTTCATGTCCTTGTCAGAATTTGATAATATGAAGCTAGTGACCTCAGACCAGCTAGATAATGGTATCAATGAATCAGCACGTTTTTGTTGTCTATCTCAAGGCAAAGCATAGGCTTGTTTGATTGTTGGATTATGTAAGAGACAATGACCCTGTGACCGAAGAATGATAATCTACATAAGAATTATACATCTAAATAAATACTTCATTAATATCAGTACAATAGAATATGAAATGATCTATTCAGTCCATGTGTTCACTAGCCTTTTTAAAAAAATTTATATATGCAATAGAGTGTTTAAATGGTCTTATATTATGATAACAATTCTGCTTTTGTATTGTTCATGAAACCATGTATTTCAACTCATTATCATTCTATATTAAGCCATAGCAAATAAAAACAAAACTGCTTAAAGATTATCGAATATGTCAAGGAATTAACAGTTGACAAGATACCATAACCAGCAATTCAACTTTTTTAATGACTTGACTGTTAGTATCTGACCAACTGAAATATGAAATGGTGATTTTATACTAACTATAGGCCTACTTTGATGCATTATCTGTCATACAAGATGGGCAGCAGCATTTTGTCCAGCCAATCTGCCTGAAACACAGAATTATTATTTTCTCTATATATTTGTTTTTTTGTTTGTTTTTTCTGTATTATGCCTTTAATGTCAATCTAAGTAATTTTTAAATCTGTGTTGCTTTTTGCAGAAATAAAGAAAAATCAGAAATTAAAGTTGTTATATCACAGGTAAGCCTATAGTTGTTAATAATGAATTGATTTATGTTTACTTACTGCCTATGCTCTAGTAATATTGTAATGAAATTCTTAAATTCTCAATGTGAAAATTATCAATTTCATTTTAAGAATATCATTTTATTTTACAGCATGACCAGAGAAAAGAGAGAGCTGCTGTTGATTCTGTATTTGTTGGGTGAGTAATGTTGTTATTTATAGGTAATTCTATGACTTCTTGTCCATATATTTGATGATATGTGATGCCACCTATATAACCTGTGATAGCTCAACAAAAAATATAAAGCCTGATAAATGATTTATCTCTCTTTTCAAATTTAAAATAAATTTTTGTGTTACTTTAAAAGCATACTGCCTCTTAGGATGACCAAAAAATTGATATTTGAAACTTTGCAAAATTGTGTTATATAGAGATTTCTTTTAAGTTCAACAATTGAATATATACTGCTATTGACCAGGTCTGAACCTTGTCATCATAGGAGGTAGAATTACTTTAATGTCAATAGAGAAAGTATTATTATTTCTAATATCACCAAAACATTCAGTCTTAATGGTGCTTAGTAAGGCCATGCATACACCCCCTTTGAACAATATCAATTGATGTTTTTTCAGGCGTTTGATTCGTATTTTGAAGATTTTAGTACCAGGATGGATTACACCAGAGGTCAGTTTCAAAAGATTAAATTATATATAGTATTACTTGTCTATTAGGAGAATCAACGATATTTCTATAACAGCTGATTTGATCCGCTTTGAAACTGAAAACACTATAGAGACATGTTGTTTGGTAACATTTTATTTCCTTGTAGACCTGGTATTTACTAATCGTAGCTTGGTCATTAGTGGCTAGAACGTATGCAGATGTGTGGATGATTCAGAATGGGACAGCTATTGAAAGGTAATTTCTACATTGAAATAGAAAGTGAGATATTTAGAAAATGACAGATTTCAAGTACAAATTTTCAACAACAAAAAAACCAGGAAAGCCCTCTTGAATAGGTGTGACTTTTAAGCTATATATGGTAACTATTGAACTAGGTAAACATATTGAATTAAGATGTATTATGTAAATAAAACTATAAATTATTGATATTTTCAGTGCAATTATTGGTCGTGATATGAATCTCTTTAAAACTCATCTATTTAAATTTATTTATGCTATGCCTATGGTAGGTGAACTTTTTTCTGAAATCAATATACATACATCAATGAAACCCAATGGCATAAATTAACAATGTCAGCTGGATATGACAATATTGCAATATTGAGACAGGCTTTAGGTATAGTATAGTTATTGGTTTTTATTACCCCAGATTAGGTATTTAATTATGTTTTCCCTTCAATGAACCAGTCGCGCTAACTGACATTTATGTTTCGATATGCTGTAGTTTGTCACATGATGCTATGACGTAGTCAAGGCACAACAATGACACCGTCATTTACTCAGTTTGTCACATGATCTATTGCCTCTACACACCAACAATGCTAATGAGACCAACATTTAATTCTGTTTTTCTCTGTCCTTAATTCAGAGACATCAATGACATTGTGCCCAATTAAAACACAAAATTTTATCTCTCCAATAGTTGTATAATTATTACAAATCGCTTTTATAGAAAATAATAATAAGGCATGCCATTCCAATAGAACATTAGCTTACATAGCCAAAATTTTGTTTCTTTTTTTCAGATATCTGTTGTAAATAATATATTAAAAGTAAGTTAATAAATGAAATTAATTTAACTTCTACATTCTGTTCATACAATCAATATAACAGTCAAATTGATAGCACGTGGATTTATAAATATGTACCAATCTGTGAAGGGCCTTCCTGTTCATGTTCGATTTTGAAGCCATGTCTTTGTAACTCTTTTTTCTCCAGTTTTCATGCATTATTGAGAATGTTTTTCGATACAGAAGAGAACTGCTCTAACCTTTACAAACTATAAAGAATTCACAATGGACGTGATTGTAACATATTAAATAGTCTGAGCAGAAGCCTTCCATATTAGCACCTATAACAATATTACAAAATGGCTGATCCATAATATTTTCAGGGGATTCTTTTTTAATAATTCGCCATCATCCCCAGTTTGGCAAGTCATTTATTTATCTCTGAATATTATACCTGAAAACAGATAGAGCTCAGTCCAGCTACCCATTTAATTTTTTTAAAATTTTAACTGACTATACAAATTATATGAATTTATTGTAGTATGGACTGAATGAATTAAAGTTAAGGTTTAGAACAAGGCTGTCTACATATTTATATGATAGATATTTAAAGTAAGTAGAATTGTTTGTATCCTGGATGTATTTAGCTGTGGGAGGGAATCGGATATCAAAAGTTTTTCTTTCTGTGATATCAGAAATGTTGCTTTCTGTGATATCAGAAATGTTGCTTTCTGTAATATCAAAAATGTTGCTTTCTGTGATATCAGAAATGTTACATTCTGTTATATTAGAAATATTACTTTCTGTGATACTAAAAATGTTACTTTCTGTGATATTAAAAATGTTGCTTTCTGTGATATTAAAAATGTTGCTTTCTGTGATATTAAAAAAGTTGCTTTCTGTGATATTAAAAATGTTGCTTTCTGTGATATTAAAAATGTTACTTTCTGTGATATTAAAAATGTTACTTTCTGTGATATTAAAAATGTTACTTTCTGTGATATTAAAAATGTTACTTTCTGTAATATTAAAAATGTTACTTTCAATGGCACCCTCATAGCTAATTAGTAGTGGTCAATTTAAAATCTGTACAATTGTAAATATCATCATTATGCAGATTCATATATCTTATACTGACTATGTTAGAGTAAAGGCAAATGCTGGCCAATAGAAAGTAATAAAGTGATCATAAAAAAGAAACTGCAATATTTGAGATGATAGATAATATTTATTTATTCTAGGGGTTTTACATTCTATAAAATGAGTAATCTAGATAATCGTATAGTGAATGCTGATCAGTTATTAACACAAGATGTAGAGAAATTCTGTGATTCCGTGGCTGAATTATATTCTAATTTAAGCAAGGTAGGTAAATTGTTATATCATTATTACTGTCTATTTTTAGATTCCTGATGTTATCTTTATATCAATGAACTCATATTTAAAGATATATATAGTAGTTTGAATTTTTGTTCAAAACTTTAATTTTGTCTGTTTTCAGCCAATCTTAGATGTGATATTGTACACTGTGAAATTAACAGGAGCTATTGGTGCACAGGTGATTATTATTATTATTTGATTAAACATAAACTTTCTGATATGGGACCGCTTTTCATTCTTCTTTTATACACTTCTAATATCAATAAGAATGATTCCTGATGAGGTGAAATAATTGTATATATTTTACCAGTTCATGAAATCCAAATTAAAATTTGAGTATAAAGTAAAAGTAGGGTTTTAATACAAACTGCCATGTTTTTTATTCCAGGGTCCATTTTATATGTTACTATATTTAGCTGTTTCTGGTTCAATATTAACTAGGTATGTAGATTAACCACCCTGTATAGTTAAACATTATGTGTATTTTAAGGATATTTTAGAATTTCAAACCTTCTCAGTAAAATAGTTTTAAAAACCAAACAAATATCATAACTTTAACTAAGTAATGTACAGAACCAATTCCGTTATAGAAATTGTAAATTTGTAGGCTAACTGTCTGAATACTTTCTGTTCGGTTATAAGTTGTGGAGTATGTTGTTGAATATTGTAGGTTACGGAGACCAATTGGTAAAATGACAGTAACAGAACAAAGACTGGAAGGAGAATATCGTTATGTGAATTCGAGACTAATTACCAATAGGTAAGTTTATTTATAACACAAGTTAGATCTCTGGGCCACCATCACCTGCCTTCTTTCTTATTAAACCAGACAGAGCAGGAGCTAGCTAGAGTTAAATCATAAAGTTGAGCCTGAATCATTCCTTTTAAACAAATTTATTTCATTTAAATACAATACATAATATGATAAGAAATTCTGATTATGACCGATTCAGAAAACGGAGTTTATATAAATCTGTCTTGATTGTATTCATAATAAAACATTGAAATGAAAATAATACAATAAAAATATTATTTAAATTATGGAATAGGAATTAAAATGAGATATTGCCTTGGCATATCCAGGCACATTTCTTCCTTTCCTAGTCTTGAATAGGTCATGATTTAATGTGCTGATAGGGTGGTGAATGGCTCAGTGGTTAGCGAGTTGGACTGTCGTCTGCTAGGCGACTAGGTGCCGTGGGTTCGAATCCCGATCGGTGCGAGGAAATAAAAATTAGGTCTGATTCCTAGGCCCGTGCTTTCCCGGAACTACGAGATAGTAGTTTCCCCCCCTCTATCTATATATATTTGTTTTACAGTGAAGAGATAGCTTTCTATCAAGGAAATCAAAAAGAACAGTTCACTATTTTAGCTTCTTTTCAGAAGTTGGTAAGTTCTTTACTTTATTCTTTAATGGCAGCATATTGTTAGGATGCCAACGAGATTTGGTCATTAGATAATTACAAGAATGGTTTAGGACAGAGTATGTATTCAATACATAAAGCAACACAAGTAACTATTCCTGGGTTTTATTGTACACAACCTTTTAACAAATTGTAATTGCTACTATCTTATTGATTAAGTATTTATTATTGGGGATGAAATGATATTTTGGTCAAATTGCGCTGGAGAATGTAAATAACCATTATAAATACACACTATCTCATCTCACCTTTAAGACTTATCATCACTTTCCCTACTCAATAGTGCTATATTTGGATGATATTATACTCTTAACTCATGTAGAACATACAAATAAAATGAATTATTATTTTATTTTCTAGGTGAATCACTTAAGATTTTTTATATTTTTCCGTCTTCAAATGGGTTTTGTTGATAATATTGTAGCTAAATGTAAGTAACATTTAAAGTTTTATAGTACATGTACATGTATTTTCATGAGCTAACCCTATGAAACTGTTACAGAAGCATGTTTTAGTCGACCATTTCCTTTCAAGTAGCAGGGCCTTGATTGTTATAATGTCCAAACTTGTGATGAATGTTATAAATTTCTAACTGGAAATGAAAAAAGCCATTTTCAGGGCAGAATTCCCAAAACCATCAGATGAACATTAAAACACATGATGCACAAGCATAAACTAATTTTTATGGCTAATGATTTTAATTTCTCTGTATAATTTCAGATCTAGCAACTGTAGTAGGTTATTTAGTTGTTAGCCGTCCATTTTTAGACCTGACCCATCCCCGTCATAGAACAAGTACCCATGCCGAGATGTTAGAGGTATGTTGACCTTTATTAGGACTTGGTAGGATTGAGGCAAGCCGCAATAGATATTGCAGGATAGGGCACTTTAAAGAAATTCAGGATTTCACTTTTCTGAAAGATTTCCTCCTTTCATTTTTTAAAAAAATATCATAAATGACAGTGGTATGCTCAGTCGGTAGCTAGTTGGATTGTTTTCCGCTGGCAGTTAAATTTCTCAAGCTATGAAGAATTCTTGATCTACTACCAGTGCTTCTGGGGCCAGCTTTCCACTCCTATCATATCATATTGTCATATAGAGGAGTCTTAACTGGAGAATATATTTGCTGTTCCTTTGAACAAAATGGATGTGGGGAATGTACGATGTGCAAGGAAAAGCCACTTTTTTGTAGAGGCCACGTTTTTGTAGTGGCCATGTTTGTAGAGGCCACGTTTTTGTAGTGGCCATGTTTGTAGAGGTCACGTTATTAGTGTGACATGACTCAGTTTTGATTATTTGAACATCTTTTCCAAAATTTTATGAAAAGGATCTATGATTGGATTAATTCTAACTTACCTAATATATTCTATAGGATTACTATAAAAGTGGAAGAATGTTGGTCA
Organism: Nipponacmea schrenckii; assembly: GCA_030562195.1. Taxonomy (NCBI): domain Eukaryota; kingdom Metazoa; phylum Mollusca; class Gastropoda; family Lottiidae; genus Nipponacmea; species Nipponacmea schrenckii. Next base: position 18,908,052 of record CM060200.1, on the reverse strand, counting down.
AAATGGCTGAAGCTATTGGACGTATTGTGTTAGCAGGTAGAGAAATGACTAGATTATCAGGGTAGGTGATCACCATGATATATCTATTTTTGATAGTGGTCAACATTAAAAAGACCATCATGTACATGTATGACAATCATAACTTCTATGCAGGCCCTCCTCACAAGGTGCAGATGAGTAGGACGTAACACTCCATTCATTTCATTTCTTTTACTTCTATGCAGGTAAAAAACATAGATTTAAGTGAAAAGCTCAGTAGTTTATTTATGAGGTCATAACCTTCCCTCAGGCCTATCAAATGTCTTATTTTGAAAGGAAAATTAAGCCCTCTTAATGTTCAAAATTCATCTCAAGCCATCATTAAAAACATTAGCCTCTAACAGCCCTCAGTCTTCATGGCTTAATGGGCTTTAAGCCTTCGAACCTTCCACACATCTCATTTTTGGCCTCCCCTCAGGTATTTTGCAGATACACCATTTAAGAGCTATTATAACACTGAAAATTCACGTTGATATCCCTCTCTATAAGTGTATTAATGGAATTGATTTAAGAAAATTATTATATAAATATTTTATTGATATCATCAACTACAGTAATATTTTAGAAATCAAATTATTTTTAATCAAACCTTCAAGAAGTTTCTCATCTTGTTCTGAAAAAAATAAAGAATTGATGTAATTTGAAAATTGAGAAATGAAAAATATGTTGACTGACTTATTAGAAAATTTTAGATTTTAGGGGCCTAGCAAACCTAAGAATTTCTATCATTCTTTTAGATTTGTGGAGTTATAAGTATATTATCAGAAACATAATGTATTTTAGAATATAGTATTAAGAAATCTGAATTATTGGTTCATCTTTTTGTAGTAATGATATAGATTTTCATACTTACAATAATTATTCATTACAGAAACATGTAGGACATCCAGCATCATTCTTTATAAATCCCTTTTCACAATATAAATTACACATCATGCCTTCACAACCTACAGGAGACAGATATAACTGGTTTAGTTTGTGAATCACTTATTTAAAATGTCTATCAATGATTAATTTGCTGTTTTTTTCTCATTTGTTAATAGCCTCTCTATCAATGATCTGACAAAATTTTGAATTTAGCAAATTTTGAACCTAAGATAATCTAATCAAAAAGTCAGACAGTATGTATCCCAAAATTGACAAAAATTATAGGAAAAGCTGTATTCAGAATATGCCAGTAGCAAACTAACTTTGTTTTATTTTTAGTGCATCATATATTTATGCTAGTAAACCACATCAGATTCATAACATGAAGAACTGTCTGATGATAGATGGTGTATCCAAAACGCTAAACGGTTGATATATACTGTATATATATATTTGCTTACATGAACATGTAGGACATCCGTTCTCATCACTGCCTCTATATTGTGGTGGTATACAAGCTTGCATAGTACATACTTTTGGTGGACAGTTTTCAGGCATAGCTGCAACTAAAATTATTGATATACATCATTAGTGTTGTATAAAATAGAGTGTTGCCTCTGAATCACAATATGGCTTAATATACACATGTTTATCATTATTTCACAGATATAGAAGTGAAATGGTTGCTTTTCATGAATTTGAATCTTTTTGAAGGTTTGTTTTGATCAAAATTTAGGTCTGATTTGAACCCAAGTTTAGACTGTTTTTGACAAAAATTACTGGGTCTGTATCAAAAATCATAATAAAAATAAACTCTTTATTTTACATCTGTCAGATTTAGGTAAAATGTACAAGGATACCATCCCTTAAAACTAACACCCTTGCGTGTCGTCAGTCACTAATGGTGCTCAGAATTTACATGAATATTAAACAAAACAATAGTGTTAAACTTACTAGCTACTGTAATAGAAACCAACATAACAATAATACAAGCCTTCATGTTTATTGATAGATAAAACTGATGAGTGTATATAAAGTAGTGATGATGGACCGTGTTTATATATGTACAGGGGTTAATTAAATAATATCAGTTAATCTTAACATTGTCAACATTTGATGTTCTATCCTCTATATTCACTGATAATCTTACTGATCACATCTGTTGATTTTAAACTTTGAATTGAATTGCTGTCAACTTTATTACCGGTGAAAGAAGAATTCTCAAAAATCTGCAAGCCATCATTGTCAAGAATTCTATTTTAGGGCCGACATTTTCTTCGTCATATTTACAATTGGTACTAGTGGTATTTGAACATAATAATATTATATATTTGATATAAAGTAATATCAATGAATGGTGAATTAAAAAGCATTATTATAGAATTAAACACATAACATATTATTATTGTGTCAACTGAATACCAATAACCTTTTAATGGTAACTGGAGTTGGTTGTCGCGTTGTTGATGGACCTCATTGTTTGATTTTTTTTTCGATTTATCTTTGATTCATCAGAAGCCATACACACTACATTATACATTATGTCTGTCAATTTGGCTCTAATTCCCATTGACTGACTGGTTGTGACTTTTCATTAGTTGATAACCATCTTTATGCATACATGTATTTATAAATTTATCTAGTGTACCAATAATCTGAAACATGTCTGATTTAATAAGATAATACCTTTAATGTGATGATTGGCTATTATTGTTAAAGGGATTGAAAAGAGGTTTTCTATTGATAGCATCATCCTGTAATTCCCTTAAAAATAAGTTTTTTTAACGTTATTAATGCCTTATAATATATGCAGATTTGGATAAGTGTCTTTATCAGACGGAACCACAAATGTCTCATAGAATATCAGGACTCTTACGAGTGTCCACAATACACATACAGAAGTTTTCAAAAACTCTTTACAATCCCTTTAACTGTGTTTTATTTTAGATTGAAAGTTGTACAAGTCTTTATAAATTCTTGAAATTAAACAATGATATTTTTCTAATACTTCTTATTGTAAATCATTGAAATATTGACCTTTTGACACATTTTGTTCTATTGGGTTAAATGACTTGCAGAATTCAAAACAGAAAAAAAGATTATCATAATTCAGCTACAGTTTAAGCAATGTTTATATATTTTAGATTCACTGCTCGAGTAACACAATTAATTAGAGTTCTAGATGATTTAAATAAAGGCCATTATGAAAGGACAATGGTTTCTGATAAAAGTAAGTTTTTAAATTTTTATAAAGTCTCTGTCTGTTCTCATGAATATTTTAATCTCTATGTATTGGGCTTGTAGTTTATGAACACAATTTTAATGGTTAATCAGTAATAGTGTTTGCAACTCAAGGTTGGAATTTGTGCCTTCAATTCCATATGTGAAGAGAATTATTCGATTCAAAATAAAAAAAGTTTTTTATGGAGACTCGGCCATTTATGGTTAAAAATATAAAGAACAATTCCTAGGTTGAGGTACAATTGAAAGAATTATACAATTCTCATGCATTTCTAGTATTCTTGAAGATTATTTAGGTATATTTAAAGGGATAATAGGCGTTAGAACGAGCATAAATATTTAAGTTCACTCAAATTTGGACAAGCACAGTATATATCCATCAGTGGACTTACCTGGTGTCATACCTATACATCAAAATCCCTCTAAAATCCGATAAATCTCCAAAATAAAGTAATTAATCATAAAACACTTTAGCCATCCATCAAACGATTTTCAAATTGTGTAAATATAAAGGGAAGTAACTCTAACATGTGGGTTTTCACGCGTCCTTGACCCCTACTGTTGAATTGCTCAATGATGTTTTAGCGTTGATTTAACAGACGCTTTTATTCTCAAACTGAATGGAATCGTCGCTGTCTCACTTTTTTTTAAAATTCCGAATATATTTTTATTGTGGCTTTTTAAAATTTGGTAAAGTGTGGGATGCATACTTATTTAACTAATAGTCAATATGAAACACAAATATAAGCCGTAGGACGAGTGTATTCTAACACGTATTATCCCTTTAAAACCTAAATTAACTTTAAGCCATGGTCTTTAATGTATGACATATACAATGGCAGGCCCTAGCACAAATAGAAATATGTTATGCATCACGCATAACATACGCAGTTGGTAGAAAGATACAACTATATTTTACAAGGATAACAACATAGCTTCACATTTCAGCTGGTCCTTGGCCAGACCTTTTGGTATTGATCTTTCCTGGATTATCTGTACTTATTTACAACTAGTTCGACTGGAATTAGAGGAATTATGAATGGATTTAAGGTTATTGGCAACTTATTATTTATTTAATACAGCAGTACTAATGCTATATATTGACATATTGTAGATAACCTAACAGGAACTAATCATGTAGCTTTAAAACCTGGTAGTGGTAAAATTATTGTACAGGATCATCTTATCAAGTAAGTTCACTTTTATTTTTTTGACATGAACCTTGCGATTATTGATAAAACATTGAATTCTATTGTTTAGTCTTTTGGCTTAGTCATAACAAATGATCATGAGCAACAGTTCATAAGGCCGTACAAAGTAAATTGTCTGTTTTACAGGCCCCGCGCGCTCCGGTAAAATACCCCCCGCGCTCCAAAACTATTTATTGACATTTTGGAATAATAAATAAATAATGCGCGCGCGTCTCCAAAATTGTGTGTAAAATAGAGTTATTTCCCCGCTCCCGAAAATATTTTTTACCATAATTATCTCTCTTGACTTTTAACGAAAAACCGGAAGTGGCTTAGAATGCGTTTTTCATCACCGATAAAAAGATTTTCTTCTACAACTTTAAACTGAAATTGATTCTGATACAATTTAATGTTCGAAAATACAATTATTTGCTGAAGGAAGCACAATTATGAAAATTATTCACACTTTCGTGAGGACAATCCAAACATTAAATTAATCTTAATCTTGATGATTTCGTTTCTGGATAATAATGGTGGAACAAATCGAGACCCATTACAATTACAAGTAAAAGAATGCACCGGGTTTTTTTCTGCCATTGATTTGAAAAAGTTAATATTTATGGAAAAATGGAAACGAATACAAGAAAATACGAATTTTATACGTTCGATTTTCTCATTATTGGTATCACTCAACATATTCCGCTTTTCTCAAGTTAAAACCGGAAGTACTCCGTTAGTACGAGTTATCGAAATGAAATGAAAGTTTTATGTCCTACTTTTCTGCACGAGTTATCGAAAAATAGGCATTTGTAACATAATTATTAAAATAGAAGTTCGATCTAATCAGATTGTTTTGTTCTTGCCATGTGATGTATGACAATTTGTTCCAAAATTTCCAATAATAATAATTATTACCACACAATGGCATTTTAAAATATAGTTTACAGATGGATAGAAATGGATTAGTACTGTAGTAGAATAACATTGTCTTGACATAATATTATCAGCCCTGATGCACCCTAAGTGCATCATTGTCAGAGGTAGTAAATATGTTGGAAAGATTATGTTTATGTGAAGTTGAAAGGTAAAAAGGTTCTGTTATTTCTATCAACTAATATCATTCAAACTCTAAAAACATCTGATAGTTGCATCTGAATGGTGATTTAAATCTATTTTTTAAATTGTAGAAATAAATAATAAATACCTTCGCTCGCTCCGATTTTTTCTGGTGCCAAATTTAAAAAAGCGCTTATAAATAATAAATAATAAATTCGCCCTCTCGCCCCATTTTTAAAAAAAAAAGGCCTGTAAAACAGACAATTTACTTTGCATGGCCTAAGCTGTCAAGACATTTCAAGACATCTTTCAATCAAACATACCACTTTGGTACAATGTTTGTTTACTGTTGTATTATTTTATATTTTTATAGATTTGATAAAGTGCCTTTAGTAACACCTAATGGAGATGTTTTAATAAAAGAATTGTCAATGGAGGTAGGATTGTGTAAGATTTTAAGAAAAACCAAACAAATCTTAACGTCTTGAATTATCAAGATTTCTAACTTTGGATTTTATAAAATTTAATAACATTTATGCGATCTATGGTTTCAGAAACAAGTTTATTTAAATCTATAACCAATTAAGGTTTACTCTCAAATATATAACGTTTAAGTTATAAGTAAGGTTGCAAATTTTATATTTCTAATATTTTTTTTTTCCATACAACTCACATATTGTCCTCATGGACTACTGATGAAGGAACATGTCCTTGTATATTGGACTGACCATGTCCTTGTATATTGGACTATTTCTAACCCATGCAAAAAAAAAAGAGTTTATTATTATTATATTATAGAATTGTTATATGACAATACAATATATCAGTGTTCGATCAATTTACACAAATCTTACTCTGTTATATAAGCATTGTACATACCATTATCTTTCAAACATGTCTAAAACTTTTACCTTTTTTATCTTGAATATATATTTTTCTTTCAGGTGAAGTCTGGTATGAACGTATTAATCTGTGGACCAAATGGTTGTGGTAAAAGTTCATTATTTAGGACTTTAGGAGAGGTAGGTGTTTGATTTACAGTGAAGGATTCAAAATCTTTTCATCTGTGCATCAACCCAGTTCATGCAGTTTGTGCTTCACATAACTATTATAACACAATACTTTACAATATTTGCTTATATAAAGCACTGCATCGCTTCATTCAGTTGTCTTGTTTGAATAACAAAGGAGAAAAAATATCAGTTACAAAGTATATGTTCCACCAGGTTCACAGGGTCACGCTTTACTAACAAATAATGGTGATGCACAACACTAAAAACAATATACCTAAAGAGATCTGGAAAATGGCCATAAAACACTCTACTGCGGCCGGAAATTGTTAAAATAGCTATCATAGCTGGAGTAGAAAAATAGTTGATAGGACTCTCCTGATTCTGGAATTGGGTTTAAAAATTATTTACTGATTGTAATTATATCTTTGTTAGTTGTGGCCCTTATTTGGTGGTGTAATGACAAAACCAGAAAAAGGGAAGTTATTTTATGTACCTCAACGACCATATATGGCAGTAGGCACACTACGTGATCAAGTTATCTACCCTGATAATAAAGAACAACAAATTAAAAAACGTGTTAAAGATGAAGATTTAGCTGAAATTTTAGGAAAGGTATGATAATATTTTAAGATTTTTAAAATATCAACAAAAGAGACACAATTTATCAATTCTTTTCTCTGTATCCATATCAAGCAAATACCCCAAATTATTATTTTTCTAATAATTGTTGACTGCAAATCCAGAATGATTTAGAAAATGTCAAACCTAGATGTGATTTCTTTATAATTTAACACCAAACTCATTCAGTAGTGAGTTAAATTGTCTCCCTCTACATGCTGATATCACTGATAGCTCAATTCTCAATCCTTGTTTTAAAGAATGGTATTTCTTCACTGGAAACAAACTAAGTAACATCAATGTCACTTGTTATGGTTTGAATTTTAAAACATGATTCTTATTATCTATTAAAGGTTCAGTTAGACTATATATTAGAAAGAGAGGGTGGATGGAATTCTGTTCAGGTAATTTACTCTTCTATCATTAATACAGTAAAAACAAATATAATCCTGATTAAATAGCTATACATTATGCAATAATATGAAAATAATGTGAGGATGACAGTACTTACTCTATTAGAGAATGATCAGTCTGAGTATATATTCATCAGTGAACTAACTTGGTGTTATAAAGTGACAAAATCCCTGTACAATCTCACAAACTCAGTAATTATTGAAAGTGCTTAATCATTTTTAAGGATAAATTGCATTATATGATGGTTTTTTTTCTTGTTATTTATGACAGCAGATATATCTACTGGCTCTTAAAGTGTAATGTTCATATGCCACACTTGCATGTTGGTTCGTTGTACTGTACATGTTTTAGGGTAACTATGTTTATGAAATTTATACTGTTTTTACAGGACTGGATGGATGTGTTAAGTGGTGGTGAAAAGCAAAGAATAGCTGTAAGTAAATGACTGTCTATATATCTATTTACAGTAGACAGCTGGTACTAGGAGAACAATGATCAAATACAATCCTCTAGTTTAGCAAGCAGACATCTAAGTCACTAAAGTCCCTTCTAACATTGGTGATACTTACCTCCCTGCATTCAAGGGGACTCAATGTTTTAACCTTTTATCTTTGCTTAAGGAAAGGAATTGTACAATATATTGATATTTACAGATGGCACGATTATTCTACCATAAACCACAGTTTGCTATCCTAGACGAGTGTACTAGTGCTGTCAGTGTAGATGTTGAAGGTTATATGTATCAACATTGTCGAGAGGTATGTGTTTTTTCATTGTAAAAGGGGTATCATTGTCTAAATGTTTGTTGAAAGTTTAAAACCAATAGCCATTTCTGTGAATCGGAGGGATACATCATATATAAAGCAAATAATATTAAGATGAAATGTCCTTTGTCACAAAATATTGTTAACGTGGTATAGAAATACCACTATTCAATTATTGCTCAATACGTCAATGGTAGAGCGATATAGAAATACCACTGTTAATTTATAGTATATACAAAAGGCCACTGTAAACAATCAACCATGTTCTATTTCAATGAGGTTTACACCTTCTGTATTTGTCTGGATGATCTGGAATTAACTCATCATCAATTTCAGGTTGGAATAACATTATTCACAGTATCACATAGAAAATCATTATGGACACATCATGATGTAAGTTAATTTATATTTTATCATTAACAATATTATTTATTTGATGAATAGTTATTACATTCTAACTTAATTAACTGAATTAATTAGAATAAATACATAATAATGAAATAAATGTGATGAGATTTCATTAGAGTTATAGTTTGAGTATAGTGTTTCACTCAAATAATAAACTATGACCTATTTCAGTAATTAGGTGCTTATTTCAAACCTTATTCTATTTCCAGTATTATCTCAAGATGGATGGAAGAGGGAATTATGAATATAAACAAATTACAGAAGATACCACAGAATTTGGTTCCTAAATACACCTCTAGTATTATATAGGTTTTATTTGTTTTTACAAATCTATTCAAAGTATAAATTAATATCTAATACAGGACTTGGCTTACTAGTGGTTGTTTTACGCTGTCTATTTCTTTCTAGTGTAACTTGTAAACAGACAGTAACAAAAAACAATATATACACCAACATTAATTTTTTTATTTTTTTTATATTTTTAAAGTTATTTCCTTTGTTAACCCGGTTATATTACAAATAAAATCAAGGAGATAATTTACAAAAGATGTTTTAAAGTAGATGTTCTTGACATTTTAAGGGATTGTAAAGATGTGTTCAAGTATGTTATATGGGTGGTTAAATAACGTATTTCAGTCTATGTAGCATTGTCCTAGGAAACAGTGAAGAACATTTTCTGTTCTCTTTACAATACCTGTAAGGCGGAGAGAAATATGAACATATAGGTTTATTATTATGTTTTTTTTTAAATAAAGATTTATATATATCAAAGTCTGTACTTACTAATATATAGCGATATTGTGAAATCCTGCCTCCAGTAATGCCTATAATTGCATTGTTCAATTGAAGGGTGATTACAAGAAGATTTTAGACTTTTCTTAGCCATAGATAACACTTTGAGTAATAACAAAATTCAAAAGAAATAGGTTAGGTTTTCTTTGTTTTAAGAAAGACCAGCTATGTTTTACTGGCTTCAATAGTGAAGAAATTGGTCTTACATTAAACTAAGAGTAGGATGCATGGAAAATAGTTAAATAAGTCTTGATAATTATTTTAAACTATGATTAAAATATGAAAAGTCCAGTTTTATAACATTGTTACAAATGTATATATTGTTTCTGAAATTATAAAGAACTGGGTGCATGACAAAGTAATGTGTTTTATGTAAACACAAGCTTTCGAGATAACCCATGAATAAGAGACAACAATTATGGATATAGATCCATGTTTTCATTGAATATTATATTGTATAAGATTTGAATGACATTTAGAAGCAGAGAAGAACGGAATAAATTATTGTATAACTCACTCTTCTGTATAATGTGTTAAAACATTATGTACCTTGTTGGTAAGGAAGTATGTTATACCATAATATATTACCTTGACTATTCTCTATGTAATTAATAGTGTAATTTATTTCTAGTATTTGGTGCAGATATTATTTGTAAATTAACTATATAGATTATCCTTATTAAGCTTTCACTGGAAAATCCTTGATTTTAACATTTATCTCTACAGTGTGTATGCTTTTCTTATTGATAATAATTGTATTATTCAAATTGCCACATTCAAAATTAATTAGAAAGTCATGGTTGTATATGGTAAGCAATGAGAATTATCAGTAAGATAATGATATGCCCTCTTATTTTTTATCTAAGTTCAAAGATTAAATGTCACTGACTTGTTCCTCCATTGTCAAAGTCAAATATTTTATGACATATCATATTGCCCTGTCTGTCAGAATGAAAGATTTATGCCTACTTGAATAGATTAGTAGATAAAAAGTGTTTGTCCAGACATATTTTATCTGGAGGTCAATAACTTTTATAGTAAAGTTATATTATTGACCTATATTTATTGTACTATGACTTACATTGACCCATTTTGATAAACAAAAATATCGGATCTTATCCAATCTAAGATTACTGAGATCCAGTCAAATTCATTGGCTTGACATATCTTCAATCAGACATGCATGTCAATACCATCAAATTTGATTATTGTATGTTTATGAATGCTCACAAAATCTCTGATTGAAAAACTTTAAAAAAAAAAAAAAAAATTGTCAGCAAGATTCAGGCTAATAGTTATCACACCTTTCCTTCTAGGAACAGTATATTGACATATTGAAATACCTAGATCAGCTGTTTAAATAACCTACTAACCTGTATTAAATATCAAGGTTGTTTGGGTGCTTCAGCCTTTTTCAAAATCCATTATAGACATTTTTCTGTATTTTTATGGTAATAACAGGTCCAAGACCTTTCATTTTGCTTCATTTCTGCTTCTCTTTATTGAAATTTTGTATAGAAAAAAAGTAAATTCCTTGATTCTTGCTGTTCTAAGTAAAGAGATTATCACTCTTAGTCAATTTGAGATCAATGAAAATATGTGAGATATGTGAAAATTCTAATGTTGAAGCTATATTTGAAACAGGATCCCACATTGTTGGTTTTGTTGTTTTCACCGCTCATTCTGAGCTGTCAATTTAGTTCTATGTGTGTTTATTTTACATATGAAAAGTAATGAATTTTCAGTAATGGACTATATTTTGGATTATCATCATGCTTTTAAAAACATTCCTATTAATGAATACATTATAAGATCTAGCCCTGTTTATATATATCCATGTTCTACATTTTAGTATTTAAACTTTATTGATATTTTTATATTAAACCATTGGTATTAAAACAGACTCTTAATAATGTACTTTATTATTGATATTTTAGTAAATAACTTGAAATATTCAATATTCTTTTCAAATGCTTTTTGCTGAAATCAACAGCTGGAAAAAAACAATAATACTTGTGGCGTTTGTGATTAATATCACCACAGGTACTTGTCTAGATTACAGTCATGGCTTGTGGTTTTGTTAGTCTATTGATTTCTCTAATAGTCAGCCATGAAAGTTATGCTATCACTTCAGAACAGGGCTGTTGATTTGGCTCTATATGCCAGTCATGACCGGCAGTAATGCCAAAATGACCATTTGCAAAAAGGCTCTGCCGGACATCAAGTATAGGTCAGTGACCTTAAAAAAAAATTGTTAAAAATTAAATTACCTAACAATCAAACAGTTTAATGAGACTCCTAAGAGATTGCAAATTTTATATGTCTTACTCTTAATATATATAAGTTTATATAAGTTACACTTATCATTTTCTCTGAAGATAAGAATGGCACGTTTTTTGCTGTAGTTCATTTTCCATTGTTTGAAATGAATCCATGTACTCTGATAAGACAAGAATTCTCTGGTTTATATAATAAGGTTATAGGTCAAGTTAGTGTTGATAGTCTTTCTGTATTTATATTTATAGAAGATGGAGGATGTTTACTATTATTATTTTTTATTGTATAAATATTCTGTTTTAGTTTCATGTATAAAAGATATTAATAAAAAAAATTTTTTTCTCCTTAATGCCTTATATATTATGTTTAGGATATTAGAAGGAAATATTTAATTTTGTATATGGGATTTCTGTTTAAAAACTTATTAAAGGGGCACAGTCTTGATTTGTTTAGGACAATCATCCGACAGCCTCAAACACATGAAATCTTTTGTTTAGCTAATCCGAAATAATCTACAGAGCTTACCTTTGAAATTTGAGCCTTCAAATCCATGGGTATACATAATTATCCGTGTTTGAAAATCATAATGTCTTAAGATATTACGAACTTCCTGCCATATTGGAAAATCAAAGAGTTATAAATAGACTGTGCAGGCCCACACTGATAAAACAAAAAGAAAGTACATGTAATAACAATTGTAGATTTTGTGAACAGGACAAACAATTTTCAGACTGACTGAAGACCATCCGCGTACAGCACGAAAAAAAATAAAAAGTCAAAATTTTTAGGTATATTTCAAGGTATTTTGCGATTTTCATAGAGCTTGAGTATTTCTGAGGACTGTTTAAATGTAACAAAGGCCCAAAACGACCCCCAAAAATCAAGCCTGGGGTTATAAATAGAGTAGTGCATATGTCATAAGAAATTTATGAAATGAGTTGTGGGATTTAATATTTGAATAATCATGATAAAAATGCAAGTTTGAGATTCTTTTAATCACAAAACTATTAATACACGCATATTTTGTTTAGATTCAATATCCCATTTCAAGAAAGGAATTGTTTTCAATTTGACATCAGCCTCTTTATGCCTTCTTAGAATGTTGGTGCGCGTACAAAATAGGATCTAGTTGTCAATTGCATGCCCTTTACCATCAATTGTAACTCCCTTTCAGCTACATCATAAAACATTTTGCTTTTGGGGAATTGCACATCCATAATGATTATTGCATATTTGCATATTATCAATGTTATATATATTGGCCTTATTAGAAAATGAACTTTATGAATTTAAATGGCCTTGAAGATTTACTACACTGTACTGATAGACCTACTAAAACATCTTGTAAATATTAGTAGGCCCTATGCTAGGTCAGTATGTTAGTGTGTAAAAAGAAATGGTAATTCTTGGTCACAACTTATTTCTAAATTGTCCCTATTTACACTTCCATAAAGAGTACATAATGGAGGCAATGAATTCATTTGTTAAAAGAAGGTTTGTAATAGAAATGTTATGCGGAGAGAGCTCGATATCTTCTAAAGTAATCCAAACTTTATAGAGACACTTTACTGTTTTAGAAGGGGTATGGATGGGCCTCTGGGAGCAATTGAATTTTCAATGATGACTTCCAACAAACAATATTTTCAAGCATTTGTTCCATCAAGAGTTCAGTCAACCTTAATGCACTCACTACTTCAAATTGTGGTTAAGTTATTCTTCTACAACCAGCTGTTATTTAATGACGAGAAATAAATTATGGAATAAACACACCTTGAACAAAATAAGCATAATATTGTATGTTGTCTGTGTTATATACTTTATACTTGATGTAGTTTAACTGGTAGTCGATTTACATGAATCCAAGGATTATTCTGTACTGAATGTAAATTATCATCCAGTAAATGCACTCCTGCACATGTTTCAGATAACATAAATAGGTCAAAACTGATAACCTGCAACAGTGAACTAGAAATCTGGTAGGTTAGATATGGTCATCAAGGAGTTCATCTTGAACTCTTGAATGTAGTTTATTATATAAACTTTATATAACATTTCATCAGCCCCCCACCCCCAAACCCTATTTGTCTAGTCACAGCTGTCACAGTGAGAGTGTGTTAACAAACATTTTTTTTAAATGGAAGTAATATTAAGTTTGCTTTTCGACTCTTTCTTAATTCATTGTCAAGACAAGTCTTCAATATATGCACAGATTCCATTTAAATTACCCTTCTTTCAAATGAAGCAACAAGGAGTAGCATATCACATAATTGTGTTCTGCTATTTACTGTAATAAAGATGTATTCAGGAATGGTGATTTGTCCTTCAACATCTAATGAAAAACTGATTCAATAATTTTTAAACTTTTAATGAAAAAGTATAAGCGATGGGCCAATGTTAAAGCATTGTGATGAATGAAAAAAAGAAAATAAATTACATATTTACATGAATATATCACACTAGTTATTTATATAAATATGGTTCATTATCAACAAGTACACAAGACTATAGCACTATTCACAATTAAATACACACCCTCTTATATTATATACAATTGTGCAGCAATCTAAATGCAGAACGGTATTACAGGTAATGAAATTATGAACAATAAAGATGAGATATAGGCTTACATCAATTCTGGCTCTAAGAATTATGACAGGAAAATGGCAAGACTTAATACTATACAATGAGCATTTGGTATATAATATAATTGTTGAAGATAATAGATAGAATATTCTTTATCTTACATTGGTCAGTGTAGCATTATAAAATAGGTTGAAAATTCAGAATATTTCATTTGAGGTATCAATTATAATAAACAAAGCTAATTGTGTAGTGTAGAATTAGCTAGCTTAAATCTCAAACACTGTATAATAACAATTTTTCCCAATCATAAAATAGAAATGTCAAGTCACGGAACAAGGACAGTATACTTGTATAAATTTATAGGATTGAGAAAAATCATACGTATATAACATAATCTTAATAGTGCTTTCAGACTAGTTAAACTTAAGCTGCCTTAACTTGCACCTACTTTAATTGGCTTAAAACCTGGCTTGAATAATGTGACTGTCTGAATGCTACCTGCTAATATGAAGCCAAATATATCATTTCTTCACATGCACATTTCTTTATAAGCATATTCCTTCAATCATTATTGCTGTCAAATGAGCATAGGTAATGGTATTCATTGTGACCTCGGAACTTACCAGTAAGTAACGAGGTAGTGTTGAAGCCATCTTTTTTATCAGTCTGAAATTTCTGATTAAGATTTCTGTACTTGCATTTAACATCAAATTAAACTACCAACGTCAATTGTAACTGAGTGACTTGTTGTTTGAATAACATTGTGATTATCATATTAAACATTTTTTAAGTTAAACAACAACACTTGATGAGGTCAAATATAAATAAATAAATAAATCTGCTGTTATTAATATTATTACAGAATGAAAGACAAGTGGTTTACCTTCTTACAACTCAAATTTACCTTCATTATAAAAAATTAACAATTTCACAACCGAGACCTAATCCCAAAAACTTCCAAATTAGCTTCAGATAAAAATAGCTATGTTCCAAATGCCAAGATAATGACCATGTACTGACAAACAAATTTAAAGTTTTTGAGTCCAGGTGCTCCAATACACACATACTGTTCAAAGATGTACCATAATACATTAAAACATGTAATATTTTACATCATAAAGAGCCACAAATTCAGCACTCTGTACTCAAAAATCAGGACTATCCACTACACCAGTTAATAACATATTGACTGGCATGTTCAAGACTATCCAATATACATGTTAGTAATAAATTGACTTGTATGTTCAACTCTATCCACTATAGCAATTATATATGAGTACCTTCCAGACTATCTTATAAAGACAAATAAATATATTGACTGGTATGTTAAGTCTATCCAATATACCAGTCTATCCCATAAACCAGTTAATAATATGTTATATTGACTGGTATGTTCAAGTCTATCCAATATACCAGTCTATCCAATAAACCAGTTAATAATATATTGACTGGTATGTTCAAGTCTATCCGATATATCAATTAATGTTATAAGAGTACTTTCAAGTCTATCAAACATACCAATTTAATTTAAATCAATTTCAAGTAAACCATACAAACATCATACAGTTTTAGATTCATTATCAAAGTTTTTTCTGTCTTCTAATGACATTTATTAAATGAAATAAAGAAAAATAGTAATGAAACTTCCCACAGTAAAGTTTTATTTTTACAATCACAGATTGAACAGATCTCTAGCTCCCTCCAACTCATACCATTTGTGGAGGTCCATGATAGGAGTCACCACTCTTGTTGTAAGGTTCGATCTGCCATTCCGTGTTGTGACGAATGAATTTCCTCAACAGTTTATAGACTGTATGTTTAGCTTTAATTTCCACTGTCATGGCAATAAAGAATGATACGAAAAACATAACTCCACAGCTCAGAGTGAGTACTTCTTCAGTTGTGAGTTCCACTTTGTTCTTAGGAAATTTAGTTACTTGTCCTTTATCAGAAAGAAAACACAGCGCTGTAGCGATGGCACAGCTCACCATGACCAGTAAGTTGAAGAAAAATGTGACGTGAAGTAACTTGTCTCGTAAACTAACTCTTGGAAATCTCCAGCTATGCAACTGAAAAACAAAAAAATACCTAACCTAAAACAAATATGAAATTTCCATTTTACCTAGCATAATATAAGGAAGACACAATTAACAATAAAACAATAAAAGGGCTACCTTAAGTACTTAGACCCGTTTTCTAACTCCGTTTTTTTTCTTATTCCTATTCTTAATGATGAAGATTCAATCACAATAACAACTCAGTAGAGTGGAAAGTCGGCAATCAAACATACATGTACAACATGGTACAGTTTCTTTTTAAAAGTGAAGATTAGGTCCAAACGGACTCATCAAAAACGGCTTTCTTGTCCCAAGGCTGAAAGTAAATAAAATATCCTCAATATCTCATGATAGGCTCTGCAGTTGACAAGGCAACATGCATCATGAGCTCTGCTACAAGGTGATATATAACAGCTACAGCAATACCAAGCCCGAGGAAAACTCTGCTAAGCTGACAAGAAAATATTATATCATTAAGGTAGGTATGGGGCTAAAGTTGAACCGGGCCATTATGGACATTTTCTAGTATGCATTCTAGAACAGCTATAATATGCTGTGTATATATTAATATACATGTATATTATACTTTCCTGGATCAATCTCTAAGATTTTGATATAAAAAACAAAACTTTTATTCAAATCATATCATGTTTTTTATTCAGAGAATGCTAAATTTTTTCACAACCTTCTAATAAGGTTATTATGAATATTGCAAGTAACAGAAATTTTGTGTCAATTATTAAAAGAAAGAATTAGGTATTTAAATATGTGCTTTAGAGTGGATGTACTCTATTCTGAGAAAGATCCAGTCAAATTTAAGAGAGGGTAGGGTCAGCCAATGTATACAGACAAGAGATTTTGGTGAAATATAACTTTCCAACAAAAAAGATCAGTTTTATTTCTATTTTTTTGGATCAAATTGTGAGATCAAGTATATTTTTGAGTCAAGTAATATTGTGATAACAAGTGAAATTAATTTTCAAAAGTAAAAAAAATGTGCAATAAAATGTTTTAACTTCAAATTCCCTATACAGTTCTCGCCCTGTTATCAATTATCAGAATCAATTCACATGATTGTATTTTAAACAATATTTCAACTTTCAATGTCAATCCAATTTTGTTTTCCTTTTTTATCAGGATATGTAACAATTTCTGATATCAAATATAATTTGATACAAATTTAAATAATGAAATCATATCATTTGAATTCAGTTCAATTCAAATCAAATACATTTTGATTTAAAATTGTGATATCAATTTCTTTTCAACTGAAATTTGATTCTAAAAATTAGAATTGATTTTTTACAAAATTTTTAAAGGGACTATTTAAAGTTTAAACTGACATTGTTTTTTTTTATTGTTTTCTTTTGATCTATCTTGTTGGAAAAAATCTACTTACAACCTGGATGATTAAAGCATCAATTTATATCTTGCTTTTTTTAATCAAAATATGACTTTGAGATTCTTGAATTTCCACAATTTCTAGATACTAAAAAGCTTCATATAGGATTAATGCTTTAACCATTTATTTTAACAAAATCTTGTCTGTGTATTCTCAAAAGGTGAGAAATTTTAAATTTCAAAGATGGGTTCGCAAAGAAGGAATGGCCTTATCATGGGAGGATTAGAACACAAATAACATAAAAAAAACAAGACAATCTGCCGGTTCCATGGACCCTAAGCACTGTAGATATATAACAGACAAAACAAACAATAACACAGAAATGAAAAATTGATATGAAACCCACCTTGAAGCGCTTGTGACGAATGTACAAAAAATGACACAACTCGCATTGGGGTGGTTTTTTTGTTTTCTTTGACAGTATCTCTAACCATCTCTAGAAAAATAATGAATAATATTTTAAAAACAAGATAATGAATGTTATAAGAAAATAAATGGTAAATAAATGGTACCATGCAATTTTTTTTTTGGGAGAGACAAGATGGCATTCTACAACAAGGATTGTCAAATGTACATCCTTTCCAGACTGACAGAACAAATTTAATGTACTGGTTTTGCAATATTTAAATATGTACAGACTATTACTACGATGTTGATAATAATATATTGTCATATACTGTACAATGAAAAACATTTAACACTACTGTCAGCTTCAATATACAGAATTAATCAATGACATAATTTTCAAGCCCTTATGTAGATCAATTAAACTCAAATTAAAACATTTGATAATCCATGGTATGCTGACATTAAATTCTAGTTGACAATTTACTTACCAATAGGCATGCATAGTGTACAAATTTTAAGCTTCCACTGCATCGACATGGTGAAAACAATATCTCAGTCTTGTCCCCTGGTAACTGACAGATTCGACAACATGGTGTATTATCTGAACATATTGTACTGGCATCTCCCAATAATGGTTTTTTAAATTTCTTGATTGGTATTGGTGTTAAATTAGGGCTTGATATATAACTTAGAGTATCGTCTTCGCAATCGCTGTCCTCGGCTCGGAGATCTTTAGATCCGTACTCCATCTCTGAAAGTAGAAAGTGAGATTTTTAGAATATCACTTCATTCTCATTATCACAAAAATGTGACAAAATTTGTTGCATGACTAACTTATGTCAATCTAACACAACAAATAGAAAACATGACTGTACATAATCAAAGACCAGGAAACAGCAATATAAAGGACAAGTTATAAAGACCAAATATTGAAAATAAAATCCATTTTGAAACCAGCAGCACTTATGCTTACAACCAATATAAGAAACATAATGTTCTACAGACTTATATAAGCTACAGTATAGTGCCTATATTCCTCAACAATCTAACACTAGACTAATTCTGTGAGACAAACAGCATGTTGGTGCCATTAACAAATGGAAAATATATATAATGCAAACCATAATACAATTTGATTAACTCAAGAAACACAATAGTACCTGCTACAGATTTATTATACCCACAAATATATTCTATCAATACTGTTCATTACAGCAGAAACCTCCATAATTTATTAAACAAAATTGGAACAAACTGGTTTAAAGCTGAACGTAGGATAGGTAAATAATCATACTATTGGCCAATCAGTTATTTTTTCTTTCCAATATACAAATATAGCTAAATATTTTCATGATATCTGCAACAACAATTCAGTTATTTAAACAATAACATTAATTTAACAAGGTTAGAATATGATTCAATTTAGTCTAAACATAATATTTATATGAAATAAATGTCACCTATATCAAAACAAAGTTGGTAATTTAAATAAAACAAAGCAATCTAGTTGTATCATGTCCAAAACACAACAAGATCTTGAATGAGGCGGTTTGTTCTTGCATAACTGATTTCAACTATATATAATTATTCCACATGAAATTCTAGAATGGAGCAATAAAACAAGATCATTACCAAAGGCCCTGTCTGCAGAACTAAAAATTCTTCACCAAGACTGACCTTGAAACATCTGAAATGTTTTGACAGATAACCTTGAACCTCTTAAGAAATAACTATGGTGACAGAAGTTCAACCAGAAGTCTATAGGCCTACATATCTGTATATACTCTTATCTTAGGTCAGTCTGTATTAATACAAACATATTCAGGTCAGCATGTGTAATCAAGGTTAGGCTATAATCTACAGATACTATTTCACTTACACAATTTGTAATCCCCGGGAGAAAGCTGAGGTTCTATGATGTCAGTGATGTACGACATCTTGGACAATCATATGCTCAAATTTCTCCACTAAGACTCCCGATTCAATTTAGTCTTCAGAGGTGCAGTTTCTCAATGAAGAAAGGTTGCCTACCTGCAAACCAGAAGGTTCAGAGGTAAAAAATAGTACGGGCTGAGATATTAACAAGGTGTTTTTCCACATGGCTACGCCTTGCTTATGATGAAGGTCAGAGGTAAAAACATGTGAAATGATGCCAACTATGCTACAGGATGTGCACATAATTGATCCTTTTATAGCTGAAAATCATAAAATGTGTAGGCAATTGCAAATTTACCTCATTGGACAATGCATCCCCATCCCCATCCTCAATAACTTGATGAAGTAATCTACTTGTAAATATACATTAACAAAAAGGACCCGTGAAGAGAAATAGTAAACTGATTTAAATAAAAAAGATACAAGCTTATATGAAATCCCTACCAATATCAAAAGGACAGATTTGCCATTTTTGGAGGTTGATTTGGGTCTTAAATATGTGTAAATAGTCGTTATTTTTTAGGTTCAAGATCTAATAATCCTTGACAGTGGACACACATTGATTTGAAGGCTCAGATTTAGACTATAGATTGTGAACACTCTTGCTGATAAGCCTTTGAGATTAAGATACGATTAGTCAAACTAATGGTGAACTTGTCCCATTAAACTGCAAGTGATCTGACCTAACATAATAGCACAAAAGGTGCTGACACGCTCATGAATTCATATTCAACAATAATAATTTAGCAATATAGATTTAATAACAGCTGTTGTATTGTTTCTTAACCTATTTCCTTTGTATCTAAAGCTTATGGCATTAGTTCAAAATATCTCCATCTTAATGGAAGAAGGTCACTGACTGAATCTTTATCTAACAATTATTTCACTACATCTATTATCTCAGTAATATTGTCACTAATTTAATAACTATAAACTTATCAGTTCAGTTAGTTACTCCTGAAGCTTGCCAAAAGTATTGTACAGTACACAGTAGGCCCTATTTTCATATCCTAAAATGGCCGACATGACACCTAAGAATAAAAAATATATGAGAAAAACTTTGGATTCTATTAAAACTAAGTCAAATTTCATTTCTGTATTTTTCAAGGTCCATAAGATCTGTAACTACTTATTATAAATGCCAAAAAAATCATAACAATTATATATAGATCTCATAAAATTATGTGATATGAAATTCTTATGTCATAATTTAAACCCCAATTTGCTGACAGCGGCATGAACTGAGCTTTTGTCCCTTAGAATTAAGATGAACTAGAAAACTTACTGGCAGAAATTATATCCACACAGACTTCCATAATAAAAATTCATGTAATTCCCACAGAATGGTTAGAGAACCAGGAATATCATAGAGAGAAGTCCAACACTTGAGGTCTACAGCACACAACAGCCCAGATACTGAATGGAAATGTCATAGACTGAAGAATTGTCAGCTGATTGCCAGATAAGAAATTAAAGAGGCAGTACCCATATGCAAAAGTTTCATTTTAGATTATATCTGAAAATATGTCTAAAATCATCCTTTTACATTTATGTATCGACTAGATCAATCTAAATTAGATTTCAACTCTAGTGGTTATTATAAACAGTGGCTTAAACTAGATTAATCTCGATATTTTTAGTAAAAATCTTTAGAATACATAGTTTTTTTCTATGCACACTACTGAAGGCATATATTTAGTTTAGTTTTCTAAGCAAACAAAATAACAAACTTTAAAAGTTTATTAAAACTTCTAAAATAGATTTAGTGTTAAAATTAACAGTAGGATTTTTGCAGTGAAAGCTCTTGGATCAGTTCTCATAGTTCTTTAGATTTTTGTGAATTTTCATAAAAATAAATCTTTGAAAAAAAAAAAATCATGAATTTTCATAAATATAAATCTTTGAAAAAAAAAATCATGAATTTTCATTAATATAAATCTTTGAAAAAAAAAATCATGAATATTCATAAATATAAATCTTTGAAAAAAAAAAATCATGAATATTCATAAAAATAAATCTTTGAAAAAAAAAAAATCATGAAATTTCATAAATATAAATCTTCAAATGAAAAATCATACTGCCCTTTTAATTATAAAATGGTAAGACAATCTACATACAAATTAACCTAGAATATGTTGCCAATAGAAGTACTAACTCATAACTCTTATCACACATTTAAAATGGAATGCACTACTAATAGAACTATGACGAACTCAAAGGTAAAAAAGGAGCAATCACGCCAAATCTTGATGGTCTCATTGGCAATGTATGGCAAAATTTTTTACCCTTTTTAATAAAGATATCATTATTATCATAAATCAATATACAGATAAAGATGAATTTTCCTACTAATTAAAAAGCTTATTTTATGCTGCTTGCAGACCATATACAATATCTTTATAAGGATTGAGTTCTGATACTTTGCCTTGGTTAAACTTCCATTCATACGAGTACTGATTATACAGGAAGTAAAAGGTTAGTCACTTATTGTTACAGAAGGTGGAAGTATATGAATAACTTTATGCAAACTGCAAAAAAAAAAAAAGAAATTTTACCTTAATAATTTGGTTCACTAAGCTTATATTTAAGAGAATTATCCAACACAAAGTAAACTTTTAAACAAAACTATCCCACATGTTTAATCATAAGAACAGTTGGTTAATATAAATGTCTACTTTATCAAAAATCTAGTGTCAGGTCTATTAATATCTTACATTATAACAAGAAATGGAAATACCAATGAACAAGCATTAGTCATGTAAACTGTCATGTGTACATCTATGTCTTCAACTCTTATATCAAGTTAAATACCAGGTAAATATAAGACATAATGCATTTATTACATCTTTCAAACAGCCAACTTTTCTACTATTCTGTCATTACCTCATTTAGTTGCAGAATATAGCGACATAAAACTCCATTTATTTCCTTTTTTTTCGTCATAATTTTACATTGCATGGTGCTAAATTTATTTTCAGCTAAATGGTGCATGAAAAAGGATATCAAACTAGGTTATATCATTAACATAATGAAATTGGATACTAAAATAACAGTGTACCGGTACCTACTATTCTACTAACACAAGCATGATAAACTTTGAACGTAAGATATGACAAGCTAAGAAAAGTCCCTCGCCTGGGCTTATCATATATCAGTTTTGCCCAAAAGATACCCTCTCAGTAAAATTCCTAGTTTCAGGTTATTAAATTAATTATGCTTTTAGTGCGATATTACTATTATGATGATGATTTACATATATTCAAGACCGAAATAAACCACCAAAATGATAAAAAATGACCCTTTAATTGACAAAATTGTTATATAATGATCTAATATACGAGTCTGGAATGTTGGTGCAAGTGACATCATATTCTGATTTGGTTCTAGTTTTAGTTAATTGAGAAATGGGAAAATTGCAAACAAAAGATTAATACACTAAACATAAATCGTATAGAAAAAAACCTTTGAATCCCCTAGAAACAAACATTGTTAGGATCACAGACCTATTTATAGTTGGTCAGTAACAAACAACTCAGTTTTACCAATATACAATGGACATCTGGCCTAGGTCGCAATTTAGTAACAATGACTAGCTTGAACTCAATCTTGATATGACATAATAATTATGTGGTATACAAAATATGTTTTTATTTCAGACCTGACTTTTATCAGATCTGGCTTTTCGACACTTGTAAATAGCTGTTGTATCTTAAACTTACTTCTATTGCATAGATCTAGAGAAAGGGAGAATTGAGAGGTTAATTCAACAAACATAACAATGGCTCCTTTGAATAAAAAATACTAGAAATAAACAGAACATTTTACAGCTCTTACAAGCATGAAAGGGTTACCGTAATTGTACCCTATGACCTTTAAATAAATTTCTCCCCATTTTCACTTTTTTGATAAGCTTAAATGACATATGAAGTCAAGGTCATAGCATAGGCCTATGAAGCTTCCATAAAACCTATTTATGCAGTTTGAGAATATCTAAACAGCCAATGATATTTGATTTGGTCAAGATTGATTTATTAGGTGAATAGAGGTGAACAGTTTTACAGTTATGTACTTCTAGGTTATTACCATTTACACAATGTCATAAAAATAACAGATTTCTACAACAATCTAGATCAAAAGGTCAGAATGTGAACACCAGTTATTCAACCCCATACTTCAGCTTTAAACCAAAGGAACATTGGCACAAACTTGCTTGCAATTCAGGGAAATAGTTTCTATAAGAAGCCGACACGTTGACACATTGCCAAATAAATACACAAAATCAGCTGATGTTGACCTCATTTCGGTTATAGTGAACTTAACAAATGTATATATGTTAATTATGTGTAAGTAGAAAATAAAAGCTGGAAAACCTAGCATTCTTAATGTTGATAGAGAATTCAATGCATTTAAAGCACGGAAATTGGCACAACAATAACACAAAAAGACCCCAAAAAATAATGCACAATTCTAAAACAATTCCACACTTATCTTAACATTTATACACAATTGCAAAAACATATCTATTCAGATATGGAAAAGATATCACAATTAAAAGGGGTGAAGAATGGAATTCCTTGATTGTACCATAGAACTATTTATAGTTCTATGATTGTACAAAGGTTGAAAAAAATAGACAGGTTTTGAAAGCTGTCCTGTCGGCTTAATTATTCATGAAAAGCCTAGTTGAATGCTTAATATGAAAATGTACAAAGACACAAGTATGTGTGATAACTAATATTAGCGAAAATAGAAATATAATTGTATAACGGAATAATGCATATATCATTGCATTAGTATTTAGCCCCATAGACAGATATACGCAATATACTAGTGTGATTGGCTTATGCAATAACGAATAATTGAATAATATGCTTTAGCAGAGACAACGATAAGATAATTATATGATGTATCATAAGTTTTGTGATAAAAGAATATCATGATAAAATACGACAAATAACCCCAATATATGATAGAATTATTAACAGGGCCTAGGAATAATATAAATACAATACATGTATATCCAATGAGTGTAATAACGCTAAGTTTTTATATTATTGAATATGACTCGAACAGCTGATAATTTGACCCATTTTCGAATGCCTATGAATGCCCCAACTTCATCACTTGTACCTTACTTAAGTATTTTTGGGATAAGGGGCTACACTGCCCAAAAACTTACCGGTTTTGTCTTGTTATAATTTGTTCTGCTCCTCTTAGTTCTGGTTTGTTCCAACATCTAACCCGTTTCAACCAGTTTGATCTCGGTTATTGTAACTCACGTGACTTGCTTTGTTTACAACATTGCTGGTTGTCAAACCAGCCAGCTCCGTTCTACTTCAGCAATTTTATTTAAAAAAAATATTTCAATGTTTAGCTCATTTAGCCTCTGCAATATTAATACATACGCATGCACTATACTGGGGTCGGTATTTGGATAAAAGTAATACAATGTTAGAATCAGTTTATTGATTATCGGAATTTGTTGCCAACACACAGTTGTTGGACAACTGGTCGACCATAATTCTGGCACACGCTTAAATTTAAGGCAATTGATATGAGATATTATAGTATCAGAGACAATTATGGCATTGGGCAATTAAGATTGGACAGAAGCTTAACTAGCTTGAAAACTAGAATGTCCCATTGGTATGGTACATACGCCAAGCGAGAAACGGTATATGTACAGGTGGATTCTGGTTTTAAGCGGTTTAATCCTATTTGCGTTTATGTTGCGGGTACAAAAGTTGTAGCCCGTTTACAAATAAAACGTCTGAAACCACTTGAGACTATTAGTATTTTGGTGTATAAGGGGGTAAGGTAAGAGGGGATAGAAAATGAATCAAGAGGGGGTGGATCAAGAGAGGTAGGGTATAAAACCACTGCATCTCGTATAATAGTCCGAAACTTGCTGACTCTATTCCCAGCCTCTGATAACTATTTGGACAGATAATATGGCTGGGGGAGAGTCAGAAAAACTAGGCATCTAAAACTTGGGATTTTCCGCACCTCAGCGGATGCGGGGGTATTAAACGTATTGACATATCTCGACTCCACCAAACCTCGATTTATTTGGAAAGATGAATGTTTTTGTAGTTCTATCATACCATCATTATCCCCCTACACCACTCATGCTACGTCTATGGCTGCGTCAAAGTTTTTTTCTCAAGAATTTCAATCGCCAAGTCGCCATTTCAAATTGCACGCGCATCCAAAATTCCGACGTTTCTGGGTCAT
The DNA here is from genome assembly GCA_030562195.1 of Nipponacmea schrenckii. NCBI lineage: Eukaryota > Metazoa > Mollusca > Gastropoda > Lottiidae > Nipponacmea > Nipponacmea schrenckii. The sequence goes on along the minus strand of CM060200.1, from coordinate 18,881,814 downwards.
AAAATGAAAATACGAGATGATGGTTGGTCTGTTTCTATCACGTGACAGGTTAACGTCGGAATTTTTTAATGCGCACGCAATTTGAGATGAGACTGAGTGTTTGAAATTCTTGAAAAAAAAACTTTGATGCAACCACAGGCATAACATGAATGGTGAAAGGGGATAATGATGGCATGACTGAACTACAAAAACATTCATCTTTCCAAATATATCGAAGTTTAGTGGATTCAAGGTATGTAAAAACGTTTAAAAACCCCGAACCCGCGGAGGTACGGAAAATCCCAATTTTTAAGTGCCTAGTTTTTCTGACTCTCCCCCAGCCCTATCTGTCCAAATAGTTACCAGAGGCTGGGAATATAGTCAGCAAGTTTCGGACTACCCGTATAAAAGGATCTAATATGATAAGGTTGGAATTGGTAGGTAGGGCCTATACTAGAGGGTTCGATATGAGAGGGCCAGGTAGGTTTGCGAGGGTTGGAAAAAAGAGGTATAAGAGAGTAAAAATTATTAAAATGGACACGATTATTTGATGACTGACAGAAGCTTAACTAACTTGAAAAATTTGTATGGTACATACGCCAAGCGGGAAACGGTATATGGACAGGTGGACTGGTTTTAAGTGGTTTAATCCCATTTGCGTTTATGTTGCGGGTACAAAAGTTGTAGTCCGTTTAAAATGAAAACGTCTGAAAAACCACGATTATTTGATGACGCCAACCAAAGGTGTATTTGGAACCTTCGGGATCAGATAATAGAGGGTAAAATACGAAAAGCTAGGGTAAAGTAGGATTTGAGAGGGAAGTAAATATAATAAGGTATGAGGGGTGCGATGTAATTTGGAATTCACTTTGGCTCTTACATCAAAGTTGGATGGGAGAGGATTGGGGGATTTGCTCATAAAAATAGAGACTGGTCCACCTTAAATCTCCCTACCGGGCTCCATTTCCTTATCATTAAACATTGTCCGAAACTTACTTACTCTATTCCCAGCCTCTGATAGCTATTTGGACAGATAAATCTGTTCAAATAGCTATCAGAGGCTGGGACAGACTGCACTAAATTTGATTTTTTGATCGACGTCGTGAAATGGAGGGGTTATAGTCCAAATGGCCCCTGACCAAAATGGTCCTTTGAATTAGTCAAAATGAACCAATATAAAAAAAAAACTTATATATTTGATTTATTTATCAGCACTATTAAAAAAATAATTAACAAATTATTTAGTACTACTAGTTCACATCACATATGATATGATCTACAGAATATCTGATCAATTTATAAGAAATTGAAATTTATAATTAGTAAGCCAAGTCCCTCTTTAATCGGCATATAATCTACATGTAATAATATTCATGGGGCCATTTTGACTTTTCTTCGGGGGCCATTTTGACTTTTTTCCAGGGCCATTTTGACCTTAAATTTGGTTTAAACCAAAGAGTAATTTTTGGGGCCATTTTGACTATTTTATTAAGGGCCATTTTGACCTATGGGCCATTTTGACGAGGGGCAATTTGCGTTTGGGACCATTTTGACCATGTCCCAAATGGAGTGGGTTTTAACAGCCTACCTCCAACCGACATACCAGAAAATAGCCAAAATGGGTATTGTTAAATTTGTGGATCATAGATTTTCATACTATAAAGCGAAACTGACGGAATTAAATATTTCTTTTCGTGTTCTGAGATATTTTCCTTCACTTTAACTGATTCAGTTCATGCTAAAATAGCAATAATCTAATTTGAAACCAAATGGGGCACACAATAAACCATACAAGAAATCGTAAATCTTTTAAAAATTAAATTATCATGACAGCAAGTTGTTTCTTTTTTTCAAAGATTCAGTTTAAAGGCGTAACTATGTATAGAAACTATATTTCACTGGTATTATAAACTATGATTAAAACGGCATAGTTAGCCAGTTCATGAGAAACCAAAAGCCGGTCACCGATGCACGCCGGTCTATCCCAATTCGGTCCTAATGGCGGGATTTGAAGGAGAAACGTAAGTTTTAAAAAAGATAACTCTTTTTTGGTCCCATTTTTGTTTATTAGGCATGTTGCCGGAATCTGAGCTGAAGGTCTAATGAAGATGTCTAGTTTTTTATATTGTCCATTTCCATGTATTTGCAGTTCATCGGACTATATGTTAAAATCAAATTGGTAGTACAAACAGAAGACTGCAAGTTCGTCTTCAAAGAGTGGGATTTGACAGTGACAGCGCTGTAATTTGTAATAATAGGATGACTAAGAATAGGTGTCTCTGAAACAGACTTAATGACATTACATGGCAAAATTATACTTATCAAATACTTATTTAGTAAGTTCATATTTATCCCACATGGCATAGTATCAAGAAAAGACAAGTCATTTTAAATTCCATTAAACATAATAAACAAAAATCCTTTTTTGTGACAAAAGAGGGTTAATCAAACGGATGGTGAAAATCATTGCTTGATAAAGACAAGAGTATCCCCGTTGAAACAACACAAGTTATTTAATGAAGTACGGTAATTGTTACCGGTATCCATAAAATTGTGTCTACAGAACATTAAGTTCTATAGAATGAATTATTCTATAGAAAGGAGTTTTTTTTTATAGAAGTATTTTCTATAGAATAAAATCTGAGAACTGTCCAGAGCAAATTATTTTCAAAGAAAATACTATATCCATAGAACTATATTGTGAGGTTCTGCAAGAAAATAGACAAAATTACTTTGTGGTACATATCATCCAAGGCCTTTTTTTGTCTTTTTGGATGCAGAATGAAAATGTCAATTATAGTCTGTGTGACTCAGAAATTCCGACTTTAATGCAAGTGATATTGAATACACATAATTGAAGGAATTTCCATCTATTTTCTCCTATAAGGTATATTGTTCAAAAGGATAAAATAGCAGGCACTAAAAATCATGTTTTCAACACTTTATGGAACTTCTATAGAAAGAGCTTTATGGAACCTGTTACTATAAATGGAAAGAAGTTTGTCTGTAAAACTTTCTTTAGAAAACACATACAGAATTCTATAGAACTAAAGTATCTAATAGAATTTCTTAAGATATCACATCAAAAATTCTATAGAACTGTAGATTCTAAAGGTATCCTGTATGATTTCTATAGAATTCTATATAACTTCTACAGAACATTTTTAGCAGGGAATACACTCGTCCTATGGCTTATATTTGTGTTTAATATTGACTATTAGTTAAATAAGTATGCATTCCACACTTTACCAAAGGTTAAAAAGCCACAATAAAAATATATTCGGAATTTAAAAAAAAAGTGAGCCACCGACGATTCCATTCAGTTTGAGAATAAAAGCGTCTGGTAAATCAACGCTAAAACATCATTGTGCAGTTCAATAGTAGGGGTCAAGGACGCGTGAAAACCCACATGTTAGAGTTACTTCCCTTTATATTTTACAATTTGAAAATCGCTTGATGGAAGTATGAAGCGTTTTATAATTAACTACATGATTTTGGATTTTGATGTACCGGTATTGTTATGACACCAGGTATGTCCACTGATGGATATATACCGTATAATTCCGAGTATAATGCACAGGTTTTTACCCTAAAATGGCCCCATCAAAGTGGGGGTGTGCACTATATACAGTTAAAAAAAAATTGAGTAGGCTATTTTTCCCGTCGAAAATGCCGCATATCGATGTTGAGAATCCGCCATTTTGTCTACCTTCATCGACATTCGCGGTAAAATCGATTTGTGTAAAAGATCGAATTATGATTCTAATAATGGCTCAATATGATTATTATAAGGTTAATATTTATTGTGAAAAATTACAAGAAAGCTTATATGATTAAAGTTAATTAATGTTATTTGCATGGAAAATATTACATGAAGACGAGAGGTACCAAAAATAATGATCACGGTGCAAGTATTTTGGATGGCTTTTGTAGTAGGAACAATTGATGGTCATGCTTGATAACATGCCTCAATACAAATCGAGTCTTGCCTGAATATAAATACGGTTACCAGAATAACTGGGTTTTAATATAATCCATTGTTTTTCCTAATTATTCATCAGATATGATACACAAGGTCAATAAAGTCGTGTACAAATTTATCGATTAGTATAATATTCAAGTATTCACAAAATGAACTGACACAATTTCATGATTATTTTTCGAATTATTATTATAAGTGTAATGGAGCCTATTGGTCTTAAACCAAGTCAGTTACCGTAAACCCTTCGAATTCATGTCAATGGTATCTTCTTCAATATGTCTAAGTTTAACGGGTAATTGCACATTTTTATTCCAATAGAATCGTAATTTAATAGCATGATACATGATTTCTAAATAACACTCAATAATACCATTACGAGAGATTAGAAGCAATAAATAGGGGATTAAAATGGATTTTATTATAAAAAATAAATAGTAGAAACGTAAGTTGCAGTGGAACATTGCTTATTATAAAAAAATCTATGAATGGTGACTTACGTATTGACAACTATTTCCAGATATTGGTGTCTATGAAATGCCAACTTAAAGTCGTGTTTTTGCTGCGAAAAGGGGTGCGCACTATACATGGGTAAATGAATTTCCCGATATCGCGGAGTCAAGGAAGGGATGCGCATTATACATGCCTGCGCACTATATTCAGAATTATACGGTAATGTTATTGTCCAAATTTGGGTGAAATTAAATTTTTATGTTCCTTCTTACACCTTTTATCCCTTTAAATAGTTGTTAATTTATTCATGAGTACATTATTTTTGAATTTTTCAGAATAAACACAAAACAATTAACATACATATAGCAAGGTGATGTGATAACATATTTGATAAAGTTTCTAGACCAAGTATTATGGCTTCGAAGAGAACTAGAAACCAAACTAATACCAGTAAGGTATTTCTACTGTCTGGTATAGCCATTGATAAACGACAAGAATATGGCAAGATGATCAAAAGATTAGGTGGTGTATATTATGATATTGAGGTATGTACCAGAAGTACTTGTGATTGGCATTAGTCTTAGTTTATTGTTGTATTTTTGCTGAAACAAACACCATTCCTCCCAGGAACAAGATAATTTAGTGCATTATTGTATTGTAGCTTTGATTTAGGGAGCCACGGTGGCTCATTGAGTTAGGACGGGGCATTCAATTTGGGCCTCATATCCAACAGGCTGTGCATTTTAAAATCCTTAGACTGTTTGAACCGCAAGAAAAAATAGGATTATGCTGCTCTTCTGGCTAGATTTCCCTCATTGGACACTGCATTACATTATCCGTCTCCATTAACAGAGGAGCTGCAGATGAGTAGAACATAAATCTCCATTCATTTCATTTCTGATACCGTAGTTGCTCTTAGAGTTCTGATTTATTGTTTGAATTTTAATGTTATTGTCACTTGAATGTCAGTGTTTCAGAGCAACTTGTACTCATGTTATAGTTGGTAAATTAACCAGAAGTGAGAAATTTCTAGGTGGCTGTGCTACAGGTAATTCACATTTTTTGTGTAACTGTTGGAATTGTTGGAATATTGTTTAAATTGATCATGCAACATATCATAATAGCAGTTGAATTCGGATAGAATTCCTGAATTAAAAAGAGACTGATGAAATTATCTACATTGAGTTGGACTGTTGTCTGTTTGTGAATGTTATTTTTTTATTAATTTTTTTTTAATCCATCAATCATTAACAGTAAAAATGTTGAAGCCACGATTTTTTATAAAGCTGTCCAGTAAGTATTTTTAACTATTGATTTAGTGGCTTATTGCTTGATATAATAGGCAAATGGATTTTAAAAACTGATTATATAGAAGATAGCTATAGTAATAAAACATGGCTACAGGAAGAGCTGTATGAATGGACTGATAAAGATACAGATAAACCAGAATTAAAAGAAATGGCAAATGCTCCTAGAAGATGGAGAGAATCTTTCCTTCTCAATAATTCCAGTTTTTCTAGCATCAAGGCAGCCATATTGGTTGATGGCAATAAACGAAAGACTGTGTATAAAAGGTATAAAGAAGCTTATTCTTCTACAAATTTTCAGAAGCTATTGTGAGACTGGTTTCCAACCTGCATCACTGATAGGGGAAACCAGGTTTCAGATTTTTCAACCCAGTTTTTCTCCTGTTAGTAATGCAGGTCAGAGAGGCCATCATGGAAAAAGCCTCCTTTAGATGGGGCAATAAACCAAGGCACTGTGTGCTACAGGCTGTGCAAGTTAAAGATCACTCATTAAATGAACTAGTTTAATTTATGTAATTATTCTATATTGATGAATTACATTAACACATCATTAAGCTATTGAGACCAACATTTAATTTTAAAATGGTTAATATTTTTTGATTGTTGCTATACAGATCTTTAAGGATGTTTCCTCACAGTTTTTTCAAAAAAGTTGATATATTGTGTTTCATTTGTTTGTTTTGTAGGTTATTATCAGCTGGCGGAGCGACTGTTTATAATTTACAACTACCAATAACCAAACCTGATAGAATTAGTAATGTCTTACAGTATATCTTTGCTGATAAAAATCTGGCTAAGAAACATATTCCTGATTCATTATTAGACTATGGTGTTCTATGCCTTAGTCCTGATTATATTGGGGATTTCCTAGTCCAGGTAACTTATCTAGAAATCTGGGTTCCAATCTTAGCATTGGGTAAGATAGTGCCATAGATTTCTTAGAAGGGCAGACATAAAAAGAATCTAGCTGTACAGACAAAACAGCAAGGTTCTACAGGATTGTCGAAAGGTAAATATTGTAAAACAACACTTTTATTGCAGCTGCAGTAAGATGCTTTCCTTCATTAGGCAGACATTTTTGTACTAGAATGAATTTATTGCATTCCTATTTCAGGCAACTCCTCCAGACCCTTGTGAGTACCTAGTAGCTGGACCAACTTCTGTTTTATCAGCCTTATCTAAAAAGTGTACAGTTAGACAGGATGATATTTGTTTCTCTCAATGTAGTATAGCTTCAGTTTCTCCACAGGAATTTCAAGCGACTTCCAATAAGTGTCCACCATCTTCATCTCAGACTAATAACAATCAACACATTACACCAGTTAAACCTGTACGAAGGAGCTCAAGAGTCGCTGTTAAGAAAAAACAAATCAATTCACCATTTAAACCGAAATCACTTTTCAAACCATCCAAATTTGAACCCATACCTGGTCAAAAACAGTTGAATCAATTTGGTTTTTCTTCTGTGAAAAAGGTAAAACGAGAAAATATTAAGGTTGAAAGTTCTAATGACAGTGTGATGATGGCAGACACAAATATCAGCAAGAATATTGATTCTGTTGTGACTAGAATTAAACCAAAAGTGAATGCTTTTGAAGGAAATGAAAACAATGTAATGCATTCTAAGACACAAAAGACTTTCCACTCATCACTTAAGGATAGCAATAGGAATAATGGTGAGTAAATCATTTGATTCTAGAGGCTCTTGTCAGATGAACTCTTTTCAATAAAGAGGAAACTGAACCCCGATCATTGAAATCCAGCTGATTTATTCTAATTTATGTTTTTTAAATTATTGTAGATTTAAAACAAATCAGTTTTCTAATCCCATGCAATTTGTGATTTTCAGTGAATATCTATCGCAGTGTTCAAAAGAAACTAGACTTTACTAATGGTTTTCAAACTCCAGTGAAATCGTTTGAGACTAGTAGATTAACCAGTGACGATTCTATGATAATAGATCTAACACCCAGTCTTAATACACCTATGTTATATCTCACTACACCATATTCTGTTAAACGTAAAGCTCTAAATCAGCATGATGAGTTACAACCAGTTAGAAAAAAAGCTAAAGTAAGTTTTATTCAGAATTATTACTTGATTTTATTTTTGTTTCATGTCTTCTTGTTGAGTTTCCAACTTGATCAATAATAGTATACATGTATAGGTGCCATAAATCTCAATATGACACAATATACCAATTAAACTAAGTAATTAATATTATTATTGAAAAACTCATCTATATGCATGTTTCAAAATTTCATATTTCATTGGATTGTCACTCAAAAATGTTTGAAATGAATAATTTATATATCTGATTATAGTTTGGACCTATAAAGTCAACCTGGAATCAAAGTACAATGTTATTATCATATAAGTCTCAATCAGATTTACAGGTATGTAGACAGTTTAATCATTTTACTCAGAAACAGCTTCAGATATATTTTGATTATTTCCTTCTTAGACAGAGTGATAATAGGGTGAAGGGGTAATAGTGTCAGTGTAGTCAAATTACATATGATAAAAATATAAGATAAAATATGAAAGTTTTGAGCACACAGTATTTACTTTACAAAAATTATTCTCATTGTACTACATGGTATTGGTTGCTTTCATTCATACTATAGGTTGAACATTAACACCAATTTTCTATATCACTCTACAATTGATGTACGGTAATGAGCTTTATTTTGACAGTGGTATTACTATATCACTCTACAATTGATGTATTGAGCACTATTTTGACAGTGGTATTACTGTCACTCTACAATTGATGTATTGAGCACTATTTTGACAATGGTATTACTATATCACTCTACAATTGATGTACGGTACTAAGCTTTATTTTGACAGTGGTATTACTATATCACTCTACAATTGATGTATTGAGCACTATTTTGACAGTGGTATTACTATATCACTCTGCAATTGATGTATTGAGCACTATTTTGAGGGTGGTATTTCTATATACTGTAACTTTACAATTGATGTATTGAGCACTATTTTGACAGTGGTATTACCATATCACTCTAAAATTGATGAATTTGGAATTGATATATTGAGCACTTTTTTGACAGTGGTATTTCTATATCACTCTACAATTGATGTATACAGCACTATTTTAACAGTGGTATTTCTACATCACTCTACAATTGATGAATTTGGAATTGATATATTGAGCACTTTTTTGACAGTGGTATTTCTATATCACTCTACAATTGATGTATAAAGCATTATTTTAACAGTGGCATTTCTATATCACTCTACATATGATGTACTGAGCACTATTTTGACACTGGTATCTCAATATACCTTTACAATTGATGTATGTAGCACTATTTCAACTTACACAAAATGCAAGTATACAATTTTTTGTAGAATATAGAAAATGAGTCCAATATACAAGAAATACCAATGTCTATAGTAAATATTATTGAGACGTGTATAGAAGATGAGTACTATATGGCAGCACTAGATTTATTATCATCTAGTATTACAACTAAACACTATCTACCATCATCACTATTATATAAAATAATGGTCAAAATAATCCTGGTAAGTGGGCTTTATTTCTATTTTGATATAAGCTTCTAAATTATTTGGTAATAACTAAAATTCCAAGAGCCTTAGCTTTTCAATTTGAATCTGTAAAGGGGACATTGATTTCTTGTAATTCCACAAAGGTCTTCTATGGTTATTTGATAAATATCTTTGTATCAGGCAAGATCCATCTTGATTAGTGACATCATCTAGTTTTACTTGACGTGCAAAAACTACAGACATCTGTATTAGAATGGTACACATTGAATCTATTAGTATCCCAAATACACATAGAATTCATTTTAAGAAAACCTCTACAATCCCTTTAATAGAATATTGGATGTCATGTGGGTAAGATTCTAAGTGGAAACTGAAGTCATGGCTATTTTTAGAAAGCAAGATTAACTGTGGTTGAATTACTATATATACACTCTTGATTTTTAAGGAATCTCCAAATCTGGTAACGATAAAAAAGGCTGTAGAAGTTCTAATGAATAACCTGTCGTTACACCCTCCTAATAACCAACATCTTCGTACTGTATATCAAAATAGTTTCAATATTATTAATGATGATAGTATCGTAGATAATAAGATATTCACTATAAATAATACCACATTTACCTTTATCACCACAGTTATAAAGTAAGTTGATTATTGATCTGAATGAGTCTGTCAATTAGGCCATGAAAAGAAAATATCTTGGTTCTCAGGCAATTACCTGGGGAAAAAATGGTGCGGGCAGGCTGTTTGATTTTTTTTTTTTATTTCTCCAAAGTATCTCCCCTTAATCAAAATAAAAAGCATAATATTAAGACATTATTGAAAGTGGGTGGTTTTTTTGTTTTTTTTTTATAAAAATAAGCCTTAAAATAAGCTGACTAAATTACGATTATTTCCCAAATCGCGTAAATCCCTGTTTAAGAGTAGCAACGACCTGGATAATCGAGGCTAGTAGTGTAAAGCAGTCACCGGAAATACACAAAGATGGCGTTTTGCAGGAAATATGAAGTTCGTAAAAGACGAAAATAAAGACGAGCAATTAAAAAATACAGCTTCTCATACTATCATACCCAACCGAAATTGGCAAGATGTGTCACAGTTCAAGAATAAGCAGTTTTTTTATTGATTGCAAAGATAATACGGGCGGGCGACATATTTTTATTTTTATTTTTTTTAACGAATAAAATGGTTTGAAGCGGAAGGTTTTTGCCGGTGCGGCGGTGCCTGAGAACCAAGACACTTTTTTTTTGTGGCCTTAATTGTGTTCAAACAGTAATTTTGACCAAAGATATCATAAATTGTACTGACATGTTCTGCAATGCATCATTTATATATTAGTGCTGGCACGATATATCGTTGAATCGATGTATCGCGATACGACATGCCACGATACGCGTATCGTATCGTGGGGCCCTGTATCGATACTTGACGATACATGGTAATCCATAAAAAATAGTAGACAATGTTTTATTTACTTCTCGGTTATCAGTATATCACATCGTAAATTTCTTTAGCAAACTTCACTGAAATCCATTGTTTTAAATAACTTACAAGACGGTGGATATAAGCCACCCTATGGTCTTTATTACCTAATTACCACAGACCGGGTTGAATTCATTTTCGTAAGCTTGTACATATTTAATAGTCGGTGGAAGTTATTAAATCCTAAGGTTTACGCTAATAAAATAACGTGGACCAAATTGAAATTAGTTCCGTCAGTACCAAAACATGGTCAATTAATTTTAGTTTTGTAATTTAGACATAATCATTCAAGAGTATATAAAAAATAAAATTCCGGGTCAATCAAATTGAAATTTGTATCCACTATCATGAAAAACCACCACTTAAGTTTAGAATTATGATTCCACAAAAACGTATACGAAACGAATGAACGTCGTAGATACTACATAAAAAAAAAATGGCTGACAGTGACAACATACAAATCGAAAATGCCCCCGCGAAATTTAAGTCTAAAGTTTGGAAAAACTTTGGGTTTCTCAAAGGGGATTCAAACAAGGCAGTCTGTAAGCTTTGTAAAACAATTTTGAAATATTCAGGAAACACAACTAATTTATATACTCACATGAAAAGACACCATTGGAATGATGAACTTTTAGATGAAAACGAAAGTAGCAATAGCAGCGGAAGTAAGAGTTACTTTTATCTATTACCCCATATCGCGATACGTATCGTATCGTGACCCTTGTATCGCAATACGTATCGTATCGTGGCATTACTGGCAATACCCAGCACTATTATATATCTGAATTGTAATACTGGTAGCTAATCTAAACAAAAAGCTTTATTTTCAAATTAGCAAAACAAAACATTAAATGTGCATTGCTCCAAAATTTAAGTATGTGTAGGGGAGACTGGGGCAGAGTGGATCACAAAAGTTGTTATTCAATATAAGTCTGAGGGAAATATCACAAGACAAGAGTTCTGTGTGCTAAAAACAATGTTGACCACTAAGCCCATTTAGAGTAATTCATTTGGTTATCAAATAAGAATACTTTTTTCTCTCCTGTTCATTTAAAGTGAAGTGGCTAGCTGATTCACTGAGCCCCAGTACCGGGGCAGAGTGAATTTCCCCATGGGGCACACTGAATCATGCACAGATCTAGAATAAAATAAGAACTGAGTTAACCATAAACAGTATTGTAATCAAAAATAAACAAAACAAAAATACAATGAGCACAATGTTTGTAAAAAAAAATGTTCACAGAAATCAAAATTAGAAAAAATTAACGTAAAATATCCGAGTAACATGTGAGATCAATGGGAAATATCATGTGGCGTGCATTACGCGCAGTTCCTCCATGCTGAATGGGAGCTGGTAACTTGCGAACCACATCATCAGCGAAAACATCAGATATGGTACCTCATCCACCTCTGGGAAGACAAAACTGTGTGATATTGGTCTTTCCCTTCTAAGGAATCTTACTTTGTGGTGAACCACTGTACCCCGATTCACTGTGCCCCAGATGTACCTCAAAACAGTTTTAAGTAAATGCAAGTCATGTAAACACTAGCAGATGACAAGAGTTGTGTACAAACATTTCACTAAAAATAACTTAATTAATAAACACTATGTCAAAGTTTTCTAATTCTGTCAAATTCACTTTCCTATATGAACATGTTTGCAGACTGAAAATTTTACTTTTGGTGCTTAAAAACATACTTTACCACTTAAAAAAGTTCTCTAGGGATCTCTTTCCAAGAATGTAAGAAATTTGAAAAGTGATGACATAAACACATAAATTGATGTCATTATCATGGAGAATCCCCTGAAAACTTTCTGTAAATAGATTCAGATTCACTGTGCCCCATGATTCACTGTGCCCCGGTCTCCCCTACTTATAGGTTTATCAAATATCTCAAGAGGCATATATTCATTTTAATTGATTTATTATCAAACTTATATTGACTTAATAATTTCTATAATTGGGAATTATTATTTTAGATCAGCCTTACAAGAGATAGCAAGTGAAGATGAAGAACTCTTTAATAATAGAGAACTATTAAGATATATGATGACAGTTTTACAGGTGGATTTTAAACATTTCTTAAATAGGTTAGTATTGGTCATTATTTAACTTGTCCAATATATGGCATAATAGTGGAACATATAACTTGAATTTCCTTTCATTAGCCCAATAAGATGCAAACAGTAAGAGCTTATGTGAATATATTCATTTTATATCCCCTTCATTTAATGCAATGCCCTTTTTTTCATTGTAGATTACAGCATGGAGAATCAGGAAAGATAACTCATAGATCCTGTTTATTTATTAAGTTTCTATGGCAACCAGGCTTTCAGATATTTTCTAACAAACAAACAAGGGAATTGTTAGAATATTATGAAGAGTGTTTAATGGTGCCTGGTGATTCTATTGAAAAGGTAACCCTTCTTTGGATTTAAAAAAAAAACCAAATCAATTCCAATTAAGTACCTTCTTTGGGATCTACCCTACATTGAATAGCCAGTTTCTTTAAAACTGTTTGTATAAAACTTTTTATTTTCCCTTCAATTACCTACCAATGAAACAACTCTTCTCAACATTCTGTATTAACTACTGAGCTAAAATGTTTTCTAGTCACTTTTTCCAATAACTACAGAAAATACCAGTTTCTCAATTTCCATTATGTACATGTACATTGATGTTTTCAGTAATTTTTGCTGTTAACCCAAAAATGATCAGTAAATATGACATTTGATTAATTTTCAGATGAAATTATTAGAGGTTTTAACAGGGTTTATGAGTTTAATAGCACACACTTTAAAACTGAGTGAATGTGGATGGATAGTAAATAATTATCCAACTATTGGTGATAAATCAAGAAGTTTCATTGTTGACTTCAGTCAGAAAATTATCAGTATGTATCAAATATAATGTTTATTGTGTTATTTTAAAGATGATGTTTCCTATGCAATGACAGTGTATTGTTCCATTATTAGTTATATACATGTATATATTTATGTTGATTGTCATACATGTAAGAACTACATATCACAATTGACTGTGCAAATTATCATACAGAGGGGAGCTTTATATTCCAATACTGAATGTTATATACAAGAAAGCTATATTATATATTGTTATTGCATTTGTAGATTGTCATATACAAGAAAGCTATTTATATATTGTTATTGCATTTGTAGATTGCCATATACAAGAAAGCTATATTATAATATTGTTATTACATTTGTAGGTTGTCATATACAAGAAAGCTATATTATATATTGTTATTACATTTATAGATTGTCATATACAAGAAAGCTATTAGTAGATTGTCATAAACAAGAAAGCTATATTATATATTGTTATTGAATTTGTAGATTGTCATATAGAAGAAATTTATATATTTCTTTATGTTATAATATTTGTAGATTGTCATATATAAGAAAACTATATACTATTATATTTGTAGATTGTCATATAGAAGAAAGCTATATGCTCGAATCTGTATTACAAGGGTTAAAGCCATGCTGGTTCTGTCTAGGTGTTACTGTACAGTTATTAACTATCTATGATGACTATTTATTAGTAGAAGGAATTGATATTACTTCAATATCACTCTCTAGGATAGTAAGTAGTTTTGCTTTATTATTTAGGAAATTATGATCTCTACCCCTTCATGTCGCTTAAGGATTATTATAATTTTTATACCCTAAAGAAACATGCTTATCTGGTTAGTGCCGCAAACCTTAATGATTGTCCACACTGATAAGATGAAAATGCTGCAACAACCGACACAAAGTAAAATATTTTTTAGCTTTACAATTGATTTTTTTCAGGTTACGCAATATTTCTTCCTCCTTCCCAAACTAAGAAGTCAAAAACAACATGAACTGGTTATGAGTGTCAAGAAATGTAAGCCAGCGTTGCGTACAAGGTATAATGCTTTTCAATGCTTAGTATGGAGACATTGCTTTAATGTCACAATTGCTTATTTCATACCAATTATAGTTTTGTTGATAAATAATTGTAATTGAACTAGAATATTTGTTATAAATTTAAATTAATTAAAACCCCAAGCTTATGAGTGTGTTCAATTTGTTAAGTCTTATTTGTCCCAGTCAGTGAAAATTAGAACAGTTACAATATTTATCAAATGTAATTTGCTTCCCCCCCCACTCCTCATATATTTTGATAACAATGAATGTTATTTTCTTTGTCAGGAACACCAACATACCACCAATAAAACAAATTGTACCCTCTACTACCCACAACATAGTGTCTGTTACACCCAAATTACCAACACTAGACAAACAACTACTGAAAAAGGTCAACCACAAAAATATGAAAGGTTTGTTAACCTTTATTTATATATTTATAAAAGCATTGTATGATGTACTTCACATGTCACAATCATAACAAAAATTGATATAAAATTCCATCCATGTGCTATATTATTAAGACTTATTTAGTGTGCTATTTCAGGTGAAACTCCATTACATATAGCTTGTATTAAAAATGATGTGAGAAGAGTCAAACAATTGTTGACCGTGCCTGGTATGTAGAAATTATTGACACAAATTGTTACTTTGACCTTTTTTTGTCTCATGAATATGTATGTATTTTAATGTCTATTCATCTTTTACACATGTGCTTGTAAATATGATTATTTCTTTTGCAGTGTATAAATCTGTTATTTTTTTCCAGGTATCAATGTGAATGCAGTAGATAACTATGGATGGTCTCCCCTACATGAAGCATGTAATCATGGTCATATCGAATGTGTGGAGTTGTTATTGAAATATTCTCCTGCTAAAACAGTAGATTCTTATTTTAGTCCAGGTAATGTACACTTTCTTTAAGTTGGTATGGTTATTCACTCAGAAAGTTTTCAATTTCTTTGATCTTTTCTTGATGATGTAATTGTTTCATCCTAACAATTAGATGTATTTGGTTGAGATATTTTTCATTTGTGGATTCCTTATGGAGTTGTTCCCCTTAAACTACAGGTATTTGAATTATGTATTAAAGTTGGTTTCCATCATTAATTAGAGCCAAATTAAGCTTACTAATTGATTAATTGGGGTTTCTAATGAATAATCCATGTATTCTCAAGTTCAAAAGACCTACAGTATGTGGACGTAAAAATGCTTTTATTGCCTTTTGCTAGATATTTTAAATGGAATACCAAAATGGCATTGTTATTGTGGAAAATATTAAGGAATGTGGGCAAGTACGCATGCGTGCATACTTAACAACCACAGCGTCCGGTTATGTACCGAATAAACAGAGTGGATGATCAAAAAAAAAAAGATCATTGACATAAGAACGACATTTGAGACTTTAATTATATACCTATGGTAGTACCCTACCGAGGGAAATTCAGTCATAAATAGCCTAATAACGAGTTAATTAAGGACTTGTGGGACCATCTGGTATTTTCCCCAGTCATTATAACACCTCTACTTTCTATTGATATAAGTATTACCGGTCCAATTATGGTATATATATATATATATATATATGAAAATAAGGGAAACCAACCTTAAGCTGTCTAGTTATTTTGATCTTGTTTGAGTTTTTGTCTTGCTGGATAAATTGTCAGAACGAACACTGAGCTGTGTTAGGTATATTTCCATCTGAGCCTTTTGAATGCTGGAAATGAGTCAAATGAAATGTCATATACCTATACCCTGATCCTTGAAGCCATATAGCTGACTATCACTGACTTGATTGGGAACATATGACATAAATAAATGGCTGGTAGAGAAGATGTTTTGAAATTCTTGATTCAATGATTAACCTGTATGTTATTGTATCTTATAGGTGGAATGAAGTACCATAAAGTAGATTTACTAGCTAGTAACGTAGATGGAATAACACCATTACATGACGCTGTGATGACAGGATGGACTGATATCTGTCAGTTATTACTCAAATATGGTGGTAGGTACTTATTACCTAATAGTCATGTTGTTAAAGGGGTTATTGAAATGCTTTCCTCTTTTTTGAGGATAATTTAGACTAATACCATAGATTTCCACCATTCCATTTCAATATCTTTAGTTTTATTATCACTATCACAAAAAAAAGGTTTAAACTTGAACCTCTTAAAACAGCCTACTAGCAATCCACTTAGCTTTTAGGTGTTTTAAATATGAAGTGATGTTCAGTTTCATCGCCCTTCGAGTTACACCATAAATTATATTTTAGGTCCAGCTATTTTAGAGGCAAAAACTAAGGCAGGAAAGAAACCAATAGATTTTGCAGCAACTGAAGATATACAGAAAATATTACATAGACAACCTGAGCCTGGTTTATCTCAAGGTGAGAAACTCTTTTGATCAGCTATTTAACTAATTATTAGGAAATTGATATTTGATATATTGTTACCTGGACAGCATTCCAGTACAGATAATCAGGGAAAGATCAATACCAAGATCTTTGGTCAAGAACCAGTCGGTAAAAAAAAGGATCCCCTTCAACTAAATTTGTTATAGATCAGATTTCCAGAAAACTTTTGTTTCATCTAAAGATTACATTGAAATATCTAATTTCTTAGGGTGACAATGAAGAAAAAAGTGCAGTATATTGCAGATTTGAAAGAAAATTTCCAATCACTCAAAGTAAGAAGTAAAACTCTGATTCATTTCTCATTTCAGATGGCCAGTTATCAAGTCAATCATCGTTTGATTCTAGATTAGAATGGTTACCTACTGATGGTCTGTATGATGAAATATTGGCCGATCATTCTAAAATCGCTAGTCGAAATGACTGTATATTATTTGTCACTCTAATAACTACACTAGTCAATCACTATATCTTATCTTACAACTTGTCTACTTTACAAGAAACACTGAAGAAGTGTACTGTGAATCCGAAATCCATGGAAAGTCGCCAAGTGTTGCAAGGGAGACAAGAGAATGGTAATAATATTGAAATCTCTAAACCTAGAATAGATGGAAAGAAGGTTATGAAAGTTTTAAATATAAATGAAGAACAGTTACAACGTGGATATAAAGATTTAAAGGTTTTGAGCAAAATTAAAAAATATTTGACGATTTTTGAAAGGCATTTGAAACGTATTACAATGGAAGAGGATTTTCTGTTTATTTTGCCTAAAGTGAACTTTTTGAAAATGTCTTTATCATCTATAATGTTATAATTACATTCTAAGTATATTTCAAACCTCATTTCCTGTAGACTAAATAAAATGTCAAAATGTTTAGCTATGGTATCAGGTTAAGTTCATTTTTATACTGAAAATCCATTGTATAATTTGTTTGGAGATCAAATAACCAAATGATAATATATCATGATAATTGCCTGTATGTTTTGTTTAGATCGTAAACAAACTGAATGTGGGTTTTCAGTATGAAAAGTGACTGAAATTGAGTCTCTTCTGGTGTGGAATAAATGTTCAAATGCTTATTTCACCATTCAAAAAATAATTTTCCTTCAATATTATTCAAATACTGATAAACATTGATATTGCTAGAGTTCATATATTATCATTAGTACTCACAGTGCAATTCAAATCTTTTAATATACATGTATTTATTGTGCCGTATATACTCAGGTGAACCTATATTTAATCATTTATCATTGTTGGGTTTTGATTATTTTCCAGCCCTTTGTGCATTTCTGTCTACACTGTCAAATGATCAAGCATTTGTCCACTAACACTGTCATACAAATGTTATGGTAAATGTTTGATTGTGTAGACATGATTTTCAAAAATTTCATATCTTTCTAGTCTTCAGTTTTACTGTGAGGTCAGTTGAGTGTAATATAAAGCTCTTTTTCTCAAAATTTCATATTCTTTTGTGAGATATTTCCATAAATTAAGTTCCCATGTTTTAAGTTAAAATATGAAGTGATGAATAATATTACTTAATAAATTATATTCATTTAACACTTGTTTTTATATTTAACTTTGGAGAGGGCTGGGTAGGGGAAATGATTTCCAAAGGTGATAGGGCCTACAGTTCATCCTTGCTTCGGCCTATTGTTTAAATACTCATTTACCTTGATCTCAATCTTGTCATTATATCTAATATTAGAGGGGCTGATAAGCAAATGTTTCTTGAGATTCTTGGATTGCAGACTTCCTCAATGCTAAATTTGAACAAGGCCTTATTTTGCAAACAAAAGTGCAAAATTGCAGGATGTTTTACTGATATTAAGAGAATTTTGAACAAGTGATTCATGTTGTGAAACTGATTCTCTTTGCACCCCAATGTGCAGTTTGGCTACTGGTGCTGAACACATATGATTGTTTTTGTTTTAATTCAATCATGCAATTATTTGTGATGATTAAATATCATCTTCAACTTCATTAATTATATTTATATTGTCGGGTCAGTATTGTTTTAATTTCTATAAGCCTGGTTTCTACTAAATGAAATCAGGGGCGAGCAATCCCATGCAGGAAAGTAGTGTGCAATGAGAATGCTTCAACTAGATTTTTTACTGCCAGTTGGCATAAACAATCATCCAAGTCGATACTTATGAATTCGAAATTTCATAAATTTTCAATTTTTCTTTCGTTGCAAGGAAATCACAGAGTTATCGCACCTATCATAGAATCTCATAAATTCTCGTCATATTTATAGAACGAGATGAAAAGGCGCAAGCGCAGTTCAGATTGCGGGAAGACCTCGACCTATGAAGACCTAGATACACGGCTGTTTACTCAGGTACTAAAAATAATCGTTGGAAGCAATTTTCCTTGATTGAATGTAATAAGAGGAATAAATTTCTATCTAAACATTAAACTATATGCCATGCATAAATCAAACGAGACGCCTTTCTTCTCAAACCAATTTGGCTCATAATAATGTTCTTGGTACGGTACCGTACCGTAATGTCCAAAATAAAACGAAAGTAAATTGAAGTTTCAGTAGCCAAGATTATGATGAAAATAGTTATATACATAATTATATGGAGAGGGAGGAAAATTGAAACCATTTGTGACCTTATAATTTTTTATCAAGAAATAGGCCCAACAAAAAGCATTTAGACTAAGAGTATGCTAAGTATTAGCAATAAGTAAGGTGGTTATCCATCACTATCAAAATCACTCCATCATGGCCATGATCAATAATTCAGACTGGTTATTGAATGATATAGATGTACTTATGATTGTTCCAAATTACCCTTTACCATTTATAAGCTGAAATATAAAAATTTAATCTTAAAACTACACATAAATATAGCAACAAGTAATATGACTTAAGTTTTTTTTACAGGTTATCTAGAAACAAAGGATAAATATCTCTTTGACAGTGAATCCGTTAAATTGAAATTGGGATAAAATGGATTTTGACCAAACTCAAGCTATAAGTTATTCTTTTGAAGATGAATCTGATGATGATGTTGAGAAAACTGCTGAAAAAACTCCTGTAAGATCAATTTGAAACGTTCATAAAATTGTAATCTATCGTGAAACAAAGGACCTTTGTCCAGTTTTATGAAATCTTATTAAATGAACTAGTATATAAACAGTAACAATAAAGTTGCAAAGTATTTAACTTTTTTTTAATATCATAATCACAATATGTTTATATACTTCAGGTTGCATTTCTCAAAGTTTTTAGATATAAAGATTTACCAGAAAAAGAATATCCTCTTTTTGAAGGTTAGTATCCTTTTCAAAGCCAAGTGAAACAGAGCTAGTCTAATGCAGACTACACATTTCTTAAAAAGAGAGGGTTACTTCTAGCATTAAATGTTTGAGACAAACTCAGTGATGTAGTGATATGCACTTATATCGCTGTGATACAATTTTGTTGGCAGTGAGGTTGCACTCTGAAACATTTGATACGCTAGTCCCTGTTAATTCTGCATTCCCTTTGAACATTTCAAGGTAACAGTTTATGTCTTATCAACTGTTTGATATTATTTTATTTTCCAGGCGAGAATATAATAGGTCGGCAAGAAACATGTGATATTTGTATTCCAACTAAGGTAACTTACCTTGTTTGAAGACGGGTTTAGGAGTTTTCCTTGATGGTCACATGATCATGATTAAATAACAGCATTTAACAATGGTTTTTATAAAGCAATGGCTAAAAAAATTTCCGAGTAAAAAAGTAATGATATTGTTTGATTTTAGGCTCTGTCTAAACAACATTCGTGTATAGAAATTAAAAGTGATAATCATTTTATTTATGATAAGAAGAGTCTAAATAAAACACGTAGGGGGAAGGTAAGTGTGTATTTATTATATCAGGTCTGAATTTAGTTTGAGTTATTTTGAGTGATCAATGCAATCTTAGCCACTAATAATTAAATATCATCTTAATTTGTAAACTCTGGCCTAATAAATTCATATATATGTTTACAAATGATACTTTGATCAACAGATGGTATTCATTAGCATGTATTTTCTATTTGAATGAGGCAAGAATAAGTAAATTCTTTTGATAAAGAAATTTATAAATATACTTGGATAATTCATTGTAAATGTTTTTTGTAAGAGACCTGAGGCCTTTGAGGAAAAGTGTTGAGAAAAGGCATTTTACTCTCACCACAGTATTCAATTATCGAGTAGTGTAGGGATGTTGATTTTTTTCCCTTCAATCGGATATTATTTTAATGATATTTTGATGGTGAATAGACCTTGCTATGCTACATTTTACTATGCTAGTGTTTAATTGAGTTTATTATTGTGTCTGTTACAAACGCTGGATTTAGGATGAACAATATTCAAGGGGATGAAGAGATCTATACCGGTACTCTATTTGTGCTAATTAATCTTCAACCAATATGATAAGTTCATTTAGTTGAAATTAGTTCAGAGATATAAAGAAGTTTTAAGTTAAGACAGGGTAAAGTGAGCTGATATCACTAGAGGCCTCACAACACCTGTATTGTTAGGGGGTGAGCTAAAATCAATATAGGGTACAGACCTCTACACCTGTATTGTATATTCATTGTGACTGCAGACATCCCAGAGTTCACTTCTTGTTGTTAGTAACACACAAGAAAATATTTTTGCTTTGTGATGATTTTGAAAATGGAACTACTAGATCAGGTAAGTTTTTAATACTTGATCTTTTTGGTATCTAATTTTACTGTTACTATTGTTTAAATATTGTTTGAAATACTTTAATAAATTTTAGTTCGTTTTAAGTTCGTGTAAATCTAAGTAGTCCTTATATTAGTTCTTGAATGAGTCCTTGCTTTGATAATCCTTATTGTTTCAAATCTGCATTTTTTGCTTTGAAAATTAAGTTTTTTTTTCTTTCTTTCATCTAGTGTGATAAAGGAAAAGCTCAAATGACTGAAGATTCAGTGAATGATCCAGATATTCATCTTACACTTATAAGGTAGGTTATTTAGTTCAATTGATATTTACCAATAGGTCACTGCCTAATTAGCATTTGATTGTATCTTAGAGATTGGGCTTTCATGTTGTTACAAGGTGACATGCTGTAATTTTACAATATGAACTACTGACTATCAAACTGAAGGATTTATACTTTATAATATGATAGAAATAAAAACTAGAGCCACTTGTGGTACAGAGTGGGACTTTGCTAACGTCGCAAATTGCAACAAACAGGCCGAAACATCTGATTTTCTGGGAGAAAGTGGCCAAAGCAACGAGGTATCCGTGTGCAAAGTACTTTTTTGAAAAACATTATTTCCTACAGACGTAATTCGCTGACCCATATAAATGGCAAATTGGAAGTTTACCCGGATGTGCCACGCCCATCTCATTTTTTTTGGCGTGAATCTAATCACATTCTAAATGTATTTTCACGGTACAAATTTGAAGCTTGTACATCTAATGGATCACGAGATATACACACATACATTTCAAAAAGCGAAAATACTGCAAAATGTACCTTTATTTTCAAAAATCAAAAAATTCAATTTTCATTTTAAAAAATTTTGTTATACATTGTTGGAAAGAGGTTAAAAAGTACCTTAAGAATCTGAAAAAAATAACACTCTAAATTAATTAGGTCACGCTCTAGAGCAGTCCAAAGTTGCGAATTTTGCTGTTTTCAGGCAGCTATAAAACCGGAAGTTGATGTCTGAGGTCAAAGGTCAAAGTGTCAACTAATAGCCAAGGTCAATGACCTTTGACCTACTAAAGGTCAAAGTCACCAAAGGTCAAGGTCACGAGAAATAAGCCCTCAAACTTCGAAAAAATTCAACCGGATGTTGCAAAATTGCAAAAGCGAAATTAAAAAATCGGCTCCCACAGTTTTTTTCAAAATCGACTAAAGCTACAGGAAATGTAAACATCGCGGAAATTAGACATAACCCTGAGGCCCCATTTTGAGTTTTACAAAAAAGTGACATTTCAAGATGGCGGCCAAAGTTTCACTTCCGGTCTGGATTTTTTCTTCTTCGTTTTTTTTGTCTTCTAATTTAATTAAGATTGACATAAATTTTGTTGCGATACATCAATTACAGCACAAGTAGGTCAACCGGAAGTTTAAACCCTTTTTACGCTGAAACCGGAAATGAAGCAAAAATTTTGACTCTGCCAATGTTTTTAAATTCATGGCACTTGAAGGCACCCAAATTTTCAGATCAATCGGTCTTAAAATAGCAAAGTTGCAAAAGTGTGCAAAATACGGCAAAAAAATGTGTGCTACGAATTTTCGAATTTCGAAATTTTTTAACTGCTATCTTGTTGGAAATTATTTCAAGTTTCTAAAAATGCAAACCCGACGAAAATCGATCCAAAAATGCGACTTCTAGAGCCACTGACCGACTTTTTAGGCATGTTGCAATGCAGCACTTCCGGTTTTGCAAAAATGTTCCAATTTATATTTAATAGAAACGTCGCCACAACAGAAGGTGTAGAGAAGTTGTGAAATTGCTGCAACTATAGCAGCCTAGGCTGTGTGCCCTGTGTAAATTTCGAAAAAAAAAAAAAAAAAAAAAAGAATTGACAAACCGAAAACAAACTGGGACTTTGCGGTAGCAAAGTCCCACAACTAGAATTGCTTACAATTGTGAACATATTTCGAGAGCCTTAAAATATTATGTAGGCTAAATTTGCAATGACCTAGATCTAGAATATATATTGAATATCATTTGACCTAGTTTTCAAACTCATAAAATAATTAGGTCACAACTTCTGTAACAGTTGAAAATGGCGAAAATATGAAAATTATCAATTTTTGCTGTATTTAAGTACACTTATCTCTATGAATTTTTTAAGTAAGCCAAATTAAAAAATACCTACTCGTAGACAATATATTGAATATTATTTGACTTAATTTTCAAGGTTATAGATTAAGTGGGTCACACGGCTTCCGTAGCCGTTAAAGTGACCTAATTTTGAAAAAATCCAAATTTGAATAATTCGAAAAAAAATACGAAATTTAAAAATCGGCCTTCAAGAAAAGGTAGATAATGATCCAATGTATCTATGTGCTAAATTTCATCGAAATCGGTCTATCAATAGTGTCTGAATTTCGGCTTTAAGAATTGTAAAGAAATTTGAAAATGGCGGCCGATATGGCAGCTTGACTAAATTATAAAACAGTTTTCACTTTTCACCTAGCTGTTATAGACCGGAAGTTACGTAATTACGTCATATGAGACTAAACCGGAAGTCGAAATTTTTTTTCAAAATTTTTCAAAAATCATAAACATATCGCCTATCAACTGGTAAAGTTTCAAAATTTTACCATTTATATTAAACGAGAAATCATGGTCTGAAATTTTGTCGATGACCCTTGAATATTGAATTGCAAATCGTGGGTAAAAGATTTAGCCGAATTGCATATAACCTATAGTTGTTAGTTGACAAATACATTGAAGTTTTCAAATCTGAAAATTCGGTCGAAATCAAACTGAAAATATACTTTCTAAAGCAAAAAAAATTTCGGTTCTCACTTCCGGTAAGAGATAGAACTTCCGATTTTGTTTTAATTGATAATAGAAATCATTCTAAGATCAACTGTAGATTTAGAATTTATGTACATATTACCAGTTTGTCTGCAAACTCATCCGAGAATTTCAAAAAAAAAAAAATATAATAATCCGAACGATTACAATACGTTTTCGCCAGGGTCGAAATACGTAATGAAGGAATGATAGTGTTATCATATATGATAGAATTAAAACTGTAGGAATGATAATGTTATATGATAGAAATAAAA
Source organism: Nipponacmea schrenckii (assembly GCA_030562195.1). NCBI lineage: Eukaryota > Metazoa > Mollusca > Gastropoda > Lottiidae > Nipponacmea > Nipponacmea schrenckii. Next base: position 18,856,961 of record CM060200.1, on the reverse strand, counting down.
CTGAAGGAATGGTAATGTTATAATCTATGATAGAAATAAAATTAAAGGAATGATAATGTTATAATATATGATAATAAAACTATAGGAATGGTAATGTTATAATATATGATAGGAATATAAATGTAGGAATGATGTTTAATATATGATAGAAATAAAACTGAAGGAATGATAGTGTTATAATATATGATAATAAAACTGAAGGAATGATAATGTTATAATATTTGATAATAAAACTGAAGGAATGATAATGTTATGATATATGATAGCAATAGAACTGTAGGAATGATAATGTTCTAATATATGATAATAAAACTGGAGGAATGATAATGTTATAATATTTGATAATAAAACTAAAGGAATGATAATGTTATGATATATTATAGAAATAGAACTGTAGGAATGATAATGTTATGATATATGATAGAAATAACACTGAAGGAATGATAATGTTATGATATATGATAGAAATAGAACTGTAGGAATGATAATGTTATGATATATGATAGAAATAAAACTGTGGAAACGATACTTTATAATATATGACAGGATGGATATGAAATGTGATATATGATAGGAGCGTGATTTCTCCTTGTGTAGCTTCCTAGGGAACGGAACACTTGAATCTGAGAACCTATTGGGTTTTATTCATGCTGCCTGTTGAACTTTTCAGTAAATGAGTGAATGTGTTTTATACAAGTCAAACTTAAAATCCTATTTTGTTTGAAGAGAAAAGATGACTTCTTTAAGTTATAAGGGAAGTCTGGCCAAATTTTCTCTTCCCAATTCAAGTCTTTACTCCACTGTGGCTATAATCTGATGCGCTGTGTATCATATAAGATGTAAAGAATGAATGTTTAAAGCTCTGATTTATAAAGGTTGATTTTATGTCTAGGCAATATTTTAGTCACTCAACATGAAATCAACTTCAAGTATGAGTGTATTTCCAAGTTCAACAGGGGCTTCGTTTATAAATACAACTTCTTTAGGATAAGGGGAGTTGTCTAAAACTAAATTTGGGCTTTAACTGGACAGATTTCAGTCTTATATATTAGGAATTCTCCCTCTGTAGGGATGGCTATAAGATTGATGATGTTGTTTTTTACTAAACTGGATAGGGGACGGCGGCCTGTATGACAGCTGAAGGCAAGCATGTAGTAGGTGTGGAGGCCACTATTACTGCAGGGCGGCTCTGAGTAGGTGTGGTCATGAAGTCCTACGGTCGCAGATTAGATCATCAATAAATCAAATCACATTCTAAGATTTTATACCTTTCTTCAGGGGGATCAAATCTAGACTAGTGCCAGATTTTTTTCTAAATTATTCTCAGTTTTCATGTGTTCAATGGATAAAGAAGGTGTACCTTGGACAGGTTTGTGGCATACTAAACTGAGATGTGTATAAAAGTTTAATACCTTGTTCTATGAAGAGATACATGACTGTTTCAATTGTACAATGTTTTCTTACACTTAAACCTAAATTTGATGAAAATGTAAAATGGATGGAATCATTTAATAACTAACTGGAACATATCAGTATATTTTTCTTCACTGTATGTTGATCTTTCTTGGATTATCAGTATACAAACATTAGTAATCAATTACAATTCTGTAGGACAGTTAGTAAGAAAGGCTTACCCTTCTGCAATATTTGATAAAAATCTGCTTTCAAATTCTAAAATAATCCTAAATGATTTAAATAGATTTTATTGGTTCAGTGGTACTTTAAACTATCAAGTAAAAATATATATATTTCCAGGTTAAATACATTTGATTTAAAAATAAGTCCATTTAAAGAAATTGATTTCAAAGTCTTACTGCCTTTAAATGTTTATTATAACTACTAAAGCCAAGTTTTACCTGAAAAACATTTTTGTCAGTGTTTTATAGTCCTTGTATTGAAGTAAACCACTGGTACTAAAATGTTCAATACTTGCCAACTTGACATTAATTAATCATGAAAGTTTATCTGGATTTTTATCAGTTTGTATCTTATATAAGATGTTTTATATTGCTTTCTAACTTAGAAGTATGAATGGTTGCATATATGCATAAATTATCTGGTTTTGATTGAAACATAAATGATGTTGCTGAATATGGTTTGATATGATATTTTAAATTACAAATTGAAGTCTCTTGTTGTACCAGACTGGTGACATTTCATATAAAGTAAGGAACATGTTTGAATACAGAGCTTCTATAGTCTATAAAGTTTATGAATGTTATTCACAATTTCTATTTGTATCCTTTAACATTTATTTACTAATCCTTTCTCTACACCTTAACATACGTACACAACTATTCCTTATTTTTATAGACTATAGATCATCAAACACTTTTAGAAAGGTTTTCTTTAAAACCTTTTAACCAGCTAAGTGCTTTCTAAATTGTCACATTTATTCGTTGTTTCTTTAAATCAAACAACCACAGGAATATATTTGGCAAATTTCAAATTTACCCCACCTTCGTAATGTAAACATGAAATAGTTGATATTTATAGATGTACTCTGGTACATTAAAAACAAATTTGTCTATTATGAAAAAAAGGAGGACTATTTTGCCTTTAATTTAAGATATCTGGCCTTGTGACTTAGTAAAGCTTTTGATTAAACACTAAGGTTTGTTACCAATATACATGTATAAAAATACAATACGATGTCGACTTTGACTAATGAATTGGACTTCGGGATTCCTGTAAGGAATTGTCGAAATATATTACAATGCAGTATAGGTGCTGTTTTAATTATAAACATAATTAATATTCTATGTAATTGCAGATATTGGAGCCGAGAAGAGAATGTAAAGATACCTGTATAAAGGATGTAAAGATTTAAAGCAAGTGAACTGCTTAATGTTGAACATTGTTTTGTATATTATTTTAGAATTAAAAATGTATGTATTGTGTTGTTTTAATTGGAATCATTGTCAGATTCCATAGTGACAAGTATTTTAAATAAGTCTGGGTATTCCCATTCTGTCAATGTTTGAACATACACACAGGCATACAGCTGATTAGATAAACATACACCCATCTTAACAACTGATTAGATAGGAAAACATACACCCATCCATACAGGTGATAAGACACTGTAATATATACTCACCCATACAGCTGATAAGATAAACATACACCCTTCAGATGCAGCTGATTAGATAGGGAAACATACAACCATTCATACAGCTGATTAGATACAGTAACATACACACACTCATACAACTGATCGGACACTGTAATATACACCCCATACAGCTGATAAGATAAACATATGCCTACCTTAACAACTGATAACATATTGTAATATAAACCAAACAACACAGCTGATTAGATACAGTAACATACACCCTCCCATACAGCTGATTACATAAACATACACCCTCCCATACAGCTAATTAGATAAACATACACGCTCCAATAAAGCTAATTAGATAGGGAACATACACCCATCCATAAAGCTGATAAGATATGGAAACATACACCCATCCAAACAGCTGAATAGATACAGAAACCTGAACATACCGTTACAGCTGATTAGATAGGTAAACATACACCCACCCATACAACTGATTAGATAAAGAAACATGTACCCCCCCCCCCCATACAGCTGATTAGATGAACGTACCCACACCCATACAGCTGATTAGATAAACATACACCCATCCATACAGCTGATATGATAAACATACAACCACCCTTACAGTTAATTAGATAGGGAACATACAACCACCCATACAGCTGATTAGTTAGGGAAAAATACACCCAGCAATACAGCTGATTAGATACAGTAACATACACATACCCATACAGCTATTAGATAGGGAAACATACACCTACCATACAGCTGATAAGATAAACATACACCCACCCATACAGCTGATTAGAAAAACGTACACCCATCTTAACAACTGATTAGATAGGAAAACATACACCCATCCATACAGGTGATAAGACACTGTAATATATACTCACCCATACAGCTGATAAGATAAACATACACCCTTCAGATAAAGCTGATTAGATAGGGAAACATACAACCATTCATACAGCTGATTAGATACAGTAACATACACACACTCATTCAACTGATCGGACACTGTAATATACACCCCATACAGCTGATAAGATAAACATATGCCTACCTTAACAACTGATAACATATTGTAATATAAACCAAACAACACAGCTGATTAGATACAGTAACATACACCCACCCATACAGCTGATAAGATGACCATACAGCCTCCCATACAGCTGATTAGATAAACATACACCCTCCCATACAGCTAATTAGATAAACATACACGCTCCAATAAAGCTAATTAGATAGGGAACATACACCCATCCATACAGCTGATAAGATATGGAAACATACACCCATCCAAACAGCTGAATAGATACAGTAACCTACACATACCGTTACAGCTGATTAGATAGGTAAACATACACCCACCCATACAACTGATTAGATAAACATGCACCCCCCCCCCCCCATACAGCTGATTAGATGAACGTACCCACACCCATACAGCTGATTAGATAAACATACACCCATCCATACAGCTGATATGATAAACATACAACCACCCTTACAGTTAATTAGATAGGGAACATACAACCACCCATACAGCTGATTAGTTAGGGAAAAATACACCCAGCAATACAGCTGATTAGATACAGTAACATACACATACCCATACAGCTATTAGATAGGGAAACATACACCTACCATACAGCTGATAAGATAAACATACACCCACCCTTACAGCTGATTAGAAAAACGTACACCCACCCATACATCTGATTAGATGAACATACACCCACCCATACTGCTGATTAGTTAGGGAAACATACACCCATCCATACATCTGATTAGATGGACATACACCCACCCATACAGCTGATTAGTTAGGGAAACATACACCCATCCATACAGCTAATTAGATAAACATACACCCACCCATACAGCTGATTAGATGAAAATACACCCAACCATACAGCTAATTCGCTAAACATACACCCACCCATAAAGCTGATTAGATAAACGTACACCAACCCATACATCTGATTAGATGAACATACACCCACCCATACAGCTAATTCGATAAACATACACCCACCCATACAGCTGATTAGATAAACATACACCCAACCATACAGCTAATTAAATAAAGTAGGTGGTACTTTTATACCAGAATCAGATGATGAGACTTATATATGTAATGTTGATGTGAATGCTGCTACCCAGGCTTGTCATTCTCTCAGTGATATTGATGAGGTAAATAGCAATATTACAAAATTCCCTAGAAATATGTTGTTATTGAGATGTGTCTGTCAACTGATACCATCAATTGATACCATAGTGGTATTTCCTTCTCCCCTTACACCCTGCCATACAGCTGATTAGAGAAACATACACCCAGCAATACAGCTGATGATAAAAGGGAAACATGTATTGGTGATTTGACACTGCAATATACACCCATCAGTAAGTAATAGGACACTGTAAAATACACCCACCTATACAGCTGATAAGGTACATGTACTGTTATATATACTCTTATAAGACAAGGAACATTAATTACACCTGCTCTTATAGCTGATAGGGAACTGTAACATTCACCTACCAATAAGATCAAACAAATGTTGCCTTAAAGAAATTACTGTGTATTGAATTTGTTTAATAAAAAATTAAATCAAAAATATTTGTTTGTATTACTACTGTGTATTAGAAATGAAGGTTCTTTTCCAGACAGATAAACCTGGTGAACATCACCAGAAACATGTCTTGACATGATTGGCTTCTTGTTTTTTGCACTGTTGTGATAATCTGGCAATGTACATTTAAGTGAATGAACATCAAATTTTGATTCTCAAACTTGACCAATAAGAATTCATTCTATGGTGTCATTTCAAAGAGGTGGTAAATCTTAACAGATTTTTAAGATGATTATCTTGATATAAAAATATTGTGGTCTAAGATTGCTTTATCACCCAAAATAATATATTTGTCCCATGGATTTTAGAAAGGATCTCTGAGGAGGAAATGATGAGTTATTTGAAGATGAAAAATTCCTAGAAAAATGTCACTTTACACTACAGGTTAATGCTTATTACCATAACAAGTTACCTAAAAATATGCTAAAAAGTATATTCTTGTCCTTGGCCAAACCTCTTGACATTGATCCATCCTAGATTTTCCATACCCATTTATAGCTCGGTGAACTGGACTTATGAGTGAAGGCTGTGGTACTTTCACATGCTGGTCAAGATCAGAGCCTACAACCACTATTGATTTGACGTAACCAAGCTAGTGACATTATGTAAAGAACCAGCACTCTAACCGACTGTGCTATAGAACCTCACAATATACTTTCATATGATAATTCTTTATTTTGTAGTTATTCTTAACACCAGAAGTAAGATATGAATTAAAGACTGATGATAAACTTTTATTTGCTGATGTAGAATGTATTTATAAAATTATTGATAAGGTAAGATGAATCATTGTAATATTTAATAATTTAAAAGCACATATCGTTACTTACTTATTACGACCGATGTATGAATATGAACTAAAATATTTTGTATTGTCACTAGAATAAGGCTGTAGAAGACAGTGGATCTGAGACTGGTTCAGAATCTATGTTAAATGATAACAGTAATAAAGATACAGGACCCTCTACCCTAGTAGAAGATGACTATAATGATGATAGTGATGCTAGTAGTGATATACTACAGCCAACTCAAGTAGGTTACTCAGCATTCTTAATCTACATCTTTGATAAAGTCCTGATGTTAGATAGCTTTTAATACTAAAAAGAAAGATGCTTTAGTGGAAGAAAGATACAATTGGTGACTAGACATTTTAATGATTTTGTAATATTTTGATTCAATAAATTAAATTACCCCTAATTCAAAATCTCGAAAGGTACTAAGAGTAACCTTATATAAAAAAAACTTTCAACACAAGTTACTCCTGTTGACATCAGCATAACATTTCAATCAATCTGATGACAGTGATACATGTGTTGAAATGTTATGTTCTTATATATTAAGGAAGTGTGTATTTATCCCATCATTATTATTTTTGTTATATTTGTGCTCCGTGCTCTTGGAAATTGTTCAAATCTTATAAGAGTAACCAGTGCACAAAATATATTTATATTGTGAGTTTTGTTTATATACAGTGTTATCAACCTACACAGTTAATGAAACCAAACATAACTAGTGGTGGCACTCTATCATTTCAAGTTGACAGTGATGAGGACTTTTTTAACAAAGGCAAAGGTAGGGATGGTTTTTCTTACCTGTTCGTAGCAACATAGGTTCTATTTCAATATCCTGTTTGAAGTCTGTGGATTCATTAATTTCATAGAGAATTAACCAGATTATTGTATCCTTAAATGAATAAGTTTGCAATGGATTAAATAACATTTGATTTTTAATTTAGGAAATTCAAACAGAAACATTACAGTTAAAGAAACACCTGCTCAAATAAAAAAGCCTCTAGGTAAAAATATACTTTTTTTAAGCAGATATTAGAGGTTTGAATATACGTGAATCACAAAAACTTATTAAAGCCCTCCCAGAAGAATTAATCTGAATTTCAGTTTTTTGACAGTTGCCATAAAGTATCTTATTGTTATGTGTGTAAATTATAATCTTTTAAATTTCCAGGTAAACGTCAAGTGTTGTCACCTGATTCTGATACAGATGATGATCAAACATCACCTCCAACTGCTACACTAGTTTTTACTGAAGGTTAGATTATCTTAGTAACTTATTGTGTCCACTATAACATTTCATTCATTCAGTCAAAATGACTGCAGAAAACTAAGTGTTTACATTTCACAATGAACATTTTCCATATCAGAGTATGGTACCTAAATTGCGACATGTATCTTGCTGGATGTTCAATTTTACACTACCTTTCAATTCAGTTGATATATTTCAAACTAAAAACAGATGGAAATACAATTAAGATAATTCTCATATTTGAAACTATGTATTAGCTGTTCTAAGGAACAAACAACAAACTTGTAAAAACAATAAGTTATTCCTCATTGTTTTATAGAAGGAAGATCAAGTGAAGATGAAAGGTTATTAAATCAACCAACTCAAGCTTGTGTCATGGAGAGTGAAACAGATGATGGTAAGTTTATGATACTGATTTGTGCTGCATTTGTTTCAAAGCTCAGAGGTACTTGCTTGCCAACCTCAAGGTCAAAACAGAAAGAATGAAACATCTATGTTTTAAAAGGATGAAAACTTAGTTTCACAGTTAGAGATTCTTTCTACCAGCTGGTCTCAAACCTCTTGTTATTTATCTTCTCTTAGATAGTCGTGCCCTTCAATGACCTGTTCAAGGTCATTGGACTTTCACTCAGCGAGGTAGATCAGAACCCACAGCTGCCATTTATATTTCAATAAAACATCATGTAAATACCAACAATCCAACCAACTGTACTATAGAACCTCACAAAAGGGATGACTAAAATGCTGTTAAATTTTTCAATCCAGTCACTCTTGAAAGTGATGTAAGCCTGAGAGAAATCCAATAAAAACATAGAGTGAAGAAGCATTGTTTGGATAGAACATATAAAGTCCTTTAGAATTTTTTTTCTTTTTGTATGATTTTCCCAGAAAATTTTAAAAAATCAAAATTACCTATCAGGGCTGTCAGAAGAATAAAGACATAGAGTGTTTGCATGATGAGGGCACGAGGTTCAATTTCCTGGAAAATTACCCGCTAATGGACGTGCATGATCACTACATGTTGATAGGAACGCATGTCCGAACCAAATCAAAATAAGGGACTTCACTCAAAAAAGGTTGAAAACCAAGGGGATAGGACAATAAACAGAGGCAGAATGGCACAGAAGCGTTAAGATGTTAAATTCTATTTCTCTCTTGCAATATTTAGAAACTGATGATGAAGTGAGTAAAGATATATTAAATCAAGCGACCCAGAAAGTAGGTGGTACTTTTATACCAGAATCAGATGATGAGACTGATATATCTAATGTTGATGTGAATGCTGCTACTCAGGCTTGTCATTCTCTCAGTGATATTGATGAGGTAAATATCAATATTACAAAATTCACTAGAAATATGTTGTTATTGAGATGTGATGTCTGTCAACTGATACCATCAATTGATACCATAGTGGTATTTCTTTCTCCCCTTATTAAATGCATACTGATATAAATCATTTATTTAGCCAACTGACCATTTCCACCTTCTGTCTTAGTAGTGTATTGTCTGATAATATGTCAGTTTAAAATGATGAGAAATCAAAGCTTATTGACATTAATCAGGTACAGTATATCCTGCTCATACGACCACCTTTATTAAGAGCCCACCTTCAATAAACGACCACAATAAATTCCCCCCTACGAGTTTTCAATGTAATTATCGACTAATAAGCGGCCACCTTCATTACGCAACCAGCGGCCATGTATTTATACTCCCAATTGATTAAAATAACTCAATTAAGCGACCATGACACTTTTGATTATCTCCCGTAACAAAAATCACGTTCACGCGTCGGTGATATTCAATGAGATTATCGCTAATCGGTAATTAGATAATCTTCTATAGATTAATTTTATAGCTTGTTGCTGATTAATATTGAAAGATATCATCGTATTGACAATTATTATAAAGTACTGTAAAGGCTTCAATATTTCGTTTTTGGTAAAATTTAGACTACCGTAAATTTGATCAGAAAGCGGATGTTGTTATAAAAACATATTAATCAGGTGAAAATGGAATAAAGCGTGTTACCGGGCAATTAAAATGCAAGTAAAGAAGGATATCTTATTGATTTAAGGTAGAGAATTTTGACTTTGAAAACGATAATAACTGTAAGACTTTGGTATCTAATAGAAAATAAAATACGACAAAATAGAGTATCCCGTCGGTAGATAGGAGATAGCATGCAAAAGCAGTAGAAACTATACATGTATGAGTAAAAGTAAGATCCTATGATTTCAAAAATGTCAAAACGAAATGGTCTTGCAGTTCCTCTCTTAAGAGGCCACCTTCACTCAGCGACCGTTTTTGAATATTCCCTTGAGTGGTCTCTGAATGCAGGTTCTACTGTAATTAGAATTAGATTAAACAGTGTATTCTGTTTTTAGGTCCAACAAGGTGCTACTTTAGCTTATACAATGGACATTGGTGTTAAAGGCACCTCAAAGAAAAGTAAACAGTCAACACCAAAGGCTTCACTGGGACAGACTGTACCATATGAAATGGATGCTGATATAAGTGCAGTAGCAGAAACACAGAGTTTCAGGCTGGTCAAGGATGAAGAATTGTTAACTCCAGTTAGAGCTGATGATTCAAAGAGCTCTTCATCTGAACAAAACAACAATCTGAAAGGTTCTAAAGCTGTATCAGGTGAGCTATTCTATGAATTCTTTGGTGAACTCAGCTCTGCACATGCTCATCTGTCTAGCAAAGTTTAGTTCATTCTCAAGTCAAAGATCAAAATCTAGTTCTATGCTTGAAATGGGTATTGTGTGATTAATTTGAAAGATAATGTACAGATTTAGTTCTAACCTTAGTTAAAACCTGTGAATATTATTGAAATGTATCCAAATTTACAGTTCAGTATCTTTACAGATAATGACGAAGAAGTGAAGTCTGACCCCATCATTCCCGATAATGTAAAGGAAGAAATTCTGGAAGAAGAACCTGCTAATGAGTCTGAAGAACAGGAGATGAGTCACTTGTTTATTATGCCCACATTAGCTTGCGATATGGATGAAGATGTTACTGATGAACCTGTGGAGAAAGTAGATGCTAAAGAGGCATCTGATGATGGTTCTACACAACCTGTAGATATGGATGCCACGCAGGAGGTTGAAGATGCTGGCAATGATGATGTGACACAATTAGTAAAAAGTCCCAAAAAATCTGAAGCAAAACAAAAATATAATGAAGAAACTCAAGAAATAGGTTCTGAAGATGCCACTCAAATAATAGAAAGCCCAAAGAAAGGCAAACCATTTAAAAAGTCCACAAGATATGATGCTACCTTAGTAGTAGAAGATGCAGCTAGTGCTACAGTCGCTGTTGATAATGGTAGAGTTGCTGTTGATGATGCTACAGTTGCTGTTGATGATGGTACAGATGCTGCTGATGATGCTACAATTGCAGTAAATGATGCTACAATTGCAGTAGATAATGTTTCTGTTGCAGTTGAAAATGAACCTGACTCGAATGCCACCCAACCCCTTTCTGAAACCATTCCTGTAAATGAGGAAACTGCTCCTGTGGGTATGAATGATCAAACTCAGCTCATTGATGGAACTCCTAATTATGAAGTCTCAAGTGCCACATCAGCTGATGCTACTCAGCTTCTCAATGAAGGAGACATTTCAAAAGCTCCAGATGAAAATTTATTCTCTGTGGATGATCCTACACAAGCATGTTTAACACCAAAGAAAAGGGGCAAGGGAAAAGGAAAAGGAAAGAATTCAAAAGAAATTAAGAAAGCTCAAGTTGTTTTGGAGGAAAAAAAGGATGAGGAAGAGGATAAAGTTATTGAAGAAGCAACTCAAGCCTATGGTTTGTCTCCTTTAAAGGGAGCAAAGTTACCATCATCTGAAGAGCAGGGTTTAGTTGTAGAAGATGCTACACAACCTTATGGACTGTCACCTGTTAAAAGAATTGCAAGAAACAAAGCAAAAGAAAGCAAACAAGAGACTTCAGATATGGATGAACCTACACAGTTATATGGTAAATCTCCAGTAAAAGCATCATCAAGACGTGGTCGAAGCAGCAATATTAAGCAGAAAACACCACCTGTAGACAAGGTTGAGTCAAATGATTCTGAGTCTAGCACTGATACCCTACCAGTTGAAGAAATTGAGGTAACATATTTCATCTCACTATAAATTATAAAAAATGAACCTGTATGTTTCCCTAAAAATCATTTCATTATTTACACATTAAGAATTTGATTGAAGTCATGATGTTTGAAAAATGTGCATGGAACCCTCCCAAATAGTACAATACGTCAACTTCACTGATCGAATGTTGCTTCTGGAAGATAGGAAAAGTTGTATTTTGAAAATTGTCTTTTGTAACTTATTTTAAGCCATTCTGGTCCATTATTTTAAATGCAGTTTGTACCTGACAGTGAAAGTCCTGAAGAAGATAAACCACCATTGATACCCATTCCATCAAGATCACCTCACAAATCAGCTCTAGCTAGTCCCAAAAGTAGAAGTCCATCTCCTAGTCCATCACCCAAAAAAGTGATATTTGTTGGGGTAAGAATTTCATAAATACTCCATAGAGTCTGACTGAAAAATTTCTGGTCAGTAACAGTGTAAATAGACTTGTATACATATTGGTTAGGTAAGTACTGCTTTCAGATTTTTACAGCAGTAAAAAGTACAGAAAATATACCTGATACATCAAGGAACAAAGCAAGTTAGGGGATCAGATCAAATGAATCTCAAAAAAGTGCTGTAATAATCCCTTATATTCTAGGTCAAAGAAGCCAGCTTTGAAAAGCAATCAGAAGAAAACACCGATGAAGAATTCAGTCCTGTTATTGAAAGGATATCAAACTCCAGTACCACTAAAGCTCATCCATCACCTTCGACCTCAACTAGAGTAGGCAGAACTCGAAGAAAAAAAGGCCAAGAGGTTGCAGTGGAAGAGCCAAAGATTAGGAGAACAAGAGGACAGCCCAGTATGAACAATGAAACAGAAGATGTCAATGTATCAGAAAATTCAAAGAAAGCGAAAGGAAGCAAGAAGAGTAGATTTGGAGAAGAAGATTCTAATGAAGATGTTAAATCTAAGGCTGGACCAAGATCAAGGAAAGGGAGAAAAGCTGAGGTTAAAGTTGATGTGGTCGAAACTGAAGCAGCTGAAGCTGGAGACCATGATCAGTTTGAAGAAGAGACTAAAATTGTAGAAGAAAAAACTGAGAAACTAGCAGGAAGATCTAGGAGAGGGTCGAAAGCCACAGCTTCTCAAGAAGTAAAACATGCAGAAACTAAGGTTGAAAAGGAGAGAAGAGGCCGAAAGTCTGTTGTTAAAGATGATGACAAAAGTGAGGTCAAAGTAACTGCAAAACCTACCAGAACTAGTAGGAAAACTGCTGAAAAGACAGAAGTAAATGATGAGTCCATTAGCCAAACCAAGCAGGATTTGGATGATGAAGAATCCAGAGATTTGAAACTCCCTCAATCCACAAAAAGAGGTAGCAGTCAAGATAGTGAAATTGAACAAAATAATTCTAGAAACTCTACTAGAGGCAAGGGGAAGTCTTTAAAGACAGGTCTGAAATCTGAAGAAACTGTAGCTGAGCAAGATAGTGTTGAAGATGTTAAGGCAGTCATAGAATCAAAAAGACGGCACTCCAGAAGATCTACAGCAATAAAATCTAATGTTGATGCAGAGTCTGAAGCTTCTAATAAAGGGAGATCATCAAGATCTGCAAAAACAGCAGATCCGCCATTGACAGATGGTACAGAAAATACAGAAAATATACCTGATAAATCCAGAACAAAACGAGGTCGGAAATCAGCTGTTGTTCCTACCAGCACATCTGAAAAAGGGAATGAGGAAATTGTAACTGAGGACTCATCTCAAGAAGAACTAGAACCGCAACCTAAATCCTCAAGATGGAAAAGAACAAACAAGAAAATAACTGAAGATGTTATAGAACCTATTAAACAAGTTCCCAAACGTACTGCTACAAGGGGAAAATCTTCACAAGATACATCAACTATCGAAGAAGAAAAAGAATCCCCAGCTACAAATGGTCGCTCTAAACGCAAAGCTGCCCAAAATGTTACTAAAAAAAATTCTGTGAGTGACAATAAAAAGAAAAAGATCTCAGATAGTGAATCCATCATCAATGCTAACAAACTTGTATCTGCATCTCCGAAGGGCAGAGGAAGTAAGAATAGTTACAGCTCCCAAGAAACGGAGCAATCATCCTCTGTTGAGGATACCAATCCTACCTCCAGAAGTAGGAGAACACCACCAAAAGGTGGAAGAGGTGATGAAACTATGAATAGTAACAGCTCCCTAGAGACAGAGCAATCATCTTATGTGGAAGATACCAATAGTAGGAGAACTCCAAAACGTGGAAGAGGTGATGCTGACAGTGTCATTGATGAAGTAAGTAAATTCATTTTTTTTTCATTTTATGTTGGCTGAGCCTTTATTTCAATGAATGAATGACTGATAAATTTATTTTTAACAAAACACAAACAGAGACGAAAGAACAAACCAAATTTTTAACAAAAACACAAACCGAGACAAAAAACGAAACCAATCAAATTCTTATTTTGATCTGTGGTTCATAGTGATATCAACATAAAACATGTTCATACCTTCAATAACATATAGTCTTATATGAAATGGCACAGAATATTGTGTAATGGTTAAAGAGCAAATATATATGGAATGTCATATCAAGATATGATTTTTCAGGAGGTCTCATCTTCAGCATCTAAAGTGAGTAAGAAGGGAGATAAACAATTACCATCAACGCCATCTACAACACCATCTAGGAAGAGAATATCTCAAGATGTTACATCATCACCATCGTTACGGAGGAAATCATTTGGTATCAAACCTAAAGTTATGTTTACTGGTGTGGTGGATGAGCAGGGCGAAAGGGTAGGTTGTATTAGATCTGTGACTCAGCAAATTGAGCCACTGTTTGCAAACCTAGAGGCTCAGAAGGTTGTGTTAAAGTAGAACCTCTGTCTTTTTAAATACGTGCTCACAAACCAACATAGATTGTCATTTGTGATTTTCTAATTTTCTTGTTTAATCTTGCTTCTAAAAGCATTCTTTATTAATGTCTGATAAGGCAACTGAACTGATAATCTGCGAATCTTACTGAACTTCATGAGCAGACAAGCTGAAATATATCAATTGTTGAAGATCATAAAGATTTAAACTCTTTAAGTAACAACATATTCAAGGCTCTATTTAAATATTTCAGATTATTAAAGACTTGGGAGGAAGTATGGCAGACACCATTCAAGAGTGTACACATTTAATAACTGATAAGGTATTGGTCAACATCTCTACTTTTTTTCTTACACCTTTCAACCCAAACTGCTGGATTACTGACCAGATCATTACGCAATATATACCTGAGCATATTATGTTAAAGTGGGCGTACCCAAGTGACATTATATTACTGAGAGTTTAGGCCCTGGATTTCAGGGTATATAAAGTTTGATTTACACTCAGAGTTCAAAGGGTTAAAAATGGAATATTGACACAGCCTAGTTTCGATGTGCAATACTTTCGTGATGTTTGTTCATGCATTATTTTCTCTTGTAAATCAGTACCGATACAGATCAATTCTACAAGGTTTAGCTAAGAACCAGAAGGTAAAAGTGTATATTTTGTATAATAACAATATAAGTTATATTGTAGATTAGAAGAACAGTAAAGTTATTGGGTGGTATATCATTAGGTATCCAGATTATCACCAGACAATGGTTAGATGACAGTAAACAAGCTGGCATGTTTTTAGGTATGGTATAATTCCCAATAAATGCACACCCCTTCTTATCAATTTCTATGATTCTGAATAATGTGCCCTTCAACCTTAAGGAACGCTTATCTGTACACCTTACAAATATAACAGTTGATTCTATATAAACTGAGTTTTCTTACTGTGTTCTATGGGTCTACATAGTTAATGATGTTATCTAATTATTCATTTCACCCCTTGCCCTACTGTAGTTTAATTAATTGAAACCACTGCTTAGCACCTACTGGATATAATGATAATAAACAACATCTAACCTTTTTGGACTCCATTAATAAGCTAAGTATTTGATAAATTTGGTTATGAATTGATCGTCTGTTAAGTTCTACATCATTTGATTTTGTTGCGCTTGGTTTTGTATGGTTGAAAACAGAAATGCTAATCAAAATCAATCACAACGATTAGTTCTAATGTGAAATTTATTTTTTCAGATAGTAGTAAATATATTTTATGTGATAAAAGCTCAGAAAAACAATATAAATTCTCATTACGTCACTCTATAGAAATAGCTACTCAATCTTCTATGTTACAAGGATATAAAATACATGTTACTAAATCAGTTAAACCTCCTCCTCAAACTATGGCTGGTAAGTATTCTATTGATTTATTGAAAGACGGAATATGGATTGTTGTGGGCCAATAAACAAGCACATATGGTAACTTGGACTGGACAAGCCAATTACATCAAAGTCCAATTTTTGTAAAATAATGAAAATCAATAATTTAAGATAAAATCTTGTCTTCAAACTGTAATTTATAATGACAGCTTTATTATTTTGATATAGTGCTAACATTCAATCAATTTATTGGTGGTATTTGATAAACTCCAGTTACAGAATTTTAGATACAAATAAAAGAAATTAAAAAAATATATATTTTTATTAATACAATTTTTTTTTCAGAAATATTGGAATGTTCTGGTGCTCTGGTAATTTTTGATACTTTTTAAAAATATTTTTCAACTTTTATTGGTAAAAGAAATTACCTAAAGCTATGGTTAATCTGTTAAAACACATCAGCAAAGTCATTGAATGTTTCATATCTGCAATGTTCAATCAAATAAATTAAATTCTTTAATTCTGTATTCTCAACTGGTATTTCTATTAAAAAGATACTTCTATTGTTATTGTAAATGATGTAGGTGTTAAAAAGTTTACCCAAGAAGAAAGAAGACAATATGGTGGTAATATCATGTGATGAAGATAAAACATTATGTCAGCCAGCTATTTCAAATGGTATAGATATAGTATCATCTGAGTTTATATTGACTGGTATATTACGTCAACAAATAGATATACCATCATATCCTTTACTATTATTTTATTTATCATTTAGTACTCAAAGAATAATCATCAAGATTTTTCAATATAACGTTGCATCCTTTACTACCCTGTTTGTTTGTCTTTTTGCTTTGACACCATGCATGTTCCCATTTCAGTAGATATGAAAGTGTTGATGAAAAATTTCAAAATATTTTCATTTTTTTCTTTAACCATGTGATACATTCCGACTGTTTGGTGAAGACAGCAATAAAACTCCATTGAAAGGAAGATCAAGAAAAAGATAACCAATGGTATTAATGATGTCTTTTAAGAAATGGTTATTTTTGCATTATTTTAATTGTGAAACACCTGGATATATTGAAATTCAATGTGATATAAGAAATAATAGCAAGAAACTCACACTAACTGTTTTTAAAGAACAGATATTAAATATGGAACCAGCATGAACTCAGGTATTTTTTACTTACATGTCGCGATTCTATTGTAGTTCATCGTTATCAAACTTGTCATGGGTCTTTTTGATACTAGTTTAGTTAATATAGCAACTTCATCATCCAAATATACTAAACTAAAATTATCACTGGATTGGCTGCTAGTGCTGAACCCATCTGATTGTGTATGTTGGGTAAAAATCATGGTAAAGAAGAGAGAAACGTTTAGTTGAGTGGCAAATTAAAATTGTCACTCTTTATTTTCATTAGACTTTTTTTTTTTCTTTCGGGAAGCTCCCTAGCCCAACTTGAAAATGGTATTGAGATTTCATTTGAAAAATGCGATAAGATACTTACTGGAATAGAAAATGAATATTTATAACTAAAATTTTTATGCATCGAAAGTGAAAAATTGCATAATAATAATTGAATAATTGCATAACTTTGTTGCTAATTATCCGATCGCTTTGAAAATGACAGAATATAGAGAAGTCGCCTATAGAAATAAAAAGACATAATAAAAAAATTTCTACCACTTCCAGTTTTTGCGTGAGAACATCCGTTTTTTCAGAACCAAGTTGGGTGACCTAACATCGGGTGTATGTAAGAAATGAGTACAAAAGCTATACACATAAACTATCAGGCATATTTAGAACCCAATTAGAGGAAAAAATTCTTACCTGAAGTGAAACTTTATGTGTTATCACAGAAAGGTGACATTAAGCAAAATTTTAGTAAGTTCGCTAATTTTTCTCTGATTCGTCCGATTTTGGTGTTTTTTGAAACCTTGTTACTTTATCTAAAATTTGTTGGGAACAGAATTTTCATTTCGAATTTAATTTTTTTTTAAGCCTGATTGATTTTTTAAAAAAATTAAAAGGCTATATCAAATGACCTTGGCCTTCAATGACCCTGAATTTTTACAAGTAGAATGTTCTTGACATTTTTTTTGTATCGTTTTAGTTTTTTAAAAAATAGGGGTTGTTTGCCACTCTCAGTACTGTTCACAGTTCTAGTTTTTTTTCTGTACTATTTCTGTGCTATTCCAATACTACTTCAAGTTGATATCACGATATTTAACATCAATATATCACGATATGGGTATATATTGCGAGATAATGTTACTTATTAAAAGCTTTTTATATTTGTTAATGATTTAAATTTAACTTCTATATGGCATGATATTCATTATTTATTATGTTGTGTATAGAGATTTCAGTAAGTTTTAACTGTGCTATAATTTGTAATTGTATATAGAATATATTTTATAGTGCTGTACACATTATTATTAAATCAAATCATTTGTCATGACAAATATCATCTACAAACTTCATTAAATATATTGTCAAATTTTTTATTTCTAAAGTTTTTACTAAATGAAATGAATGGAGTTTTATGACCTACTCTGCACCTTATTGTGCTAATGAGGATGGGAAAGGCTATGTAGTGTGCAATAGGAAAATTTAGTTCTACATCTAGTGTTTGTACTACCATTTGGCACTCACAATCATCACGCAGATTTTATGGAAGCCTGCCCGGATAAATCTAGGGTTCAGATGAGGTTCTATATTGATGTGATTTTTGTGTTAACCATTTTATGAAAATTTCAGCTAAATTTGCTGGAATTTTGCACTTAAACATTCATACACTGGAAGGATTTGGTAAAGACAAGTAGAAATTTACACATTACAAAGTATGTTAGAAAGTTATTTTATTAAAACAGATGTATAATTGAGTAGAATTGAGCATTAGTAAAAAGTGTAAAAAATAAAATTGTTAAAAAAGTATAAATAAAATAGAAATACATATAATTAGTGATAAAGATTGAAATTGACAAAGATACAAACTATAAATGAAAAGCTCAGAAATACATCATAAAAAGATAATGCAATCAAACTATCACAAAGATATAATGAAGATAGTGAAAATGCAAAAACAATTATGCTTTGTTCAGTGTTCAATGCGAAAAAACATTGCACTTATTGTTTTATGTAAGGTAACATAAAGTAGTATGTTGAATTAGTGGTATTATGACCTAAGTGCATAACATCTCATTCTGAATATGTTGACCTGCATAGATTTCATGACTTCTGCTGTAGGTCTTTCATTCTTTTATATTTCTAGCTGTCTAAATATCTTGGAACTTGTGTTATTTGATTTTAACTTTGATAATATATATTATTTTAAAAATTGTTTTAACATCAAGTGTCTCGTAAACCCCATTCTGTAACTTTACGTTGAGCTGTAACCATGACAATCATACTGATTCCATTCGCAAGAAAACTTCTAATAGTTCCTGGCATTAAGCCACGGTATAAACCTAAAAACCCTCCTCTTTCTTTGATAATTATCTTCATTCTCTCTAATACTGATACATTCCTGAAAAACATAATTAATAAAAATAAACTAGTAATAAAAAGAATATCAGTTGAAATAATGAAAATAGAAATTGATTCCTGAGTACTAAAGTTTGAGATATACTCATCCTCAATATAGAGATGCAATGTGGATTTTTGTTTCACCTTGATGTCTTCTACATCTTGGATGTTTGCAAGTTCTGAATTTAAATACGTAATATTTTCAGTTTTCAAACATTAGTGGTGCAGTTGGATGTTCATCATATTGAAAAATTAACAAAATCAATGTGGAGTAAACACAGTAGAAATCATAATCCTACATACTTTCCATAATCACACTGTACTTGACATTTCATATATTCTAATGGCCAAACAATCCACCAAGCTAGAGTAGCAGCAATTCCTGATGTAAGAAAAGGACCTATTAAAGGCTTCTTAAATTGTTCAGGGAAATGCCTCCTTCCTGAATCTACCAATATAAAATATGTACACATGAGCCCCATTGTTCTCGCCCAAGTCACACCAAAACCCTGTAATAAATTAACTAGAATTAAAATTTTTTAGTAATCTCTGAAATTTGTTTATATTTTTATAAATTTCTTGCAACTCATACTATCAAGAAGTAGACATAATTCTGACACCAGAAATTTCTCCAGAAGTAGATAATTTCTTATCAAATTGATGTATACTGAAAATCATTACATAGTCAACTTAGACCTAGACCAGTGCTTCTATAGGAGAGTAACTCTTAGTAACAACCTAAACCAGAAAATGACATAGTTGACACTTGCCATAATGCTATCCAATATGTTTCAGCATACTCATGTTAACTGACAGTCTTCAACCTTTATATTCTGTTTTCCTATTTCAACATAAATGTATTTGGAATAAGATACTATCAAATGAAATCTTTCTTACTTACAGTGTAGACTTGAGAAAGCTGCCATTTTTTACTGATTTGCCCTCTTACTTTAGCATAATCTAACGGTGTTTCAATAATAGCTCTGACAGTAGAGGCACACATTCCAGCTGTCAATACACGCCTGTAAATAATAAACCACAGGATACATTTCTTTACCATATTGTTTTTTACTTTTTATACGCCTACATGGAAATGTAGTGTAAAGACAGTGTTTTTTAATTTGGATTTGACTCACTTTGTATCCTGTCATTAGAATCCAGCTTATTAATTTAAACTGTAATCACCATTATCTTCTTCATGATTGGTTTGGATGTTCAATCATTATTATTAGTTTTATGGTGCACATGGAAATGTGGACGTATATTGCCGTCGCCCCGTCAAGTTCGAAATTGCAAATTATGGAATCAATGGATTTGAGTTATTGCCCTTGACTTAGTAAAAACGCGTCAAATTTTGGTTGTATTCATGATAGAGGCTACATTTTTTATCCGATCTTAATGAAACTTGGTATATATGTATATATTGATGATATCTCAGTCAAGTTCAAAAATGGAAATTATCGAAAGAACGGATTTTGAGTTATTGCCCTTGACTTAGTAAAAACCCGTCAAATTTGGGTTGTATCCACGATAGAGGCTACAGTTTTTATCTGATCTTAATGAAACTTGGTATACATGTACGTATTGATTAGATCTCTGTCAAGTTCGAAAATGGAAATATCGAATGAACGAATTTTGAGTTATTGCCCTTCACTTAGTAAAAACGCATCAAATTTGGTTTGTATCCAAGATAGAGGCTAAAGTTTTCATCCAATCTTAATGAAACTTGGTATACATGTATGGAAATTATCGAATCAACAGATTTTTATACGCCCACATGAATAAGTGGACGTATATTGTCGTTGCCCCTGTCAGTCGCTCCGTCAACATTTGTTGAAGACACTATAGAAGCTACAATTTTCTATGGATTTTAATGAAGTATGAGCATTGGTATTGATAAGATGGCAGTCAAGTTCGATTTGGACAAATTTTCGATAAACGGTTTTTGAGTTATTGCCCCTGCCTCTATATTTGTTGTAGACACAATAGAAGCTACAATTTTCAATGGATTTTAATGAAACTTGGAGTGAGCATTGGAATTGATAAGACGGCGGTCAACTTCGAATTTGAAGATTTTTCGATGAACTGTTTTTGAGCTATTGCCCTTGACTTATTTACATCACGTCAACATTTATTGTTGATGCAATAGAAGCTACAATTTTCAATGCATTTAAATGAAACTTGGTATGAGCATTGGAATTGATAAGGCGGTGGTCAGGTTCAAATTTGACGATTTTTTGATGCATAGTTTATGAGTAATTGCCCTTGACTAAGTAAAATTGCGTAAAAATTCATTTTCTGTAGACACTATAGAAGCTACAATTATCTATGGATTTTAATGAAACTTGGCATGAGCATTGGAATTGATAAGACGGCAGTCAAGTTCGATTTGGATGATTTTGCAATTAACAGTTTTGGAGTTATTGCCCCTGCCTCTACATTTGTTGTAGACAAAATAGAAGCTACAATTTTCAATGGATTTTGATGAAACTTGGTGTAAGCATTGGAAATGATAAGACAACAGTCGAGTTTGAATTTGGCAATTTTTTTGATGAACAGTTTTTGAGTTATTGTCCTTGACGTAGTAAAATCTTGTCAAAATTTTAGTTTCGATGTAATAAATCCTCCAATTTTCAGAGGATTTTCATGAAACTTGGTGTGAGCATTGGAATTGATTAGACCTCAGTCAAGTTTGAATTTGACAGTTTTTCAATGAACTGTTTTGAGTTAATTACCCTTGACTTCGTGAAATTGCGTCAAGAATCTATTGTGGTTTCTTAAGGAGCTTTAATTTTCAAAAGATTTTGATGGAACTTGGTGTAAGCATCAGAATAGATAAGACATTAGTCAAGTTTGAATTTCCAACTTTTTTAATTGAATGGTTTTTTATTTATTGCCCTTGACTTAGTAATATTGCGTCAAAAATATTTGTGGGTGCAAAATAAGCTACAATTTTGTAATAGATTTGATGAAACTTGGTATGAGTATTGAAATAGATAAGATGGTGGTCAAGTTTTAATTTGACGATTTTCCATGAACAGTTTTTGAGTTTTTGCCCTTGACTTCAATATCCATTTATTGAATGTTTTTGAGTCATTGCTCAATTTATTTTTCAAATTCAATGCTGCCAGTGGGCGTATGTTAATGTACCTTGCCTGGCAAGCTATCTTTAAAGTAAGCAGGAGACAGATGACTAGTCCTTCAAAAGTGGATCCCCAATTTCATGGGATTGACTACCAATAGCTATGAGAAAAAGTTATAAAAATATCAACACTTTGAGAGGAAAAACTATTTTGAAAACTTACAATTGAATTCCTCCGGTTCCTGGTAATTCATATTTTCCAAAACTTTCATTTTGATGTGTATATCTGACAAAATAAAACATTGAAAATATGTCTAAATCTTGACATTAAAATTAGAAAAAATCTGTTTCTTAAACTAGAATACCATTCAATATACTGGTACCAAGTATTACTGTGTGAGCTCTGACACCCTGATCACAAGATGAAATGAGATGCCAGAATAGGAATACAAGCCCTTTTCTGCTGGCGACACTAGTAAGTGTATTAATAGATCTAATAATTACTTACACAGCTTCAAAAACAGCAAACTGCGCAGAACGGTAAATACCAGATCCCCAGAGAGGTGGAATACAGCCTCTAGTATAACATACAAATAAATCAATGCATAGACAACAAAGTTAGTATAACATCCGATCTAATTGGGTTTATGATATTTCAATAATATAAAATTTAGTACGGTATATTGTTAAAAACGTAGGCAAAAGGTAACTTTTCTTTCTTATTTAAACTGCTAGTGTTGAAAGTATTAAAGAATTTTAATTATCCAGAATACATCATCTAAACATACAAGATGCTTTTTCTGATCAATTTATAGAAAAACCTATATAATACGTTATAGGCCTACATAGCTTTGTAGTGTCTTTTGAAGATTTCATTTTCTAGAGAAATTTAAAACACAAAAGTAAAACATACCTGTATAGCCCTTTTATTCCCTGAGATTTAAAAGTTTTGATAAAGGTATTTATCATATTGGTCTTCTCAAACCCACTCTGTGCCTGCATCTTGGTTTTAAGGGTGTCAAATGGATGACCAACACAAACATTTGTGACTCCATATAACACTCCAACTAAAAGATAAAATATCAAGCATACATGAAAGAATTTTTAAAAATATATTAATACTTAATTTTGTTTTTGGTTAGAAAGTAAACCTTATTTCTTAATCACCTGTCTTAAGAGTTAATTTTAATCTTTGTTCAAACAACAAAGTCTATGAGCACTTGCTTGGAGAGTCTTCATATTCATTGGAGAGAAACTGTTGCCCAGGATTTGATTACTAATTCGGATTGCTAAAATGGTTTATTAGTCTTTGTCAATAGCCTATCATAAAGGAATTGCTCTTGTAATGAACATAAAATTTAACATTTTAAACATGCCTGATATATTCAGCAATAATCAATAAATATACCTGCTGCCATAAATAACACATCAGAGACCTTACATAATCCTGATAAATCCCAAAAACTTTTTATTCATGAAAATACAATTAATTATTTAAATGCCTACCTCCAAGTCCAATGAAACCTTCTTTAATCCAATGTGCTCTATCTTCATTATGTGTCATTGTGAAAAAAATAATGAGGTTTCACTTTGATATTTTATATTCAAATTTCGCCCTTAGGCGCCCTTCAAAGTCTACAAACATAGAAAGACGAGTTCTAGAGTTTGACAGCTTCAAACTCCATGCTTCAATAAACAATAATAAGCTTTGATCATCCAGATTCACAGACCGGTTAATCTCGACTACTTTGTTTACATGGAGTTCTTTAAATACATAATTTGATAAACCAACACGAAGTAAATATATTAAATATTGCAACTTTTTCTGAAAATTAATAAACAGTGTATTAAAAAGTCTTCTATTGATGATATAATCAATAATGTTTACTTATTCATCTATGTGTGAAAAGCGTTAAGAAAGGCATTATCAATTATAAAACTGTATTAAGATTTCGTTTCATATTACTTAATTCATATTTATTCCAAAACTTTATTGTAACCAGCAAAATGGCGGGAGTTGTGGATTCGCAAGAAACTGAAAATATTGAAAATGGGGAAGAAATTAATGAAAACGAAACCCCAACGCAAAATACAGAATCCACAGAACAATCTGGTGGAGAACGATTGATTCGACTGCCAATAACCAGAATAAAGCACATCATAAAGACAGATCCAGATGTATCATTAGCAAGTTCAGAGGCGGTTGTTGCGTTGGCAAAAGCTGCAGTATGTATCGTTTGGGTATCATTATCAACCCTACACCACCCCTCCATTCCTCTTCCAGATCAAACTGTGATGTAACATATATTATTTGGGTCCGCTACATAACATTTCTCAGAGTGCTGTGCATATACATCAGACATTAAAAGTTTTACATTGGCAAAACTAAGGAAGTCATTTTCATCTTTTGTTATGTGTAGAAACCCTTGCATGTTAGTAACAACTGAATTGAGGATTCAAATTGAAGCATTATTATCTTGCGCTACAGAAGTGCTCCTTTCTTCATAATGCTCTATGGTAATCGAAGATGTATTTAAAGTTGAGTGACCATTGTGTGGTTCTTTCTTTCAGGAGTTATTTATTCAGATGATAGCTAAAGATTCCGTTGGTAAAACTATTACTAATAAAAGAAAAACTTTATTAAGAAAAGATTTAGGTTAGTATTAAAACGGATATATACTAAATTGTGTAAAATGGTATATTGGTAGTAAACAACTGCATTAACAAGTTGACTTTGGCTGGTATTTTTTTTCCCTGACCCACCATGAATGAGGTCGCTCTGGCTTACTCCCAATTATTCTTTCCTTTACAAGACTATTTATTGATGGAATTGTCTTTCTTATGTGGAATTTTATTAATACCTATATTGCTTGCTAAGAAATAATATTTGATAACCCAAGCTTTATCCTATAAGGTAGTCAGAAAGCTTAAAGGGGCCCAGGCTTTATTTGCTTCGAACAATCATCCGACAGCCTCAAACACATGAAATCTTTTGGTTAGCTAATCAGAAATAGTCTACAGAGCTTACCTTTGAAATTTGCGCCTTCAAATCCATGTGTATCCATAATTATCCGTGTTTGAAAAATCATAATGTCCTAAGAAATTACGAACGTCCCGCCATATTGGAAAACGGTTCGTCTTGATAATCAAAGAGTTATCCTTCCCGTCGTGCAATAGCGGTCATCTATATAAACAGACTACAACGCATTTTTCAATTGTAGACTTTGTCAACAGGACACACAATTTTCAGACTGACTGGAGACCAGCCGCGTACAGCACGGAAAAAATATGAAAAGTGAAATTTTTTGTTTGAGGTATATTTCAAGGTATTTTGCGATTTTCTTAGAGCTTGAGTATTTCTGAGGACTGTTTAAATGGAACAAAGGCCCAAAACGATCCCTAAAAATCAAGCCTGGGCCTCTTTAATAAATGTCTTCTCTTTTTACAGATATTGTCTTAGAAACAAAAGATAGATACACATTTTTAGAAGGTATATACATCTCAATTGATTATTTTTTGTAATTATTTGTATTTATATTATCAATGTTTGAAAAAATCATATTACATGATTATCTCTTTGTAAATGGATACAGCACAATAGCTGGAATAGCGATAAATCTTAAAAATTTAAAAAACTCCATACATATATTTTAGATCCTACCAGCATGGCTGAGAAACGCTTTTCAGAAAACTCAGTTGAAATAGTAAATAATTTAATAAAATAATCTTACTTGTTTTTCAGGTGCTTTAGATACGTAACTGACAGAAAATATGTTCTTTTAGCTGAATTTTATTTGAACTCTAAATGTGGTGTGATTGTTGATGGAATTGATAGAAACTTGTGTGGAAGAAAAGGAAACAGTCAAATTGTGAAGTATGCGACAAGGATAGGTGTTGTTAACTATCTCAGAGATAAACCTAATGATAAATGTGAAGAGAATAACTACACAAGAGATTATTATGCAAGAAACAAGTTTATAGATGGAATTTTTTATTTGTAAATATAATATATAGCAAGAAATACTCTATTATAGTCACATTTAATAGTTATTCATTATACCTGTACAGGTTGCTATTCCACTACCCTTTAGTATAGTGGCTGACAAGAATACTTGGCTTTCTTAGACAAAAGTGATTTTGAAAACAATATGTAACTTAAATTGCATGAGGAAGGGAACAGTTTATGTTATTTGCAGAAAAGTTAAATGATATAAGGTCTAATAGGAACTCATATAAACAAATCTTAAAATATTGTGTTTATGACTTTCGTTTCTTTCCACCAACTGTTGTTAAGGTCAGTCTTTCTCTACTTCGTGGAGATGGACGACTTCCTATTTGATAATCTTCAATTGTTCTCTTTAGTCCTTTTATTTCCTTTTCATACTCATCCTTCATATGTTGAAGTTTCTAGAATTAAATAAAAAACAGAGAAGAAGTTTAAATAATGCAGAATTTTGATGTGTAGTTAAGGGTATTATAAGAGATGCTCTCCTATAGAAGCACTGGCCTAGGTCACAAGTAGAGACTATGCTACGAATTTCAGTATACATCAATTGATAAAAGATTATCTATTTATGGAGAAATTTACAAGATAAGTAAAGAAAAACAAATTAAAAGGAAACGTTAATGAGATAAGACCATTGACTAATATTTGTTTTTCATGAGAGCTTTTTATTAATAATATCATAAATTAGAGTTAAAGAAAAAAATTTTTACCTTTCGAAACAATTCCTGGTTTTGCTGATTTATTTGATTCTGATGTTGTTGAAGTTTTTGTTGTTGCAGATTATCTAGTTTTGTTTCATACTGAATAAGAGAAGTGAAAAATCATTTATTTTGACTAAAGGTGTTATGGAAAGCCTAGATCTAGATTCTAGTATTCAATCAAGTTATAGGATACAATGCTTTGATCATTGATGTTTACGCATGTTAAAGATTTCTCAAAAAAAAGGTCAAAATTTATATTGTTGCATGCTGTTGATTGATGTTGATATTCATTAGCTTGTACGGTGCAGAAAAAAGAACATAGAACTCCTTTTAAATTCATTTTGGTCACTGATTTTGTAAAAATCACCAAATTAAATTAGATATTCTCAAAGAATTGATATGTATCTGTGAAATAAGTATAACATCAACCATATGGATTCTAGTGAGTAATTTAAAGTACCTCTTGTGTTAGTTCTGATAACTCTGTTTCTTTTTGTGCTTGTAATTGATTCTTTTCCATCTGTAAGCCACGGATTTCCCTTTCATTCTTACTGATCTTCTCTTGTAAGATATTCTTCTCATAATCAGCTGGAATTTTAGAAGTTATATATAGAATGAAATTCAGGGTTTTGTTTTGACATGAGTTGAGAGCTTTATTTTTATCAATAGATATTTGCCCTTTCAATTATGACATACATAAAATATCTTGTTCTGACAGGACAGTAAACACAGGTCCTTTAAGAGTAGGTAATGCCCATTTTTGCCTCTGTAAATTAACAGGAATACCTGTAGCTGTCATCTGATCGGTTAAGTTTCTCAATTCATCTTTGTGACTTTCTTTTAAAAACTGTAGTTTCTCCTGATTTTCTTGATCTTTTCTTATTATTTCCTTCAAAATGAAATATTATACATTTGTAGTTATTACCAAAAAAAATCTGTTTTGTAAACTACCTAATTGGATTTAGTACTCTTTCAAGGACTTTCATATTAATATCTATATTACTTGTACATTGTTTAAAACTGCCTTCCCTTATTTCCGTATATATACTATAATTGGACCGGTAATACTTATACCAGTAGAAAGTAGAGGTGTTATAATGACTGGGGAAAATACCAGATGGTCCCACAAGTCCTTAATTAACTCGTAATTAGGCTATTTATGACCAGAATTCACACGGTAGGGTACTAACATAGGTGTGTACGTCAAGTCTCAAATGTCGTTCAAATGTAGTTGATCTTTTTTTAGATCATCCAGTCTGTCAATTAGGTACATAAATCATGACGTAACCGGACGCTGTTGTTATTGCCCACATTCCTTAATATTTTCCACAACAACAATGGCATTTTTGTATTCCATTTATTATCTCTAGCAAAAGGCAATAAAACGTTTTTGTATCATTTTGTAAAAACATTATTAATTAATTTAAATAAGCTTTAACTCACTAATAATAAAATACAAAATCAATTTTTAGACGCCTTCATATGACGTCATTTGGTCACGTTAACAAACATGGAGTCTAAATTTAGCGTTTCAAAACAGATCAGAGTCAAATTGATTCCACAAGCATTTCTACGTCCACATTGGTCTTTTGAACTTGAGTAATTCAATTCAATTAGTAAGCTTTCTTTTGCTCTAATTAATGAGGCAACCCATCTTTAACTGTAGAGCAAAAGTGACACCATTAATTGATTAGGGATAAGGAAGGGTAGTGTCTTGAAAGAAAAACACAGAATAATCATGGTAATTGGTGTACCTGTCTAATGTTCTCATTTTCAGTCTGTAGTTTATCTACATCATTTTTTAAATCTTTATTTTCAGCTGAAAAATTTATTTTGAAAAACGTATTATCCTTAAAGATATAAGAATTGCCGAAAAGTTTCATGGATTTGATTTGATTTTAGAGACTGAAATTGCTACAGTACTTCAATTCAGTTGCCTAGATATCATGTTTAAGTGAAAAAATTCCATAAATTAATAAGATATCAGCATAGTTATCCACACATACCTTCTAACTCATCTACTCTTGATAAAAGTATGTGAAGATCTTGGATCTGACCATGAAACTTTTCTACACCTGAAAAAATGTCAGAACTTAATCATGGGATGGGTCTGGTTAGGACCAGCTCTTTCAAAATTTCCTCATATGATGTTTTAGCATGGTATAAGATGAATATTTTATTCTGAAATAAAGCTGTTACTGTTTACAAGCCCTAACTAATAGCTTTTAATTATGCTTGGATTTTTAAAAAGAGAATTTAATATGAAACCTTCATTTAGGGTAGCATTTTCAGAGAGCAGCCTTTCCCTTTCATCTAAAAGCATTTTAAATCCTGCCTTGATTCTTTTATTTTCTTTTATCAACTGTTGACAGTCCTGAAATATTGAATGAAACAACTTCATTTAGGGCTGAAATAAGGCTCAATAATAAGGCCTTATAAGTTACATGTATTTTTCATATTGAAGTACCGGTACAAACAATTCAAAATACACAGGTCCATGAGCTTGGCAAAAGAAATGAAAGCCTTTCGGTTGTGGCTTGAACCCACACTTTGTCTTAACTAACACTGGAAATAGTCAGTATATTATTCCCAGACTAACACTTCCAAAAATTTAAGCTATAGCTCAGCGGTAAGAGCGTTGGTTCTTTACATCATGACGTCATTTACTTGGATTCGTTCAAAATGTTGGATGTGAGTTCTAATCTCGATCAATGCTAAAAGTTCTATAAATTTGAATAAGTCAACTTCACTCGTTCCAGTTCACCCAGCTGTAAATGGGTATGGATAATCTGGGAAAGATCATTGCCAAGAGGTTTGGTCAGGGGCCAAATAGAAAGACTCCCTGTCACGGTGGACTTGTGAGCCTATGTTGTTATCCTTGTAAAAAATATAGTTGTTTTAAGTCAGAACTATGACTATGTTTTAGAGTTATGTAGCCTTGACCTTTCCAGTAAGAGTAACAATAAATTTCACCCATACCATGTTCCAGTCTTCAATGTCTTGAAGAATAGCTTCTGGGTTTTCACAGGTCTTGAGATTTTTGTTAACCGTTTCTTCATTTTGAGTATAATTAATATTAACACCCTTTTTGTCTTTTACGGTTGCAATTTCTGGCCCTGCATCTGTTTTAGATTCTAAACTGCTCTTGTCTAACTTGTCTCTGTAAGAGACAGACTTTGATGCTTCAGCATCAAGACCACATACATTAGATTCCTTTGTCAAATTTTCTGTCATTATTAAAATAAGAGTATACGACAACAAATTCTTCAAAGCAGAGGTAGGCCACAAGCACAAGCGGATAGATTTGACAACCAAAATAAAAAAAAAAAAAAAATCGTCTGCTTAAATGCCTGGATAATCAAGTTCAAAACTTCGTGCAATTACCTCCCTTGTAAACTCTTCTATGTTGAAAAACAAAAAAGGACTTGAAATATAAACAATGTATTTCAACACTTTCTCAAACTTAACTTGAAATTCTATTTTTCTGTAGTAAGAAATCAGCAAAGGCCATTGATTCATAAGCCTTAAGAAAGGTAAGAAAGGCTTTAAATTTCTCCAAATGTCAACAATCGTGATATAACAAAAGAAAAAACATGGCATTATTATTTTGCCTATGAGTATGGTATCTAAATACTAGGCCTAAATGTCGTTCAAATCTTATCGCAGTATTCACTTAGTTACTGGGCATTTCTATAAACGTTCAACGTAGGGCAAAGTCAATACAACATTGGATCGATTTATTGAATATGGACTGAAACTAAGAAGGATTATATAAAACAGAGAAAGACTAAATCCCAAAGCATTGATTGATAAATTGATCTTCCATACGGTATCTTTATTGCTATATATGACTATAATGAGTAAATTTTTAGCATGTAAATTATAGCCTACATTGTTTCTTTTTTATAAATGTTATCATCAGCACCGGTAGTAGTCTTGCAGAAAATATGGCAACTTCTTCCTCCAAAGATGCTGATGATGTGACAGTTGCTGCCAAAGTTGGATTTGCTGAATTATGTGGACTATTAGAAAAGATTAGCAAAACACAAGGCAATGACAAGAAAAAGAAGGTTTTGAAAGAGTTTGTTGATATTTGGAGAAATTATCACAAGGAATTGCACGGAGACCAACCAGACTTGGTAAGGATTACTTGTTTACCTAGATTTGGTGTCCTATAATGTCAGATGTCGGCTTTGTTTAAAACAAATATTTCAGTCACAGAGATAACCATGGTTATAATGAGCTACAGAGCTAGCCAAGAGAGTTTTTGAGTCTGTTGACTTGTTTTAGATCAAACTAACATAAAACTAGCATATAAAGTTATAAACTTAATTTATTTTTTAGGTTGATTCATTTTATCCAGCTATGAGATTATTGTTACCTCATTTAGATAAAGAAAGACTGGCTTATGGTATTAAAGAGGTATTACTAAATACAATTTACATTTTTACTTCAAAAGAATTGAGTAGTTTAGCTTTAATATCTTGTATCATATATGATATCAACCTACATCTGGTGATTTTCTCAACATTCACACATCAAATGACTGTTTCTGTTGACCCACTATCATCTATATGATAATGTTTTTCAGAATATGTTGGCTAAATTAATGATTGAAGTTTTATGTTTGGGTAAAGATAGTCCTGATGCTACAAGATTGTTGAATTTCAAAGCACCTAAATCAGCTAGAGGGGTTAGTATTCTTTAAATATTTCCTTGTCATGACTTATGTTAGATAATCAATGGCCACAGAATGCAAAAAAATGTTGTGAATCATTTTGTCTTACTGGTAGAAAGCATAGTTGAGAGAATAATTTAGACTTATTTTTGTTGAAAAAATTGAGATGTCATTTCTTTTGATTATTTCTTTTGGTTATTTCATTTCTTGCTTGTTCATGAAAAGTGGTATATGTAATCTAAGCTGAGATTCTTTCAACTGAAATATATTTAATTATATTTATCTCATAATAAATAAACCAGTTATGTGCTAATAATATTTTACTTTTTACAGGATGCGGGAGATTTTGCTAATGTAGCTTACTATGTATTAAAAAACAGGTGCCCTGACAAAGGTACACTAACTATACAAGAAGTCAACGATTGTTTAGATGCTATAGCTAATAATAATGCAGCTAAGAAGAAAGAGCCAGTTCGTAAAAATATCCTCCATTTATTAAAGAATCTATCAGCTATAGAACAGAAATGGTTAATAAGAATGATAGTCAAAGAATTAAAAGTTGGTTTGAGTCAAGCCTCAATGTTATCTGTTTATCATACTGATGCTGAAGAACTTTATAATGTTAACAATAACCTAGAAAAGGTTGGTCTGATTAATTCATTTTCTATTCTAGCAAGCCAATTTACAGTGTATGCTTTTATGCAAAAAAATTTTGAATCCTAGCCCTTATTCTCAAACCGTTAACTTGAAATGATTTTAATGTTTCAGTCATCGGACTTAAATTATTATATTTATGGATTATATGTTGGTTTAGCAGAGAGTTATTTGTTTATCAAAAGTAGAAACAGTGAATCCGATTAATAGATGAAATGATATTATTATCAAATTTTAAAGACATTTAGTGACTTAAAAACTGTCTACTTACATTGGTTGAATTCCACTGTTTATGTAAATTGTTGACAGATTTGTAAATAATTTAATGTGTATTTGATTTGATTGTAGGTTTGTAGATTATTGAGAGATCCAGCTGTTAGAGCCCATGAGATTGGAATAACTATCTTCTCTCCCTTCACTCCTATGTTAGGAGAAAGAGGCTCTCCAGAAAAGGTTGGTTGATATTTCTTTAGGATCTTATTTTTTTCACATTGATATCTATCCTATTGAATAAACTGTGTGTCCTATAGAATTGACTCTAATTGAATGAAATATCTATCCTAATGAATGAACTGTCTATCCTATTGGATGAACTGTCTATCCTATTGAATGAATTGTATGTCCTAAAGAATGAACCATCTATCCTATAGAATAGATTTTTATCTTCTAGAATGGATTGTCTAACCTATTGAATGAACCGTCCACCCTATAGAATAGGATAGGCAGGTCATTCAATAATTATAGACAGCCCATTCTAAAAATAAAAGTCTATTAAATGAACTGCCTATCCTATTGAATACACTATCATATAGAATAAAGTTTGTATAATACTATAGACTTTCTATCTTTTAGAATGAACTGTCTATCCTATAGAATAAACCATGTATCCTATAGAATGAGTATTGAATATTCTCTGATGTTATATTGTAGGTAGAGAATTTAATGGATGGTAAAATGTATTTTATCGAAACTAAGTTTGATGGAGAAAGAATGTTATTACATAAAGATGAAGAAGAATATAAATATTTTTCTAGAAGGTTGGAATTTTTTTTTATTTTACTATCATTAATACCATTCTGTAAAGGCTTTCTCTATCAAAACAAATTCTTCTTGACTTGTAACTTCTAAATTTGACCTATTTCTTTTTTGTTCCTTCTGTCACACACACTTATCTGACTAGTCAATGTATAAGGAACAGTTGAGAACAATTCAACAGGAAATGATTAATATATGAAATAACACATTTTATATCTAGGATATAATCACATGTAAAAAAAAATAGGTTTTCAATAATTTGTTAATTTTTTTCCAGTGGTAAAGAATATACACATGTGTTTGGTAGTAATGCATTTGATGGTTCTCTTACTCCCTATATAGCTAATAGTTTTAAACCAGGCATAAAGAAATGTATTCTAGATGGGGAAATGTTGGGATATCATGCTCAAACTCAAACTTATGGTATGTTCAGATTTTTATGTCCTTATTTGATTTTTGAACTATCTTGGTTTAATGAGTGCCATGAGAAGTATAGACCTATCAATATTTTAAACAATGCTATTAAGTTTTGAGTGTAGTTGCCCCTTAACTTTTAAAAAGCCCTGTGTGTTACAGCCATGTTGTATCCTTCTTTAGAATAAGTTATAATCGATCGATTACAATTTCAGGAACAAAAGCTGAAAAGTTTGATATTAAATCATCAGATTTAGCTGAAACTAAAGGATATCAAGCTTGTCTTCAAGTATTTGATATTTTACTGTATAATGATAAAGTTCTGACTAATTTACCATTAAAAGAAAGATTAAAATATATTGATAAAGTATTTAATACTATAGAAGGTAGAATACTGATCAGTCAGGTTAAAGAGGGCCATACTAAGTGAGTAGAAAGCTAATACATACAATTTGATTTCACACTCTTTAAAAAATTTAACATTCATTTATTAATGAATTACAAATCTTCTTGATGAATAATGAACTGAATGCATAATTTGATTTAACACTTGTAAATTCTGCGTTTATCAATGAATAGACGCAAAAAGATCAACATTCAATCCTTACTTATATTTTTTCATAAACATATGAAATGGATAACTAACTGGACACTGAATGCCACTTAAAAAAGATATAATTTATTGGTGCCAATAGTCTTATATTTCTGCCTTAAATTCCAAACTGTAGGATTGTTATTCTTTTGACATTTAATTACCATTGATAACATGGATTCATGTCTGCAATTCTGCTTAAGTGGTTCCGGTTCTACCCTTATAATAATCTCTGTAATATTTCAGTCAAGATTGTGCTGATGCTCTGAATGAAGCTATAGATGGTAGAGAAGAAGGGATTATGGTGAAGAACCCAGAATCTGTATATAGACCAAATACAAGGAAAGGAGGATGGTTTAAAATAAAACCTGAATATATCGGTGGTTTAATGGACGAATTGGATATTGTAATAGTTGGAGGATATTTTGGTGTAGGTAGTAGGGCTGGAATGATGTCACATTTTATGTGTGCTGTTGCTGTACCCTCTGATGATGGTGAACATCCACAAGTTTTTCATTCATTTTGTAAGGTATAGAATTGATATATTTTTTCCTCAAATTGATCATCAATCTAAAGTTTTCTACTTGTATTCTGATTTATTTTATTAAGTGATAGCAGAAATAAGATTGTGCTGTTGAGTTTATACTGATCTTGTATATTGATATTATAACACTGTATCCCTTTCTTATATTGATGAAAGACCAAATGAATTGAGCTTATTTTATGAAACTCATTTCAGGTTGGCTCAGGTTATTCTAAGAAGGAATTAAGTGACTTTAATAAGAAACTAGCTGATCATTGGCAAGTATTTGACAAGAGAAACCCACCAGACTGCCTGGTTTTAGCTCCAGGTTTTAAAGAGAAACCTGATGCTTGGATTCATCCTTCTAAATCATGTATTGTTCAGGTAATGAAGTAGATGATTTGACTATATAAGAATTTTTTTTAAATTACAAATATTTGTGGCACCAGACTTGACTGATATTGGAATTTAACTGTTATAATTATGGGTGTTGTTGTAGTTATTTAGTATTTTTATTTTTGTTATTTCTGTTAATTGCAATATAAAACAGCTCATTATACTATTCAATAAGTACTACTTAACCAACCATAGTAACATTTTAGACATCATTTCCAACCATTAATGTCTGGCCACATACATTTCATGTTTTACATCAATTGTATAGTAATGTCAAGAAACTTGTTTGTAGGTTAAGGCTGCTGAAATATCAGAGAGTGATAAATATAAAACAGGTTGTACATTGAGATTTCCGAGAGTGGAATGTTTTCGAGATGATAAACCTTGGTTTGAATGTTTAACTACTGTAGAACTGGAAGAATTAAGACAGGTAAGCGTATCAAAATATTTATTTAAGTTAACTAAGCACATTAGAGAAGAATTGACACTTGACTGAGAATAAATTCCATTTAAAACAATACCAATTGTGTCAGTTAATTATACATGTATTTTCAGAATTTTTTTCCTTACTGAAATTGAATTAAATGAAAAATATGACACTTTTTTGTTCCTGTCATATAGATCTGATTCGTGTTCAGTTTCTTCTACCTCATATGATATCATTCGAAGAGAAACGTGAATTATTACAGCAATATATGAACCACTTTTATTCTGTTTATTTCCACTAATCAGAAATCTGGAGGTAAATTAGCAGGATCAAGATATGATTTAGAAGAGAGTGCTCCAGTAAAGAAGAAACGTAAAGTAATATCAAGAGTTGTCCGCCCTACATTAGGTTCAAGATTTAAAGCTATAGATACCTCCAATATAACACAGGTCAGTAATTTGACAAGTTTATAATTGAACTCATCAAGATTAAATAACTAAACACAATTGTATGGTATACCTTTTCTGTGTTAGTTGGAACTCAACGCATCAATAATTTCCATTGAAACAGTACACCTTAAATTTTGTCCTGTTATGTAATGTGATCTCTACACCTAAATGTCACTAAGTGATAAGCTGTATAGAGAACTAACACTAGGACTTAATAATGTCAGTGGCATGTGTTTGCCTTTATCAAGAAATAACGTAAAGAATGTCAGTGGAACAATCCTCAAGTATCAGAATCTTTTAAAACCATCCAAAGAGAGAAGCTTAATCACTGACAATTCAAAATAATGGAGTGATAACTTCCTACTCTTGATTGGAATAGTGGAGTAGAGTTACTATTTATATACTTATTTTTCTCTCTCCAGATATCTAAGATGTTAGAGAATAAAGAAATCTGTGTGATAAATGGATCAGGAGATTGGCCGAAACCAGAGTTAGAGAAGAAAATAGTAGAATATGGTGGAACAATAGTACAAAATCCAGGTAAGATCATTGTTGATATAACATAACTTAACTGGAAAAGTAAGCAAAAGCTTGCTATAGAACTACAGACATCTGATTGAAAATTGGAATGGTGAAAATTTATGCTATCAGTGATATTAAATTAAATAATTTATTTTTTCTATTCTCTATTATTTGTGTGATTAATAATTTTAGGTAATGAAACGGCCTGTATATTAGCTGATAAGATAGCTGTAAGAGTTAATAACCTGATCAAACGTAATATATATGATATTGTTAAAGTTACTTGGTTTGTTAGATGTATTGAAACTGAAACATATATTCCATGGTAAGTATATCTATAATTTAATTTTCTTCATTCAAAAACAATGGAAATTTTTCTTTTTGCTGAATGCATGTTAGTTAGTTTGAACATACAATAAAGTAGTGATCTGTTAGAGTTAGATCATATCATATATAAGATTTACTATAAATGGGAGCTGCAGTGGCTCAGTCTGAGGGTCCAGGGTTCAATCATGACAAAGGTTGAGATGAACTGTCAGATTTCCCAGTGTGGTTTCCTCTTTCCACACTGCATGGCCTTGCAGTCAAAATATCATGTGATTGTCAATTCTTAACAATTAAAGGGATAATAGCCGTTAGATGAAACATAAAATTTCAATTTCACTCAAACTTGACAAATAACAGTATATATCCATCAGTGGACTTACCTGGTGTTATCACTATAAATCAAAATCCCTCTATAATCCGATAAATCCAC
The DNA here is from genome assembly GCA_030562195.1 of Nipponacmea schrenckii. Lineage (NCBI taxonomy): Eukaryota > Metazoa > Mollusca > Gastropoda > Lottiidae > Nipponacmea > Nipponacmea schrenckii. The sequence continues at coordinate 18,819,089 of CM060200.1, read as the reverse complement.
AAAATCAAGAAGTTGATAATAAAATGCTTAATACATCCATTCAGCGATTTTCAAATTGTAATTATAAAGGGAAATAACTCTAACATATAGATTTTCCGTACTGATGTTTCAGCGCTGATTTCTCAGACTCTTTTATTCCCAATAGAATGGAATCATTGCTTACTTTTTTGAAAAAATCCGAATATAGTTTTATTCTCGCTTTTTGAAAATTCATCAAGTGTGGGATACATACTTATTTAACCAATAGTCAATATTAAACAAAAATATTAGACATAGGACGAGTGTATGGCTATTAGTGAGCATCTTAATTTTGATTGGATGATAAAGTAACTTAGGTTCCAGGTGCTTTTGTTATCTCAGAGCCATACTTACAATTGTTGTAATTTTCATGATTTTAATTTCAGGACTCCAGGAGATATGATCCATATCTCGCCTAAAACTCAGCGTAAGTTTGATGAGGATTATGATGTATATGGTGATAGTTATTATATAGATACACATGAAGACCAGTTAAAATATGTCTTTGATAAAATGGAGAAGGTACTGTAATTTATTGACATTATACATTTTTAAATCAACTAGCATTCTTAATTGTCTTCTTTTTCAAAACATTCAGTTTTTGCACATTGAAAAATTTGTAGCCCTAGGCAGATCACATCAAAAGCAGTAGGATGTAATATTCCTTTCATTTCTTTTTGTAATGGTTATTAAAAGACCACCACAAGAACTTTCTTGTAACAGTCAAATTAACAATTAATTAAAGAAATATTTTCATCCTATAGTTTGAAGATGAAGATATGATAGATAATGAAGATATAGCTAAAATAGAAGAGAATTATTTTCCTGATGAATCACCTTATGGTTTATTTAGAACATGCAGGTAAGTACAGGAATTAGATTTGAAAGAGGTATGAAGATTGAGTGAATCAGGGCCACAGCACAAATTTGTTTACTTTTCATTCAAAAACAAAAAAGATAGAATAACATAATGTAAAATTACATCCATTCTAAACTGCTTATGGGTTGACGATTTTGATGATATATCTCCAAGAAAACATCTAGCATTTAAGATATGCTTATAAATGCAATATGTGCAATATGCATTTCAGCTCCCTGTAATGAAATGAATGGAGTTTTACATCCTACTTTCTTCCAATGAAGATGGTGTAGCTAAAAATGTGCATTATTGTATTGTATACTTACATATATTACAGGATTTATGTGGATAACAATTTAGTCATCAGCGATGCTTCAACAAAAATTCCCAATAGTAGTCTTGATCTTATCGGTCTTGAATTGAGATTCTTTGGTGCAACAGTATCAGAAAGACTGGATGAAAAAGTATCACATGTTTTGATCGATTCCAAGTAAGATTGACCTGATTTGATTTTGTATTCATTTCTTTCAAAAATTGTCTTGTTTTGTCTTGTAAGGCTCAGATTTTTATAGTCGTATTAAAGCATTGGAAGGCATATACTAAGTCTTCAAGATCCACAATTGGTTGGTGAATAGGCACATATGACAGTTTATGATGAAGGGTGTTAAGTAAAAAACAATCTTGTCAAAGAAATTAATAGTTTAGAAAAATACTAAGAATTGTCTCTGTTCGACCAGTTCTCTGTTTAATTCCTCCCATCTTCATTAACCTGTAAGCTGCACAAGAGTAGGATGTAAATCTCCATTCATTTCAATTCATTATAATTTGATCTGTTAACATTATGTTATATGTATTTAACAGTGATATAAGTCGTGTTGGTCAGCTACGTGAAGTCAGAAGAAAAAGAAGTAAAAAGTTCCATATAATCAATGAAGACTGGATTAAAACTTGTATTGAAGAAGGAGAGCTATGTAATGAAAGAAAATATGAGCCAGCTGTTATAACATGATCATTTACTGTATGGACTAATATTAATTCAGGCAGCAATGAAATGAAATTATGATATATGTTACCATAGCGAAAATCATCAAGTTCATCAGAACAGCAAAACATGTAATTAAATCACTGTAAATTGTTAAATTATGTGTTAAGTATTTTCTGTTTTTGTTTATTATTGCTTCACATTTTTACTCTGTATAGTTCATTTTTGTATCATTATTACATCAAATCTTGTATACGTTATTTATTTTAATATCATAACTGACTTTTACTAAGAATAAATGAATATCATACAAATGTATTGCTATTACTAATTCAACCAATGATCACTTATCTTTCAAAGGCACAATCCTGAAATTAAGTTCATAAATGTTATTATATTAGCATCTGAAATACAAAGTCTTGTTTATATTCATCTCACAGATAATTGAATCATAGCATGAGCCTGAAAGGCACTGCTAACAACTTAGAGATGTGTGTAGTGAGAATGGTACAAAGTCTGCTGTTAATCCACATAAAACCTCTGAGTCACTAAAGTTAATTGATTAAAACACTATTCAGGAAAAACAGGTCAAAGTTTGATCAATAACTTCTAGTATCCACATGTTTTCCATAATTGAATTATCTGATAAATCTTGTACTTTAATGGCTCGTAATATAGGTGTGGTTTCTACATCTAGTACTATACCAGTTATCATCACATACTGTCCTGAAATATGATATGAAATGGTCAAACTCAATCAATAAATTCTTCATACATACTGTCCTGCAATAGTTATAATTTGAATTTCTAGCAATACAGGTATATAACTAGATGATGTGAAATAAATATGAAGTAAAAAGGCCTGACAAACCAAGTTACTAAATGTAGGCTATGTTATCACACTACAGAAAAGTACATCAAGATACAAAGCTAAGTATAACGAGGTGTCCCTTTAAATACTGTGTTCATAATTATGTGCTTAAAGTATACCTTATATATTATAATATCCCTAATCAAAACAAATTATATCACATGAAAAATTGAGTGAAACACTACTCTAATTACTGAACTTAAATCATAGTTCAGACTAGGCCTACATAGATTGGGGATATTTTTAATCAAATCTTTTACCTTTTTTAACTTTAGGACAATTTGGTATTTTATCATTGCCTAAAACCTGTGCTATACCAGTACCATCATCAATTACTTGGTGACTACAATTATCATTGTTCTACAATAACAAGGATATTTGTACCAGAATGAAAACATTTTTTTTTCTATAAATGATGTCTGGCCTCTTTTATTTGTCTGTGACCTAATTCCTCAATAAATTCTGGTCATCCCACAATAATAAATTCAATATTTCAGACAATTCATTTTAGAAAAAGTAAGAATGAATGTTGCTCTCTTAAGAATACCAGAAGAGAGAATAAAGCATTCTAAACCAAATTCATTGACTGCATATTTAGTACTAGGCCTTACATTGGATTCATTATTATTACCTCTACAACGATGCCTTGTATCCACACACTAACTGGGTGTTGTGAGGGTTTAGTTTTAATATAATGTTCTTTAACTTCTTGTATGAACAATTTCTTTGAAGGTAAATCTAATGTACTCATCTTCTAATCAGTCATAATTAATCTGTAAGTAAGTAGGCCTATATAAAATTAACAATCATTAAATTTCAATTAAATGTCATTGCTTGTCATGATTTTTATTTATAAGAATATGTTCCACAAATAATATGGTTCTGAAGCAATCAACTTCTCCAAGACTTCAGTACAGTCCTACATTTGTTTCGGTTTATTTTTAGATTTTGAATTTGTACGAAACCACATATGGCGCTCTTTTCAATATTAAATTAAAATGTACATATTTTTCTTGAGAATCTCATAGATTTCAATTTTCACTTAATTCCACTTTTGACAACATTTCGTAGCTTTTTTTTAACCGCATAAAACATTAAAGAAATAATAACAGCAATAATAGCATTAAATCACAGTTACAAGTGAATCGTGAATCATGAGGAAAGATACCGTACATTAGAAAGAATAAATATTAGGGAAAGGCAATCGAAATATTATTCGATTGAAAGAGTAATTGTTGTAGTCTGAAACAGACGGGGCATAACTCTTTTAAATTCAGACCACACGCGTTATTTTTTTAACTCTTTATTTGTCTGAAATGATCTATATTCTCGATATTTTTCGTTTTGGACGCTTCATTGATTACTATAGTCGTACAAATATTTATATGCAGCTACGTTCACAACTGATAAAGCTATCATTATCTATATTATAATAATATTTAAATCGAAATCCCGGTTTGTCTTGAAATTTGATTCAATGGCCAATACTTTCGCTTTGCGGTGATGGCCTACGTCTTTTCGATATTTGACCCGACGCCGTATTTTCATTCTGAAAGTTGTTGCGAAATGAACATATATAGGCATATCTTCCATACTCCCGTTTCCATTATCTCTATTTGAGATAGTACAACGCATTAAACAGTAAGTTTTGGTGGTTTGCAATATCCTTCGACGCCCGTGTATTGGAACGGTGTGAATCGAAGCTAGCGGTGTCAGATAAAAAGTGTATAAAACATCAGTTCTGTCCTGTAACTGTCTGAGACCCCCCCCCCCCCCGGGAATATTGGTGTGTATCAGTAAATGCAATGTTCTCGGAGGTAATCAAATCAACAAATTATTCTACAACTCCTCCTTTATTAAATCACCATGGACTAACGTTAGTGCCTTTTTAACCAAGTCTACAAATTCTTCAACATCGACCTCAGTATCAGCTTGAGAATAGCTCCCTTGATTACTCATTGATACTTTATCTGCATGTTCATTATGCCATTCCAAATATGGTCCCCTGGCTGAATAGATAGCTGCCTGTTTCTTATGATCCACTTCAGCTTTATAAGGGACGAGTTGTATGGTAACTGATCCAGGAGGGAGATAAATAGCATTCATCAACCCAGCACCATTCATACCAATTAATACTGAATATTGTTGGACAATTTCGACCTGAAATAGCAATAATACAATTATACTAAAGCTCTGAAAGTTTACAGGCAAATGAATTTGACGCTAATACCTTTTTTCTTGCGATTTGAAATCAAACTGTCCCAAAACACCAACACCAAACACTAAGCATTCTCTCTTGAGGTAGGGCCTATCAGTTCTCATATTTATAAAGTATTAACTACACTGTTTTTTGTGTGTGTTTTTTTTGGTAAGATATAAGAGGTGCTGGCTACTTTATCTTTATCAATACCTGTTCTTTAAAAGTCAGACCACTAAATTCAACCAACTCAGCATCCACAAACTCTCTGACTTTTTCTATTAATATATCTTCATTTAAAATTCGTCTTCTATTGGATCTAAACAGCAGAAATTTCAAAAGTTTAACAAATTTAATACAACTTAAAACAAATAGTGCTACACGTATAATGTTTTCCTATCCATGTAATATGTTGAAGTGGTTTTGTGATTTATGTTTTATGACGTTACTAATGTTAAAAGTCGTATGTGATATAAGCAGATTTTGTGACACAATGTATCGCTTTGTTCAGTGGAATTGCAGAAATCATCTGGTTGAATATTGATACTATCAGTGTCCCCAATACACATACACAATAAATATAACCTGTTACAATCCCTTTAAGAAATGACTAACCTTTTAATAAGTCCCACTCGCTGATCGCTCAGTCTTTCATGTGTGACATTTAATTTATCTTTGATGAATTGAACAAATGATTTTAAAAAACTGGCATTAGTATGTTCAGCTTTTGGTAACTGAAATAAAAGAAATCTAGATTAGGTTAAATAATTGCCTGTACATATCTTGCCATTTACGTAACATATTTGTCGGATATTATTCTTTATTATGAAATAACTTTTATTGAATTAAAGACAACCACTGTGGTGGATTTGGTTAGTTATACAGGGAATGTTAACTCATGAAATCAAGATGCCACAGGGCTTTGGTTTGTCAACCTGGTCTTATTGTTAGCCTGGCATATTTGTTAGCTGACCTATTTAATTTTTGTCTATCACAATTTAACCGTGCTAAAATGTTAATAACATAAAATGCATTACCCCAAAATGTGCTGATTTCATGCATATATTTTTATTAGAATTGACTAGATCTCCATTTACTGGAATATAACTCAAATCTCCATATCTAAATACCTATAAATAAAAAATACTATGTTACGATTTAAATGATGCAACAGTCTTAAGGTTAAACTAAAAAACAAAGCAATACATTTAGCTTGTGTGTAGATTTCAAAAACACCATAGAACAGGACCTGTGGAATTTGAGATAGCACACAGCCAATAAATGAAAAGCACAAGTTCGTTCTCACTATATCTTGCTGTTAACCGTTTGACTGTAAAAGCGGTTATTGGCATATTTCACAGAAAGAATCCCACATGAAATTTTTTCGCTGGTACGCAAACATTTTGCCAATATAAGGTTCTGATTTTAGGAATCGTGGGTTGTAACATTACGGTTAAGTGATGTTACGAAAGCACAGGCGCAGGTATGTAGGCGTAACCTCTTGTGAGAGAGTATTGTTTGTGAAGTTAATTTGAAAAATATAAAATATTAAAAATAAAGTTCACAAGCTTCTAAATCTGAAATGTATAAGAGGAATACTGGTTCCCATAGGAACATTATTGACCATGGTAATGAAAGAAGGATAAGGTTTAGTAAAATGAAGAATTTTTTCAATGGTAAGCTATAACATATATAACCAATAAGGATGGAATTAAGTTTTATGAATCTACGTAAGGAGGGGTAATCTACCACGGACTAAGATATAATTTAGATTTTTATTTCGGGTATAGGCTATCACTAAATCATTTGTAAAGACTGTAGGAAACTTTTCTTGTAATTCTTTGTAAAGACGGATAATCATTCGGGGAACTTGACCAGCTGTATTGTATTGTATAACAAAGGGTATAATCTGGAAGTCAACTTGAATGTTCATTCCTAAAGGATGCATAGTTTGTATTTTCTTAAAATGATGTCACACTTATGATGGTTAAAACGGACCCTTAATGAATTTTTTGTCTCTCCAACATATTGTTGGTCACATTTTGGGTATATGATATTTGTGTTTGTACAATTGAGTTTGTCATTTACTTGAAATGTGGAATCTGTGCGTCTATTTCGAAAAGAAGTAGTTGACAAAATGAAGGGACAAGTTTGACAGCGGTTGTTAGGGTTACGTTTTGGGTCCGGACTTAAATTTAATATCATAAAAATTATTTGACTTACTGATATAACCTGATTCCAATACTTGGTTTCGTCATCAAAAGCTGGGGTCAACCAATCAACTACCTGGCAGTATAAAATATAAGTATTAGTATTTTTAAACTATCATTTCAGACTCTCTCTACTATCGTTTTAACTTTAATATATGGGCAAGAACAAGGTCCTTCAAACCAAAGTGACATGGTCCAGTCTTACACTCATTCTATGACAACTTAGCACTATCAATTATGTTTTGGAATATATATATTTACCTGTAAACGGCTGGTCTCTACTCCAGGACATAACGCTGAATTTTTATTGTTTCTTTTGTGAAAATATAAATAATTGTATAGGGGCATTAGAATATCGAAATGTAGATGATGATAATTACTGCCGCCTCGAAAATAATAAAACGGAAAGAAAAACCCAGAATCCAGTATTTGGTCACATTGACTTGAAGTATTATCAGATTTAGTTAAAGACCACATTTCTTTATTCAGGAAACACTCGTTGTCCACTTTAAACTGAAAGTTTGATTTGTCGTTTTTGTAATAAATCTTTTTATCTTTGGCACTTAAAATCACGTTTGTTATCCGACAGAACATTCCTGGATAATGTCCCCTGGTTGCAGATATGTCTGATTCCAACCATTTCTTCTCAGATAGTGTCACATGACATAATCCAAAAATGATGATGATAAATATGCAAATTTGATGGTACACCAAAGACGTCACATCTTTAAATCGAACCATTTTTTCACTGAAATACAAAAAAAAAAAAAAAAAATAACCCAAAACTTTATTTTAACAAAGATGTATGACCAGTTATCTATGTTTATGTCAAACTTTTATCAGTTCCGATCGCACTTTGCATATGGAAATTTAATAATGTACTTCATCGTGTGTAGATTTACTTTACTTTCTAAAGATGGGAAGGCCTAATAAATAAAATAGAGCATACAAAAGCTTGAATGGCCACCAATTGATTCAAGTAAATGTTTTAAACTTATTTCTTTAGTAAACTTTACTTTATCATTAAAAATTTTTTCTTATACACACCGCTATTCTCTTTCAAAACCATGTCATATATTATGATAGTATGTGAATACAATACTCTACTTTATGTCGAACATTACTCGCTTTTGCGCTATTGAATGATATGGATGAATATATTATACAAATGTGTAATTGATAACAAGTTCCAATACCAAAGTCGATCACATGAACTATATCTGGTCTATTTTTTTGAGGTGTGAGTATTCAAGTTCCTTACGATCATATTTTAAAGGGTTTTTCTCTTATAAATATGTGCTTTTTAACTTGAAGTTTGAAACTATAAGATTACATTGAACTTGTAACGGGCTGATATAATAGATATCAAAGTTTTTTATTGGCCTGTGAGAGGAACGGTTTGGATATGACGACATTCTAAGCTATCACGGTATAATTAACACTATTTACGTCAAAATCAGAATGTTTCGGATTATTGAGAGGCAAGGTATATTTTTGCAGCCTTGAACTCGTACAACAAATAAAAAAGATTATAATTATTTACTCCGAACACTTAAACAAATACAATGTACTATCATAATAGATTATTTTTTTTTCAAATTTCAACTTCAGCAAACACCAAACAGTGACATCTTTTAACACGCGTTTCTATTGAAATCTTTTTGATTGAAATTGAAAAGTGCTAATCAAATAACTAACTGTTTGCGTTTGGGAAACTCTATAGAATCACGTGAACTCGCACGAACTCCTGGAAATCCATATTCCTTTCAATGCTATTTAGGGGAAAATTCTATTGGACATAATTTAAACGATATTTTTTGTAGACCAAGGATAACAATGGAAAAAATAGAATATTGAACTAAACATTCAGATGTGCATTTTAATTAGATTGCTTGTAAATTGGCGTTTCATCAGTAACATACAAAATCCGGGATATTCGGTGTTTAAGGAATACAGGTTTTTTTGAGGAAATTTGCGAAAATCCTTAAGAAAGTAAAAGTGTGGCAAGAGTTGTAACGCTGATGAGACTGTGAAAGGTGACGCCCTGTTTTCATATTTATCCCAGAGGCATATAATTGTCACGCTTACCCTGGCATTCGTAAATTATAGTAAAAAAATAGAGGTTGAAATAAATCTATAATCATTATATGAAATTCGTAAGTCAACTGGTGACTCCATTACAAGGGCTATATTTTCTCTACTTAATTAGACCACTGTTTAGAATCTACTTGATATGTTTGAAATGTTTCAAGTGTTTTGCTTTCACATCTGAATTAAATATTATAAAAAGATTTCAAGAAGATAGCTGGGACTTATACAAATAAAGATTGATGTTACTCTGTAAACGAGATTGATCTTATAGTTATATCATGAGTCGTATCAGGTTTTTCCGAGTACGTTGTTAAAAACCAACAAGTTTTTGATCCAATTTAAGATTATATCCAGATTGGCGAACACGTGTTTACAATATGAGGCACAAGGGTCTGGAATAATTTAATGTCGTTGACTAGAAAACAGGGGCCTTCTCGATAAACGCAAATGCGATGAAATTAAGATTTTTATAAAATACATGTACAGTAATCTGATTGGATAATAACAATTAATTTAAATTCGATTATAGTGATTAAACAATCACATGATTGCAACACAAAAAAATCATCTTGAGCTGTTTTTTCCAAAAACTACCTCTATAACGATATCACTTTATCCGTATTGCATGATCAGTTTACATGTAGGATGACGATTCGACACATAGGGCCTACCTTTTTTTTCTGTAATAACCTGACATGATTGCTGGTTTACTATAAACGATTTATAGTCCTATCCCACTCTTTTTGTTTTAATGTTTAGAAATTCAGTTTGGAAATGTGACTACTACCTGACGGATTTAAGTGAGGATTACGTGTGTAACAACACAAGTGAAATCATTATACTATTCGACATGTATATAGCCATCATGTGCTCTCATGGGGTCGCCTTACCCTAAGTAACCAGGTCTAGGTAACCACAATCGATAAATGAAACTTAAATAAATGAAACACCCTTGCTACCAAAGAAACTGCCAACGTGCCAAGAAATATAATTCTGCGAACTATTTGGGCATGATAATTTGAAGTTCGTCCGGTATGTTGATGAACAAACTCAAGCTCGATGCAATTTTTGTTATCAATAAAATCGAACACCTACCTATTATTGTCCTCTATCAACCAACACTAAAATATAATATTACTCACTTTTTTTTTACATTATACTTAAAACATACCATCACGCAAGGTTATTCAGTGTATATAAATATATACAGATCCATTCAAAGGCAATATTTTATAATATAAAAGTTAATAAACATGTTTTACAGCTGGTTCACTGATGACCGTGCCTTGGTTAACCAGTAAACAGCTTATTAGATTTTCTATTTAGTCAACTATACGGAGTAACTGAATACAAAGGGGTGGTATGGTCTGTAACCTGTAGCGTTATGGTCATTTTATACACAAATGTCACATCATACCAGGCCTTCAAGTCACATACAGTTATTCCTCTTCATCGATATGTAGTAACAGAATGGCATCTTGACAAACTCAAACTTGCGAAGATAAGTTAAGGTTTCTTTGCCCCGTAAAAGGTGGTGTTGGACCCTCTGCCACTCAAGGTGTATTTTTAATGGGATTGACCGAGCTATCTGAAACAACAAGGACGGATATTTGTCCCTTATTTAGTGATGTTTCACCCTCCCTCTTAGATTTTGACAGATAAACTCATTACCCAAATTGGTCCCGCATCTTCACAAACTCATGATTGACACTGTGAAGAAATAAACTATTTTAACAGATATACTCATTACCTTCAATGTTCCAGACGTTTCCAATATCTAACTCCAAAACCTTTCTTACATAATATTAGTTATAAATTGTCCTAAGATACATTCTCACCAAATAATGCAGTATTTGTCAATATTGTTTGTCCGTTAAATTGTATAATGATCAACTAGAGTACTCGCGTCTTAAAGTATTAGACTAGTTGTAAAATCTGACGGAAATCACACAGATCGTATTACTTGACCGGAAACAAGGTTTTTAACATGGTTTCCTTCCATTCAGTTAAATGGCGCCTGTCTAACAAATGTCGCATTAAACTTAACGTGTTTAACTTTAAATGTTTTTGAGTTTAAGATATACTTCAGCAAAGTATAAACGAAGTTTCCAGAAAATTAAACCAAATTTAGAACCTTCGAATTAAGTGACGAGTCTTATACCAGGAATATAGCCGACAGCTTCTTCCCTAATCCATTTCTATTTTGAATACATATTATCCACAAAAATACACAGAAAGGTAGAATCAAATCCATAACCCTGATATGAAATGTGATGAATGATGTCTTGTACCAAATATCGGTTATATGCTGATAACAAAAAACCTTTTCCGTCACCTCAACCTCAATTTTAACATGTTAATAAAGCGATTTCAATGTTAAAACTGTATACCTATTACTTACCTGTAAATTTAGGTATAAAACAAACACTTCCTCGAAATACAATATACAATATTCAAACAATTACCTGCCTCGCCTCGTATTCTATTGTGTATTTAACTGAACACAATACAGACTAATCTAATTCTTACAGATAGACAAATACTAGGAAATTAGAATATAGGTAAAACTATACCTAAATATAGTATACTTTACACTGAGCTTTACTCTTTAACTATTTTATTATTTATTTGTATAAACTAGTCATTTTAGCTCTTTAAATTAGTGCCGCTGCTGATAATATTAGATGCTGCTGAATATGACGTTACAGAACGACTGTTCTCAACATTACCATTACATAGTCAGCTTTTCAAACCACTACATAGCCAACTGTTCATACAATTACATAGCCAGCTGTTCATACCATTACATAGCTATCTATACATACCATTACTTAGCCAACTGTTCAAATAATTACATTGCCAGTTGTTCATACCATTGCATAGCTATTCATGCGATTATTTAGCTATATGTTTATACCACTACATATCGAGCTGTTTATACCATCACATAGCCATCTGTATACACCATTACATAACCAGCTGTCCCTACCATTACATAGCCAGCTGTTCATACCATTATAAAGCCAGCTGCATTTTTAACTCCGCTAGCATGTAATACTTAACATTACAGGCTAGCCTTGCATAACATAATAACGTCAGTTGCCCATAGCAATAATTATTTAGCTGCTCTTAATATTATAGAGCCAACTGTTCTTGGCGATATAATATATGATAATAATATATTATATTCAGTCCAAAACATTAAAAATCAAGCTGTATTATTAACATAATATAAATACTATTACTATGTACATAGCCTGTTATACATAACATGCTGTTGGTAGCTGTTCATTACATTACAAAGCTTGCTTTGCTAAACGCTACATGTTCATCTCGAGGCCCAAATATTAACATAAAATTACAGAGCTGTTCATTCTATTACAGAGTACCTGTTCATCAAGTTGCAGAACAATGCAGGGTAGCTGTTTAGAACATTACGGCATTGTTCATACCATGATAGGGGCAGCCCTTCACAGTGTTATACAGTAAGTACATCGCGTTACAGATCCTTCTATCAATAACATTACTAACAGAGAAAGATGTTTATATACCAGGGTTTGCTATTAATAACAGTGTACTCAGACAGCTATTAAATGACAGCTTTGAGATTGCAAGGATGATTGATTAAAATCAAAGAAGATGTAAATGTCACTTTTGAATTTTGCACGAAATAAGTCCAACTATAGGTGTTTTTACGACAATATCGAGAATTGAAATCAACAAATGAAAATGAAATAATAGAGTTTTACATCCTACTCTTCTGCACCTTAAGGCCTAAGAGGGACAACGGCATGCAGTGTGTAATGAGAGAAATGTTTCCAGGACAGCGTCATAAGCATGGTCTTTTGGTGATTTCCAATTTGTCAAATCACTTTAACGTGCACAGTAAAATCAACAACAGGCTTTATTACGTATTTCGACTTTGGCGAAAACGTATTGTAATCGTTCGGATTATTTTATTTTTTTTTTTTACGTATTTCGACTTTGTCGAAAACGTATTGTAATCGTTCGGATTATTTTATTTTTTTTTTTTTTTTTTTTTTTTTTGTAATTCTTGGATGAGTTTGCAGACAAACTGGTAAAAGGTGCAGAAATTCTAAATCTACAGTTGATCTTAGAATGATTTCTATTATCAAATAAAACAAAACCGGAAGTTCTATCTCTGACAGGAAGTGAGAACCGGAAGTTCAGGTTTTTTTGCTTTAGCAAGTTTATTTTCAGTTCGATTTTGACCGGATTTTCAGATTTGAAAACTTCAATGTATTTGTCAACTAACAATTATAGGTTTTATGCAATTAGGCTAAATATTTTACCCACGATTTGCAATTCAATATTCAAGGGTCATCGGCAAAAATTTCAGACCGTGATTTCTCCTTTAATATAAATGGTAAAATTTTGAAACTTTACCAGTTGATAGGCGATATGTTTATAATTTTTGAAAAAATGTGAAAATAAAAATTCCACTTCCGGTTTAGCCTCAAATGACGTAATTACGTAACTTCCGGTCTATAACTGCTAGGTGAAAAGTGAAAACTGTTTTATAAATAACTTGTCAATAGTAATTGATTTGACCTAAATAATTAGGTCAAGCTGCCATATCGGCCGCCATTTTGAATTTTCGTTACAATTCTTAAATCCGAAATTCAGACACTACTGATAGACCGATTTTGATGAAATTTAGCACATAGATACAATGGATCATTATCTACCTTTTCTTGGAGACCGATTTTCGAATTTCGTATTTTCTTTCGAATTATTTAAATTTCGATTTTTTCAAAATTAGGTCACTTTAACGGGTACGGAAGGTGTGACCCACTTAATCTATGACCTTGAAAATTAGGTCAAATAATATTCAATATATTGTCTACAAGTAGATATTTTTTAATTTGGCTTACTTAAAAAATTCATAGAGTTAAGTGTACTTAAAGACAGCAAAAATTGATAATTTTCATATTTTCGCCATCATTAACCGTTACGGAAGGTGTGACCTAATTATTTTATGACTTTGAAAACTAGGTCAAATGATATTCAATATATTGTCTAGATGTAGGTAATTGCAAATTTAGCCTACATAATATTTTAAGGCTCTCGAAATACGTTCATAATTGTAAGCAATTCTAGTTTTTTTTTTTTTTTGTAATTCTTGGATGAGTTTGCAGACAAACTGGTAAAAGGTGCAGAAATTCTAAATCTACAGTTGATCTTAGAATGATTTCAATTATCAAATAAAACAAAACCGGAAGTTCTATCTCTGACAGGAAGTGAGAACCGGAAGTTCAGGTTTTTTTGCTTTAGCAAGTTTATTTTCAGTTCGATTTTGACCGGATTTTCAGATTGGAAAACTTCAATGTATTTGTCAACTAACAATTATAGGTTTTATGCAATTAGGTTAAATATTTTACCCACGATTTGCAATTCAATATTCAAGGGTCATCGGCAAAAATTTCAGACCGTGATTTCTCCTTTAATATAATTGGTAAAATTTTGAAACTTTACCAGTTGATAGGCGATATGTTTATAATTTTTGAAAAAATGTGAAAAAAAAATTCCACTTCCGGTTTAGCCTCAAATGACGTAATTACGTAACTTCCGGTCTATAACTGCTAGGTGAAAAGTGAAAACTGTTTTATAAATAACTTGTCAATAGTAATTGATTTGACCTAAATAATTAGGTCAAGCTGCCATATCGGCCGCCATTTTGAATTTTCGTTACAATTCTTAAATCCGAAATTCAGACACTACTGATAGACCGATTTTGATGAAATTTAGCACATAGATACAATGGATCATTATCTACCTTTTCTTGGAGACCGATTTTCAAATTTCGTATTTTCTTTCGAATTATTTAAATTTCGATTTTTTCAAAATTAGGTCACTTTAACGGGTACGGAAGGTGTGACCCACTTAATCTATGACCTTGAAAATTAGGTCAAATAATATTCAATATATTGTCTACGAGTAGATATTTTTTAATTTGGCTTACTTAAAAAATTCATAGAGATAAGTGTACTTAAATACAGCAAAAATTGATAATTTTCATATTTTCGCCATTATTAACCGTTACGGAAGGTGTGACCTAATTATTTTATGACTTTGAAAACTAGGTAAAATGATATTCAATATATTGTCTAGAAGTAGGTCATTGCAAATTTAGCCTACAAAATATTTTAAGGCTCTCGAAATACGTTCATAATTGTAAGCAATTTTAGGCTTTATTTTAATGATTGAAATTGTTCGGTTAAAAGTTTAAATTTCACTCGATACTGCAGTTGATTTAAGATGTTAATCCGAGGCGTGGAATTCGAGAGTTAAAACATTTATGTCAATACAACCACGAGACTGACGGGAGTTAAAACTATTACTGTGTCGTCAAGTTTCATCAGCTGTGCATTGCATACAATCTTTACAGTTACCGTTTATTATAGGTGTTATATTCGAAACACTTGTTGAAATTCTCAAGATGCACAGAATGGTTTACTATTGCCGTTGCCGATCGGATCAAACCTGTCAAATAAGGGACAGGCATTTGCTATGAGAGGAGTTCGCCAATATCAAAATTTAAACATTAAGGAAAGACAGATTCGCCAAATTCGGGGGTCTATAGTCTTCAGAAGTGCTAGAAATTCGCGAATATAGCATGATTGGTTCCAAAATACCTCAAACTAGGAATTTTACTTTCTATTCGGTATATTGTCAATTTCCGTTTTTGAAACAAAGGTATGATTGTTCAAACAACAAAATTTGGTTAATTAATATGATCTTTATGCTGCATCACAAAATACTGTTGTTAGACTACCATTTTAAAAGGCAAGACAGTTTAATAGGGTTTTTCACAGGGGCTTGATAATATGAGAAACCATCGGCTCTAATAATAGGTCAACATTAAAAGACAACGTATAGTAAAAGTTGCATTAGTTTTGAAAAGTCCATTCTAGTGCATAGCTAAATACAATGTTTTATATTTCAATATAGCTGTGTCTTAGAGAATCGTGAGATGTGGTTCTATTTTAATCAAAAATAGCCAACTTCTCCATAGGTGATGAAAAACAGGGGTTCCTTGGACGAGACGAGTAGCGAATCGACAACCTTAGTCTTCATCCTTACCTTTCATCACCTATTCAATCG
This sequence comes from Nipponacmea schrenckii, assembly GCA_030562195.1. Classification (NCBI taxonomy): domain Eukaryota; kingdom Metazoa; phylum Mollusca; class Gastropoda; family Lottiidae; genus Nipponacmea; species Nipponacmea schrenckii. The sequence goes on along the minus strand of CM060200.1, from coordinate 18,802,736 downwards.
TTTTCATTAGCCCACTAGGTGCAGAAGAGTATGACGTAAAACTCCATTCCTTTTCAACCACAATAGGGTGAAGAAAAGATGAGCGGAAGAAGGTCAAGGTTCTTTGACCTTGAGAAGTATTTTCCAAGCCCTGTGATACTAATTATATAATTTATGTTGGTATTTAATATAATGATATAATAATGATAATTTCGGGCACTTAGAATCTCACTGACCTTCAAATGACCTTTGAATTTTGAATTTAACGTTTAGATTAAGAATTTAACGAATCACGGTGATGACAAGACCAGGTAGTAACTAGCGAAAATGGATATTAAACTTATTCAGGTAAGAGGTTGAATAATTGTAAAAGTTGAAAACTTGGATCTGGTATAATTATAGACCTGCCTGTAATAATCCAACTGAAACATAATCAGCTTCAGAATGATGCTTGCCGACTAGTTTCTGGTTTTAAAGACTTATTTCCTAGTCCGTCTATTCACAAAACATTTTCATATACTTGTACATGCATAAGGATCTTCGTCTAGTAATGATGAACACTATTATTTTCCAGGTTTCTAATCTATATTATGTATTGGCAGTTCTGTTTTTGGCATCTATTATTCATCAGTCAGGTAAGTACAGAGAAAAATACATCAATAATAAAACTTAATGTATTTCCATTGAATACTAAATTAATATCGATGGAGGGAAATTGAAACTTCAAAGAACAAAATAATAAGTAAATAGATGTTTATAAATCATTTGTGTATAGCTCATTTATAACTAATAACAACATCCACAAATCTGGCCCAATGAGAATACCAGAAATGAGTTTATGGCCAGGCATACTAATATAACTCATGTTTTTGACAGATTCTCTGATCCTTTTTGGGCAGCTAGTTTTTGAATTTTCGGCCCAGCAAAACCCAATTTATTTTAATTTTTTTAAATTCATTATTCAAAGCGGAACGAATTGTTATTGTCTGGCCCCTTTAGCACTTCCCATATCCAACCCGAATATCGCGTCAGAGGAATTTGGTAAATCAGATCTGTCGATTACTTTAGCGTGAACACGTTGGAAGGGTTTATTTTCAAGGGATTGTAAAAAGATTCTCTATCAATTGTAAGTGTATCAGAAACACTGATAGTATTGATTTGCACGTTCCAGTTTTCACTCAGACGTCTGTGATTCCTGCAGTTCCACTAGAACTTAATTTTTGATGACATCACTAATCACAAAATCTGCTAAATATCACATAAGGCCTTTTGCATTAGTGACTTTATAAAACGCTTAGTTTTATATACATATAAACAATTAAGAAACCTCTTTACATCCCATTGATGGCGGGAAATTACATTATTATATCGTTACTTTAGCTAATTCAAAAACATGAAATAATTTACATATTGGCACAAAAGAGAAACAATTCTCCTTGCTGATTTTGTCTACAGAGGGTACGTGTTATCCCAGTGCTACATCCTGCAGAAGTTGTATTAATGAAATAGATGATGGTGAAGATTGTGGATGGTGTGCAGACCAGGTCAGACTTTTTTTTTTGTTTTTTTCATGCTTGCATTTTACCAACTTGCACATAGCAGTTTTACCAAATCGTGACCAAAATTGACTCTATTTTTTCCATCAGTCGTGACCAATTTATAGTTGTTTCACCAAATTTCCATCATAAAATATACTCAATAAAACATTTTATTAATTGTGTTTTTCACAGAATTTTGTAGGTCCAAGATGTGCCCGACTGACGTATCTCAATGAAAACCGATGTTATAATCAAGAAACGATTAATACAGATTATAGATTAATACGGGTAAGTAGGGTCAATACTCCGTACGAAAACTTTTATCCAGAGGGTTGTGATTTGCTGTTTGGGAATAGTATTGTATCGAACAACATACATCACATTCCAGAACACTCCGACATTTGTTTAAGTGAGAAGCAGAAAAATTCTGACAAATTTGAGACTTTACACTTTAATGAGTATACTGTTATCATATACTGTTACCATATAGATATTTCTATTTACTTATGCCCCGGTTTCACATAGACGGATTTCTTACGAATTTTGGTAGTCGGAAGACTTTCGTAAGAAGCTTGTTACAACTGTTTTGAAATGTTCAAAAGCAAGTCGGCTATTGGCCTGAAGGACTTTTTGGGGTCATAAGAGCATTCTGAACGTTCGCAAGCATAATCGGAACAATCGTAAGGGTGTTCGGCCGTGTCGGTTGGAATTCAGAATGTTATTCTTCCGACTTCTCCGACGGATCAGTTGTAAGGGCATTCGTATGTGTCGGAAGGACATTCGTATATGTCTTTAGAGCATTCAGTAACAGTTTGATTTGTCTTTAGTCCAGTCGTTACCCAGTCGGTTCAGACGTAACGTATTCGTTCCAGTCGGGTGGAATTCGCTTTTAATTCGTATATGTCGTAACGGCAGTTGGATATGTCTGAACGGTTGTTGTAAGAGCCAATGTTTAGTCGGCTGTTGGGTTGCTATTCGGTTGTTGATCGTAAGCGTTGTCTGAAGTGTCGGAAGAGGAGCACTTTTGGCCCGATTTTGCTTCCGACACAGCCGACTTCTATCCTTACGAAGTTTCCAAAAGTTTGTCTATGTGAAACCGGGGCATTACAATTTCAGAATGAACCTTTGTCCACAATGACTGCCAAACGAATCGCACCTCAACAAGTTTCGCTGAATATCAAGAAGGATTCAAGGAAAGGTATTTGTTAAGTACAATTTGAAATGTGCACATCCCATGCAGTATGGGCACCTTTTTTTGCACCCTTGCATATAAGAAGTATAGAAATGATATTCCGAGAAGCTGGTTTGCTTTCACCCTCTTGAAGATTAAAACCAATATTGAAACATCCCGCTTCTATACGAGGAACATGTAAATGAAGCTTTGCTATTAATATCAATTTACAATGTTTCTTTCTCAGAGACTGAAGTCCAGTTTGAAGCTACCGCAGCTAAGGTAGGAATTTTACTTTCTATTTCTATATGTCTTTTCTGTATATCACGGCGTCATCATTTTATCTTTCAAACACGGATAATTATGGACAAATATGGAATAAGGCTAAAATTTCGACAGTTAGTTGTGAACACTATTTTCCGTTCTGATGTATGGTTTTGCAAATGAATGGCGAATCTGTATTTACAATGTAAAAGTCCGGAAGATACAAAGAGGCGACTAAGCGGGACTAGTCAGTAGCGATACTAGTTAAAGGTTCCATCTGATGGTCAGATGTCAATTGAAACTTATGATGAAAAATAATTGTCTATTTTACAGAGATGGTTAGCTACAAAGGTTTCTTTTCCCAGTCGAAAATATATCGTGACCATGACGTCAACATGTAGGTAGGTGAGACAAGTTCTTTAGAGCAACCCTTCTGCAATGCGATTGTTTTATTTAAAGGTATCAGACCTTAGACTGGTGGTTTTCTCATTCATAACACAGGTGTCCCATTTTGTATCTTTTAGATTTCGTTGGAGAGACAGTGGCCGGGGCAGGTGTTCTAGAACCAGGCCAGGACAAACTGTAAGTTGGAGTATTTATTCTTAATTGTAATAAGCCGAGCGACTACCGAACTTGATATGAAAACTAAGGTATTTGTGTATCCTTCCAATTTATAATTTCAGTTGACGTTCACGCTGAAGATACGAGTTTTAGATTGTAATAATGGGAATGGAAGGTAAGTCCCTGTCAAATATATATATATGTTTATATATTTCCAATGTATGAAGGTATCGTGTTCAAAACCATACCAATATTCGTCATATTTCCTTCCTACTAAATACTGTTCAGTCAAATGAGGACCTAAATGTGTCAAGGAATTCACAGACAATCGAATCAACTCACTAGTTATAGACACCTTGTTCCCATTTTGCTTAGTTTAATATTACTTTATTGCATGTATTGTGCTAAATTCCTTTCAGAATCACAGTATCGATACCGGGATATACTCAAGAAAAACTTAACATCGATATTCGCTCATCTTGTTCTTGTAGTTGTGAGCAAAATAAGGTAACGCAACACTTTCTATTATATGTATCCCGGGTATATAGGATTTCAGGTTTTTTCCAATAAAAATTTCCAGGTCATCACAAAGCTACTCTACTAGAACCTTGTCAGATCGATCATTATACCTGAAAATTAGCATACCATCAATCATCTGTTCTAATTCCACTGTTTACATATTCTGTTTCCACCGTTTACACGTTCTGTTTCCACTGTTTTCATGTTTTGTTTCCAATGTTTAAACAGAGTTCTTATTCCACTGTTTAAGTGTTCTCTGTTCAAGTGTTCTGTTTCTAACGTTTAAGTTTTCCGTTTCCACTTTTTAAGTTTTCTTTGTTTAAGTGTTCTGCTTCCACTGTTTAAGTGTTCTGTTTCCACTATTTAAATGTTCTGTTTAAATGATCTGTTTCCACTGTTTAAGTGTTTTGTTACCACAGTTTAAGCGTTCTGTCTCATCTGTTTTAGTGTTCTGTTTCCCCTGTTTAAGAGTTCTGTTTCCACTGTTTAAACAGTGTTATGTTTCAGCTGTTTAAGTGTTGTCTGTTCAGGTCAACTGTTTTAACAGTGTTATGTTTCCACTGTTTAAGTGTTGTCTGTCTAAGTGTTCTTTTTCCACTGTTAAAGTTTTCTGTTTCCACTTTTTAAGTGTTTTCTGTTGAAGTGTTAACACTGTTTAAACAGTGTTATGTTTCCACTGTTTAGCCAGTGTTCTGTTTTCACTCTTTAAGTGTTCTGTTTTTGCTATTTTGTGGCAACTACTTTACTATTGGCCGTGCATATGATAGCATATTTTTAATGTGCCTTATGGAAATTTAATACTAGTTTAGCGATGTATTTCAATGTATATTGGACTATTGTAGGAAAGGAATAGTGCAGTATGCCATAGAAATGGCCATCTAACTTGTGGAACTTGTGCATGTTCTGAGGGATATTTTGGTCAGCAGTGTGAATGTATCGGTAATAAAAGAGATACATGCAGAGCCAGGTCGGTAAACTTTATATCACTCTCTGCTATGAAATACTTATTAACTTTTGATTGATATTCTTCCTCATATCGAAAGTTCACCACCAACATGTCGTTTTGTATTAGGGATTCGTTTTTAGTTTCGCGTTAATGCTAGTTCATTTATTAGTTTCTGTTACATATAGGTAAAGTCTACAGGTGTCATGGGAAAGAATCAGTTCTACCAGTTTGGCGATTCTTTGTACATTCAACTCTATGGACACTGCCGAGAAGTGCTGAGTAGACCGGAGACTTCCAATCATTTTTCGGGCACATTCCTTCAATGAGTCTTGTTAATAGTATATGAAATGGTATCTCATCTTCGAATTTGGCAATGGAAAATAAAGTTGTTGTCCGCACTCAACAGGTTATTAACAACACGAGAATAACTCGACGTGGATAAAAAGCCGAGGAAGCTTCATATAATTCAGTTGATTTGCACATACATTTCAGACCAGATAGTACTGTATGTAGTGGTAGAGGGAATTGTGTTTGTGGTATGTGTGAATGCCAGGCAGTAAGTAAACAATTCTCAAAGCATATTTTGAATTTGTATATACTTTCGGTTTCTTAAGTCTGGTGTTGCTTTCAGACAGATTTCATGAGTTAGACTTCTTGATTCAACAGATTTATCTTTCATTGGTCAAAATCACACAAGATGTGATATTTTTATAAGCTGTTTTCAGCAATGATATGTTCAATTTATAACACCCTACCACTACCAAATATCCACCATTATTAGTTGTGTAGAGATTTTTACTATGTAACAAAATACATGTACGAAGAAATATGTTTTGTCTACCAGGGTTTTCAAGGCCAACATTGTGAATGTAGTAATGATAGCTGTGATTGGTCTAATGGTGCTATATGTGGTGGAAGTGACCGTGGAACCTGTAACTGTGGGGAATGCACGTGTAAACCAGGGTATACAGGTACAGCCTGTGATATTACAATGGCAACAGATGCTTGTATAGCTCCAAATGGGGTAAGAAACATACGAAGTCAAATAACTCTATGGTGATTCCTTTAGATTAACATAGTTTTTGTTTGTACGTACATTGACCTATAATATATATGCTATCGAGAACTATTGATGAAACTAAATCAATTGGACTTGCCTTTCGTAACTCATTTTAGATATGGTGATTCCTTTAGATTCATATAGCTTTTGTTTGTACGTACATTGACATATAATATATAGGTATCGAGAACTATTGCTCAAACTATATCAATTGGACTTGCCTTACATAACTCATTTTAGATATGGTGATTCCTTTAGATTCATATAGCTTTTGTTTGTACGTACATTGACCTATAATATATAGGTTATCGAGAACTATTGCTCAAACTATATCAATTGGACTTGCCTTACATAACTCATTTTAGATATGGTGATTCCTTTAGATTCATATAGCTTTTGTTTGTACGTACATTGACCTATAATATATAGGTTATCGAGAACTATTGCTCAAACTATATCAATTGGACTTGCCTTACATAACTCATTTTAGATATGGTGATTCCTTTAGATTCATATAGCTTTTGTTTGTACGTACATTGACCTATAATATATATGTTCAAACTATATTAATTTGGACTTGTGTTAAGAGCCCATATATGTTCAATATATTCTGTATTACCAGATAATATGTAACGGCCAAGGAGATTGTATTGGTAATACATGTCGATGTACAGGATCGTATCGAGGAAGAACATGTGATGAGTGTCCTGTAAGTAGTTTCCATAAACTCTATAATGACTATTTTTGTCAATCGTTGAACGAGAAATATAGACCATATGATAGTAGTTTTTCCTAAATACTTAGTAAAATAGATATTATTTGTTAATGTCCCGTTATAATCTCCTCAATTGGAATGCTTTTATAGACGCTTTTGTTACACTTCTCCCTGGAAATTAATAGAATTTTAAAACCTCTACTCCCTGCAATTGTTCAGGAATGCCAGGACGTGTATAACACGTATTGTATCTTCTGACAACCTTGCAGATATTTGGACAGACAAAATAACATGTTGACAAAACAAATCAGTAATGATCCAAATTATTTTTCAGACATGTACTGGACAGTGTAGTATATTATGGCCCTGTATACAGTGTACAGTATTTCAAACAGGGGAGTTAACTCAAGAACAATGTTATTATCAATGTAGACAGTATGGTATTATGCAAGTTGATTCACTTGGACGTGAAGGTATGATATTTGGCGAGACTGTTCGAATCAGAATTACTATAAGTTTTTTCTTTGTTTTCTTATATTTTTTGTCTTCATTGTAATCTGACAAGTATTCTATAATAGTCACGTTCTTGCACATTGTTTTAACCATTTAAAACTCGGCTATTGAGCCCGTTATTTGATAGCAAAGGCCATGTGTTCTACTTGTTAGTATACTTGTTAGATAACATTGCAGACGAAATATCAGGAACGGGTGAACGTAATAGTAATCTTATTTTATTTATATTGTAATCTAAGCCCATGGAAAGCGATTGCATGTTATTGACGTTGATCATGTTTTAATATAAATCCATCAATGGAAAGGCAATACACGAAGCTTTAAGGCTACATTTCGAAGACTATATTTGTGAAATTTCTATTTTAAGGATCAGGAAGAATGTGTATGTTTCGAGACGACGACGGTTGTGTAGCCAGATTTATGTACATGTTTGATGAAGATGGCGAGCTAGTTGTAAAGGCATCAATTCAAAAAAGTATGTTATTTACTTTATATTAAGGTATTCTATGTAGTTTCAGTCAAGCGATATCTACGATGTTGACCACAAGCGAAGGTCTACAGTCGAACAGTTTAATAAGTCGCTTTAAATATAAACATTATTGACGGTAGTACAATCATCTAGTTGGCTGACGTCTATTTAAGTAAAGTTATCACGATGTCTTTGAGAAGCTTGACTTTCACCCTATAGTTATATAGAGGGACTATCTTACAAATCCACTGGACAATAACGCAAATGATTTACCATGAAAGTTCTGCTATTGCTCTGCAATATAAGAAGACAACGGAATCAACCATTCATTACTGGGACAGATCCAGCTTTATGGAAACTACCGACGATTACTTAATAGACAAAACGCACATCTTTTAATACTGCGTCTTGGCATAAACATAAACTTCTCAAGAATGGTCAATATGAGTATATATTCATCAGCGAACTAACCTGGAGTCATAAAGTAACATCATTCCTCAAAATCAATTTATTAAGCGTTTTTTATCAATTATCAATGCATCTTTATGGATAATTACTTTGTTTATTGGATATTTATTTATTTTTTTATGTTATATATGGCAGAATGTCAGCATGTATATTTACTGATGAATAGAGCTGATCTTGGCCAGGTTTTAAATTTCCAAATTTTATGTTGATTCTAAGACCCGTTAATATGCTTGGTATATGATACTTTGATAGTATTTTTTTAATTTTCAGCCTGTCCACGCCAATAATACACAATGATTTACCAATGAAAAATTCTAATCCCAAAACTTAAACTTTTTTTTTTACCTAATTTACATCTTTCTCGTACATAATAAATATAACCCACGTATATATCTACCAATCAACTGTATTCTTCATTATGTACTAATTTACATAGACACCGAATGCGCTGACGATTGCATCGATCTCACCCCCTGATGACCTGTCTGGAGTAGAAATACACAGCCTGAGGCTATTAGTAAACCTCTTGTATTTCATGTGTTTGTTTGTCGTTCATCAAAAGGTCAAATTGTAAGCAAATGATGTGTGGGCGTACGTTCGTTTGACTTTTGACCTCATAATCATAATGTAAAATGACATTTAAACTGGTCTTGTTCGTTTTTCAAGAAAAAAAAACATAAAAACAAAAGACCACTTGTTCAGGCTACATCATATCGCCGCCATCTTGCCGCAGCCATCTTGAATGTTAATGTAAATAATCAAAATATTAAATTTGAATTAAAAGTCTCTATTTTAAACTGTACATATTATATTACAATATCATTACATTATATACATTATTACACTATATTTAGATTCTTCGTAACAGTAAATCAACCAAATATAAAAACACCGGAATTCTCAGGTTTCAAGGGAGACAATCTCAACATTGTAAACTTACTAATGCTATTATGAAATTTCAAGAAAGAAATCAACTTGTCGACTCTCAAGAAATCTCTACAGGTTTACTCAATGAATTGTACGAGCTTCAAGGATACTGACAAAGGACCCTTGCCTTCGACCCACAGTTATATTTATAACTCAGTCATCTTAATTTTGATTTTGGCCCCACACTCCAACGTTGTAACCCCAGATGAGAGTTTAGCATTCTTTATCTTCGACGTCTTTTCCAACATCTATCTCAGCATACTGGGAATCATCTTCTGTATTTATGTTCATATACACCTGTAACATTTACATAACGCACATAACAATTGGTTCGAAAATTATTATTATAGCTTATAATCTGAATCCATCTAATACCTGGACATCAATGGGTGGTTTCATTGTATCACTGAAAATAGTATGCAGGTGTGTGATTGATTTCTTCCAATTACACAATCAGCTGTATTATATACAGTTTTTCTGTTGATGAGGGTCCTTATTGGACGTATTCATTAGCTGCATTTACAACATTTCACGATACAAGAAAGTGACCAATGATTTCAAGGTATTTGACGCATTTGGTAAAACTTTGACATTGTGAAAACGAGACTTTATTTCCTACACTTGTTTTGTGGTAGAATGCATTTAATGTTGTATTCTATGTCATTTTGTCAAAATACTGTGTACTAGTATGTAAGGGCTTGTAAAGAGGTATCCTAAATGTTGTATGTGTATAGGGGGACACAGCACCTATTTGCACCAGTCCAATTTTCAATCAGATGACAGCAATTCCTCTAAAACTAAGTGAAATGACGTCGCAGATCACAAAATATGCCTGCTATCAGTGTACCGGATACTAATAACAATTTGATAAACTTCTTTACAATCCCTTTGATATATTATTCATTAAAGACGTTTTGGCACCCAGGTAAGCCATATTCCAGTTTAGAAACCAATATTTTCAGCTGTCCGTGCATATACGTTGTGACTACCTTGTGTTTTCTCATACTTTGATTATAATAAACACTCATACATATCCGATATGCAGCCATAAATGTCCATCCATATCAATGCCTACCTGACTATCTTCTATTATTCTCTGTAATCGACCGTGAATTTCTGGAAATGTCGGTCTTCTTTCTGGTCTCTCATTCCAACATTGTAACATCATTGCGTATCTACAACGAGAAAAAACCGAAACATACAACAGGTAAGGGATGCAACATGTCACTGTAAATTTACAAATCAACCGAATTATTTATGAGCATTGTATGAGGTTTTTAATCAGGTTTATTAATCAAATTTTGATATATTATGGTTCCAAGAAAATGAGACTTACAAAACCTGATCACATAAACTAGGTTTCTTTAATCTGTATCCATCTTTTAGGAAACTGAATAATTGTTGTGTATCTATACAGGCATATGGTGTACCTCCCAATGTAAAAATTTCCCACAGTAATATACCAAAACTCCATCTGAAAGATACAGACAATAAAACTTACTGTAGTTATATAGTGTAATAGTATATATAATGTAATGAGTGGTTTATTGTATAATATGGTAGCCTACCGGACCCTCAATAATTTTGGTGGGTGACGAAATCGAGGGGGTGTTAATCTGCACCTAAATGGACACAGAATGAACCTTAAAAGTAAGAACTTATAGGTTTGAACACTTTTGACCGACTGCATACAAATATCTCTACTTCCGGTTTTCTGCCATCTACTGGAAGTGATGTAAAGCTGCAATGAAAGTACAAAAACAGAAATCCAAAACAAGAGGTTCTTATGTTGCCTACTTACACGTCAGATTTAGTTGTATACGTATTATTAAACAAGGACTCTACCGCCATCCATCGTACTGGTACTCGTGTCTGAAACAACAACATATTTCTAATCAGAACTTTGTGGTATATATTTTGTAAACTAAGAGAAGAATTTTTTTTTTATGAAAAGTGACCATACAGACACTATGCATCTTATCCCACCATTCGTCTAATGCACTTAATCTCTGATAGAGATCACGTAAGGAAATTCTTGCACTTGTGTTCCCCGGACGCCGAATACCGAAAACTGATACTTTAAAAACGTTAAATATCTGTTAGCTTGTGACGACTTCATTACTACCGTGTATGTTAATATTTCCAATGAATACTTACTCTTGAAGTCTTAACGTACGTCTCGTCATTTTTAGACAAACCGAAATCTGAGATTTTAGCTACCAGATGATCCGCCAGTAAAACATTCCGTGCTGCTACATCTCTATGTATGATCTGAAATAAATCGAAATAGAGATTTACGGTCCCCTTTTATCCATTTCTCCTCCCTGGGCTAAAAAAGACAACTAATTGCAAAGCGTGCAGTTGACATTTATGAGTATACCAACCCAAACGTGACCGATTTGCGTTCGCTTGTCAGATTTCAAAAAGTCGAACTTCGTTGCAAATGACAAAATCATTGTCTTTTTAAATCTGTCCAATAAAGGGTTACCTGTTTTTCAGCTAGATAACTCAATCCATTCACAGTATCCAAAGCGAATTTTAAAAGTGTTGTTTGTCGTAATGTCGACGCCATGTTGGCGTAAGTGTGGTGATCCTTGTTCTTTCGACTTCTTCTTAAGAATGTCCTCAGATCCCCATAGCGTGCATACTCCATAGCGACATACAATACACCTGAAATCACAAATATAGGCCTCATCGGTGATGAATGGGATGCTTTCATGAGAAAAACTTGGTACAGTAGAGTAAGAAATTAGAAAACATTTGTCATAATTTTTGTCTGTCATCCGATCATACAAACAATACAACACGAGCTCGACGTGTACTAGCATGATCCACAAAAGCTACTCCTATACATATGGCCATGTTTCAGACTCAGATAAATAAAATAATACCTCTAATATGACAGGCACCAACCAAACACACAATGTTGGGGTGTTTCCCCACCTGTTTCCAGATGTTTAACTCGTTCAAAAAATCATTTCTGTCTTTCTCGGATACATTATCTGTAAACACAAAAAGAAATCCACATGGCATGAAATGCACTTGTTGCTGTAACGTAACATACACAAATATGTGTTCTCAAGGTAATCACAGTGGGAGGCAAACGGGTTATCAATTCGCAAGTTAACGAATACGTTCTATATCCTACTAATTAATAATATACACAACAAAAAAAAAAGTGTTGCACCCCATATTAAAACCACTGGTACATCATAAGATGGAGAGCACTCGAAAGGGGTCAACAATGTGCACGAGAAAAGCATGAGGCATGAATTTTGCAAAATGCAGTATCTCCCTGTGGTAAAAAACGTGTAAAAAAATCGTTGTAAAAAGCCCAATCCATTCACACACAAAATGCCGGGTAGACGAATGTCAGAAGCTGTTAAGTGGCAGATTATTGGCCTGCGCAGAGCCGGGCATTCTTTCAAGGAGATTGCCAGAGGAGATTGCACTGATCTGATGAAAACAGATTTCCCCTGCATGTGGTGGATGGCCGAGTGAAGGTTTGGAGGCGTCCAGGCACAGCTTATGTATCAAGGAACATCATGCCAACGGTAGCCTATGGTGGTGGTTCGGTTACGGTATGGGGCTGCTTCTCATTTGATTGCAAGCTGGATTTGGTAACCATACAAGGGAATTTGACAGGGGCTCGCTACCTCCAGGAAGTTCTCGATCCAGCTGTTGTTCCGCATTTTGATGATCACACATTAGCCACAGACCCGTATTTATGGATTACTACGCTAGGCCTCATCGCTCGAGAGCTGTCACCCAATTCATCCACAACAATGCTGTCCAGAACATCCCTTGGCCAGCGATTAGTCCAGATCTTAATCCTCTGGAACATGTTCGGGACATTTTGGGGCGCAGGATTAAATCTCGCGACCCCCCTCCACAGAACTTGCACCAACTGGAAGCAGCCTTGCACGGGGAGTGGCGTCAGATGCCCATGCAAACATTCCAATGTCTTGTGAGGGGTATGAGGAGGTGACTGGAAGCAGTGATCCAAGTGCGAGGTGGAAGTACCCGATATTGACTGGTATTGATTCTCTGATCACCATTTGTGCTTTTTGACATCCCGTTAGAGCTCTGTCAACAATAAAATTTGAGATCTCACCATACTTTTTTGCATTTTCGTTTTCCTTAATTTACACCCTAATTTCTACACAGCATGCCCACATGCCATAAAGTACAGATTTTCAAAACTTACTTTCATGTTACAGTCAATGATCCATTTTATTGATATTCACATACTCCTGGCTCAAATATTTATTCAGGTTTACATACACGAGTTAAACAGAACAGTACTATACCAAATAGTAGGGGGGTACAACACTTTTTTTGTTGTGTATATATACCTTTCAATGTCTTTATTGCGACTGGCTCCTGTTGCCCTCTTTCCTTTATAAAACCTTTTTTAACTTCACCAAAATGCCCGTTACCGAGTTGTTGATTGGTGATAACAAGGTTGCTTCTATCAATCTCCCATGGACTACCCTGAATATGCTCATAGGTGTTTCTTACTCTTTCAGGGTCGTCTTCAGCCTATAACACATTGTTTACATTTATGAACTGATTACTATACTCAGACAGTGCTTGGTTGATATTGAGGTTGAAAGAAGTGTCCTATGACGGATTAAAATAAATTACAAAATCATTGCTCATAAGACTGTAGCCGATTTTTGAAAGTATAAGTTTGCATCTTGTCGTCAATTTTATTGAGAAATCTATTGCTAAAACATATATCATTCAAGACCCACAACCCCTTTCTCGGCTACAGTCAGAACTTCAATTTATTTTGTATACGTGAGCTAAAAGGATACTTACACGGGAGGCTGAATGAAGTCGGCTTGGTTTGTTGCGTAGTTTGGGTCTGATGATAGTGAAGTAGAGAAATATCAGAGATACAGTAACTATGATGATTACCATTGCCGATATTAATATTGGTAAAATTGACTGCAGGGATTTATAACTCGTGTCCTCTTCTCTTGTCTGCATATCACCTGCAATAATAATATTATGTTTAAAAGGTTTATATCAAAATCCAGTTTCAGAAAAAACAGCGCAGAGCAGCCAGTGCAGAAATTATTGTGTACTGGTGTCGACTTGATTGACTGTTTAAATGTGAGCCATGCATCTGCATCGATCGATTTCAATATATTGGAGGACACTACTTCACATCGAATGTTGCTTCAAAAACACAGAAGCACATGATTCAAATTAACAAGATTCTATCGTCAACGGTTCAAAGAGGTGCTCTGGATCATAAGGGCGTATTACAAATGGTGAACCTGCATAACCTTGAAAACTCTTTTTTTAAAAAAAGGTATATATATAGGTAATGCTTCAAAGTAGTAATTGATCAAAAAGGTCACTTACTGTGGGAACAGGTTTTATCTTTCCAACCAGCATCGCAGCCTTCCGGACAGTTTCCAGTAATAGGATCACAGGGTGTTCCGTTAGCACATCTTCCACATCGAAATTTACAATTCTGACCATAGAAGCCTTCTTCACATGCTGTTAGAATAACCATGTAAACATCGTTAATGACATTATTGGGTACTGGTCAGATTTTTCATATTGATTATATGTGTCTATGAATCAGTAGGTAAGTGAGCGAGTAGGGGCCACAGACAGCGAGAAGGGGCCACAGGCAGTTCAATCATGGCTCACAAATCTTTCCATTTGTAAAATGTGGGGAGCCGCGAGGCTCAGTGATTTAGTCGATAACCTGAAAAACAGGTTCAATTCCGGCAAGGGTCAAGATAAACTTTTGGATTTTATGTGCTATTTTCCTTTGTCAGTGATTCAGGTCCGAGATAAAGCGTCTAGTCGTTCAGACGGGACAATAATTAATGGCTCCGTGTGCTGCAGGCTGTGTAAGTTAAAGTTTGAAATCGCAAAAAGAGTAGGCTTATGTCGCTGTCTTGACAAGACGTCCCGCATTGCAAACTACATCTACACTACAAACCTCGTTGCCCGCCTTCATTAGGCCATAAGGTGCAGAAAAGTAAGATGTACAACTCCATTCATTTCTTTTCATTTGTGCTGCCCTTCTCCCCCTGGCCGGCAGTTGAAAGCCGTTCTAACATAAACATAATTATATTATAATAATCAGCTGCATCTGTAAAAGAAGCTCCAGTAGCACGAAGTAGAAAGTTATGATCCAGTGAACTTACCATCTTTACAATAGACACCAGTCCAACCAGGGTCACACCCGTCACAGATACCATTCACACTGTTACACGTCTTATTTTTTCGGCAGTGACCACAGGTCATAGAACAGTTAATACCATATTGTCCAAACTCACAATCTAAAATGATGTTAAGATGAGTTTATGGTCTCTATAACCTCTAAAAGAAATCAAATTATCAAACCCAGTGGCAGGATGTTACCCTGGTTACCAACACAGTTGGAATCATGCATACTGAAACCCTCTATATGATATGATATATGATAGATTTAAAAGACTTTGTTCTCTATTTATATGTTTAAAGCTTTAAAATATTCCTGTCCTATATAATAAAGCACTCAAAAAGACAAAAACCTTCTAGACTTTGATTAATTATGTCTATTCACCTGATTGACACTGAAATCCTCCCCATCCTCGGGCACAGCCTTGGCTACAGACCCCAGTCACGTGATCGCAGGTTCCTTTCAGGCATCGTCCACAGGATCCAAAACAACCCCGTCCATATTTACCAGACTTACATCCTGAAATACAAGAAACTACACTGAAATAAATTGTGAAGCATCTCTCGTGTCTTGGCCGTTCGTTTGTGCTAAGTCCGGAATGTATAAGGCTTTGTAGGCCGAAATTGCTGGATACAGAAAATATTTGTCCGTTTTAACCCTTAAAAAATTTACACTTACTTTGTTTACATTGAACCCCCGTCCAGCCAGGTTCACAGCCCCGTACACAATGTCCAGTATCGTGTTCACAACTCGCATTACCAAAACAATGACCACAAGTCAGAGTGCAGTCAACTCCATAGGTCATCTGTGGGCAACCTGTAATAAAATGTTTTCAGTGTTCTGTTCTGATATTTACATACATGTATGTTCTTATTATAAGCATTCTGTCTTTAAGATTCTTTCACCCATTGTCTCTATATTCTTTGTTTTATATCGTAGCTTGAATTGCTTGGTACATCCACACCAACTATAGACAATCTGAAAGTCTATGTTCACTGCTTATATATAAATCATTGATGTTTCATTGATAAATCATTGAGGCTTCTTACGTTCTTTACAAAGTTTTCCTCTATAACCTGGTTCACATCCTGTACTGCACTCCCCTGTCATACGATTACAATGAGACTTGAGACGACATTTCCCACAACTATTTTGACATCCGCTACCAAACGTATATGGTTGACACCCTACAAATAACAAGGCTGAGTCTGACAAAAGAAGCGAAATTCAGACCAATTGATTTATTAGATTTAACTCGCCTTGTGACAAAACAAGACTGGTCACCAGAATATAAACAGACCAATGAAATCATGTTTCTCAATTTTGTTAACGACTTCTAAACTACGACATCTGTATGCATGTTCACTGCCGTACATTTCAGGAAGTCATTGGATGGCAGCTAGATTGGATGGTTTTGAGGGTCAAATAATTTATCCGGAGATGCAATGGAATTCGGTGTTTGCAGTTAACAGTAATAAAATTAATCGGATGTCCAAATAGGAAGGCCATATTCCCCTGTACTATGAGTTCTTTTTACTTACCTTTATCGCAGCTTTCACCACGCCAGCCAGGAACACAACCATCTTCTGGTGGGCACATACCTGTTACCGGATCACAGGGTACGTCATTGGCACAATTTCCACAGGATCGGACACAGTTAGCTCCATATCGGTATTTAGGACACCCTCCAATTAATATAACACAGAAAATATATGTCAGAATAGCAGCTTCAGTCATGCACCTAGGTACGTATTGTGATAGAGATCACCATAGACTTCCATAATTGCAAATGTACGCAATACACTGAAATGTCTACTTCTTGTGGGGTAAAATTAACAATCAACGAAATAACATTTTTAACCGTCTTTTCATAAGTCATTTTTGTGGGGGGGGGGGGAGGGGAATATGTATCATAAAGACATTCTATATTCCCTTTTGTATATTGGATTCTAATATTGTTCTAGCATCATTCTATGACATTTTACGTCCCCTCTATACAAGTATATAAAGTAAGAATGTTTGTAATACTTACGACGATCACATTGAACCCCTGTCCATCCATTTTTACACCCTCCTTCACAAACTCCATTATTTACATCACAGGTATGCAGACAGCCTTCACTACATGGTAGAGAACAGTGCGGACCATAGAACCCTATTTCACATTTCTGACCTAGAAATTTTTTACACAGAAGTTAATGCCTATGTAAACAATCAAGCTTTATGATCATAGCATGTCTGGCTCAGAGAAAGCTTTTTTCGTCAATGCAAGTATCGTATTGGACTTTTTGGGTTTTGTTATGACCAGTAAGTAATATTACTTGTAGCTAACGATGACGACGTACATGGGGCGCAGATCCATTGATAATGTAGGTGGAGACCATCTTTTTCAAAGAAATAACGTAAAGACGTAAGATTAAAAAATAAAAAAATAAATCACCGGAAACGAATTAGCAAATTCAATCAATTAGATATCATCTAACACGAAGAATATAATAGACGTCATTGATCCAGCCACTGATCCCAGCCTCCATCATCCATACTACCTGTCTATTACATTGTCGCTTGCGATAATCATGTTTGAGCGCATATTTATGCATTTCAATAATTAATATTAGTCACGAAAAGATGTTGGGACCAACCATATTGTGTCCCCACCTCTTTTTTCAGTGGTGGGGACCGGTCCCGGTGTCCCTACCGCGATCTGCGCCCCGACGTTGTAGCTTAAGAGATCGTCCTCGGAATGACATGAACTTATCAAGTTTACCTTGATATTTAGGTTAGAAAAACTAGGAATAAGGAACCATTTCTATCATAGTTTTCGAATCATTTGACTTACATATTGAAAGATATCAAAGGGTTATTAAAGTTGTTTTTTTTCTTTATATTGTTAATTTCAATGAGATCAATGTACTTATTGATTTCCTTTTCATACATAATTACGTCATACACTTCATGGTCGGAATTAATTAATATTTTTGATCGGAAGTTCAAAAAACTATTGTTTCATAAATGCTACAGAGAATTTATGTCAAGACTTTGGCATTTGCTTATTCATTTATGATTCCTGCTGTCGGGAATGAAATCATTATTATTCTTATATATTTCAGATTCTGAAAATATGGATTTTCATGTCATATTTACAATTTTTTTCATTAAAAAAAGCAAAATGCACAGACTATAGGCCTAATCTCTAGCTTGCTAACCCGTGTCTGTGCTTTCGTTACACCACTTACAACCGCAGTCTACATGGAGTTGGATTGTCATCTGCAAGGCGAAAATATGCCGTGATTCCGAATTCAGTGATACCCCCCCCCCCCAAACTCAATATATAACCCTAGCTGTTAATAATATTCAGTATCTGGTATGTATCACATCACAACTCATCCATTATGTTGTTCTCTAAGATAGAGGTATCAGCATTGTAAGAAAACCATTATGTATAAAAAGTGTGTGAGGTGAGGCACGTATTGCTTGGTTGATATATTACCGTGCTGTACACACGGAATCTAGACTCTATTTTATATATACTAGGTGGAAAGGTTTACACTAAAATTTAATTGTTATAAATTGTACAAGTAACATTGTGTTGAAACTGTTCAATATCAGCAAAGTATTTGAAACTGTTAGAACGAGCGAACCTAGAGCCGCAAGCAGAAAGTATGATACAACACGGGTCCAATCTGTGAAATAGTGTTAAATTGGGTTATGGAAGATGTAAATACATCCTAAAACAGAACAATATCGTCCTTACACCAAATTGTGGGTTTTCTCCCAACCCTTCAATATATTATTAAATATTTAAGTTGGGATATCAAAGAGACAATCATTTCCATATATTTGTCGAGGGGTGTTTCAGAAGGTCTGAATTCTTCATTCGCCGGACGGCTATATTCTGGAAAAAAGTAACTAAACTTATTTTCTATAAATTTATTATTTTGACTACAGGCAATGTATACGATCGATTGTGTTTCTATTCTAAATCTTTATTTGATATATTACTAAACTTTATAGTAAGTATACATGTTACAGAAAACCAATGGGAATGGAATAACAATAGAGATAAAAGATGACCTATAACGAAACAACTGTTTATCAGTGCAGTATTCGTGGGTGTGTGCTGAACTGTTATCTCTTTGATTTACGATCGCGAAACACATACACATGAGACAATTCAGTTTTCTGAAGCTAAGTTTGTGTTCAAGCTTAAGTTGATTATAATCTAAGAGACTATTTCAGAGATTTATAATTTTATATACACAACAAAAAAGTGTTGCACCCTCATATTAAAACCACTGGTACATCATAAAATGGAGAGCACCCGAAAGGGGTCTTGTAGGGCATTCTCCCATGGGGATTTGGGTTTTTGTGGTTTCCTTTGGAAAACAATCGCACAAATGCAACAATGTGCACGAGAAAAGCATGAGGCATGAATTTTGCGAAATGCAGTATCTCCCTGTGGTAAAAAACGTGTATAAAAATCGTTGTTAAAAAGCCCAATCCATTCACACACAAAATGCCGGGTAGACGAATGTCAGAAGCTGTTAAGTGGCAGATTATTGGCTAGCGCAGGGCCGGGCATTCTTTCAAGGAGATTGCCAAAGGAGAGTGCACTGATCTGATTTCTCCTGCATGTGGTGGATGGCCGAGTGAAGGTTTGGAGGCTTCCAGGCACAGCTTATGCACACACCCACGAATACTGCACTGATAAACAGTTGTTTCATTATAGGTCATCTTTTATCTCTATTGTTATTCCATTCCCATTGGTTTTCTGTAACATGTATACTTACTATAAAGTTTAGTAATATATCAAATAAAGATTTAGAATAGAAACACAATCGATCGTATACATTGCCTGTAGTCAAAACAATAAATTTATAGAAAATAAGTTTAGTTACTTTTTTCCAGAATCATGCCAACGGAAGCCTATGGTGGTGGCTCGGTTATGGTATGGGGCTGCTTCTCATGATTGCAAGCTGAATTTGGTAACCATACAAGGGAATTTGACAGGGGCTCGCTACCTCCAGGAAGTTCTCGATCCAGCTGTTGTTCCGCATTTTGATGATCACAAATTAGCCAGCAGACCTGTATTTATGGATGACAACGCTAGGCCTCATCGCTCGAGAGCTGTCACCCAATTCATCCACAACAATGCTGTCCAGAACATCCCTTGGCCAGCGATTAGTCCAGATCTTAATCCTCTGGAACATGTTTTTACGAACATAATTTTTATTGTAAAGCGCCTTTGATGATGCTATATCCTAAAAAGCGCTATATCAAATAAAGTATTTGTATTTGTATTTGTTCGGGACATTTTGGTGCGCAGGATTAAATCTCGCGACCCTCCTCCACAGAACTTGCACCAACTGGAAGCAGCCTTGCACGAGGAGTGGCGTCAGATGCCCATGCAAACATTCCAATGTCCTGTTAGGGGTATGAGGAGGAGACTGGAAGCAGTGATCCAAGTGCGAGGTGGAAGTACCCGATATTGACTGGTATTGATTCTCTGATCACCATTTGTGCTTTTTAACATCCCGTTAGAGCTCTGTCAACAAAAAATTTGAGATCTCACCATACTTTTTTGCATTTTCGTTTTCCTTAATTTACACCCTAATTTCTACACAGCATTCCCAGATGCCATAAAGTCCAGATTTTCAAAACTTACTTTCATGTTACAGTCAATGATCCATTTTATTGATATTCACATACTCCTGGCTCAAATATTTATTCAGGTTTACATACACGAGTTAAACAGAACAGTACTATACCAAATAGTAGGGGGGTACAACACTTTTGATGTGTATATATACATGTAGTTTAGATGAACCGTTATTGTTGGCTGATGTTCTTCAGTAATTTGGTTTATATTAAGCATTAAATGTTTATATTATGTTAATTGTTATGCACATTTTGACCTGATATAGTCCTTGTGAGAGGACCAAGGTGTACCATGTACAAATAAAGTTTTAACTTTGTTCTATGTCTCCTTTTTATAATGATTATGCCTGTTTCATGTTTGGGCTGGGGAGTTCAGGCAGATATTAAAATGTTCACTTCAATGAAATATAAAAACAAAATGTCGTTATTATCGGGCGAGTAGGAAAAAGAGTTTCGGGCTATTATGAATAATGTAATGCGGTGATAATTTGGAGTTTTATTTAGTATAAACATTTTGAAAACTTACTGGAAACTTCTTGGACATATTATGTAAAACATGCTGTTTCTTTAAATTGAACGAAATTAAATGCTAGAAGTAAAATAACTTGGTTTTATCTTTTCAGGTGCAATGACCTGACTTTATCTACATGGTGTGGTCTTGTAATTGAAATGGCATTATGTGTAAAAAAACAGGTAAACTTCTAATTGGTGATAACTTTCAACAATGAAACAGGGCGGTTTGATTTTATAGTATATTTTGTATTGCCGCCGTGATAAAATGACATGTAAAAAGGGCATGGGATACAGCTACGTGAACCAAAATTAGGCATCGAAGTTTACCTCATACTTGACCGAAATAAAAAGTGTAAATGGAAATTGAAAGCGGTATACAGTGATAGGAAGTTGTATACCTTTGCTCGACAGATATCACCCATTCCTTTAAACAATCTTGTTTCTGTGCCTATATGATGGATGATCGATATAATTATACCTTTTTTGACTTCAGAAGATTTAAAATAAGACTGCTTGCCAGTTGAACTCTTTGCATAAGAATGGTTACTTCAATTAAGCATCCCATTTAAAAATATCAAATTTTTAGAAAATGCTGTAAATAGAAATACATGTATATATTTGTTAAATGATAATGGCTCAAAATGTTAACCTTGCTTCACGCCGTTTTGATTTTCGTGAGTGAAATATTAAATTAATCATTACAAATACAATAATTTGAAGGGAAACTTAAGTGTTATGGGGCGCATACAAATCAAATTGTTTCTGTAAATGTAATTATGCCAATTCTAAATCTCATATCAGTGGGTCATAATCTTGAAACATTTTTGGTAAACGCATGGGAACTTAATCAAATATGTATGTAATGCTTTGTAAGTAATCTTTAGTAAATCTCTCAAACGATGTTTTAAACCTTGTCAAAGAATTATTAAAATGTTGCGATAATTTAATAAATCATTCACAGCAGTAGGTACCAGTAAATTTCTATTTTTCTTGTCAAAGTCAATGTCAAAATATGAAGTTGAAATAGGCTCGCAATCTTCATAATTGATAGAAATATCTTCAAAAACAAAAATTGATATTTCAAAATTAGGGAAAGTAAACATTCAAAAGCTGTATTTTTTGCATGTGAAATATGTTTTTGGAACTGAAAAAAAAATATATTTGTGTGTTCGCAGCTGCCGTAGCTAATTACCGAACAGAAAAGACGAAATACGAAGTCACGACAGAAAACTGAGCTTTCTAATTATTTCAATTTTTTAAGCGATTCCTAAAGGTTGCTTGTAAGCTGGGATACCATCAATCAAACGTTAGATAAATACTAGAACTGACACAGAATATGGTCTGATCTTGATATTATGACAGCCCGCCTTGTAAAGTTAAAGTTTTATCAAATGTGGATACTTTAAAGATCGTTTTAGTGTGATTGGATCCCATTATTCTCTAAAAGCCTTCTGATATTTTTCCAAGAATTTCATAATACACATCTTTATCAGTCTTGAAAAAATCATAGTTTTCCCGTGACGGTTTATCAAATATTACAACAATGCCTCTATTGTTTAGTCGATTCAGAGATAGTTTCTCAATGGTTATTTTCACAGCAATTTTGTTGTGTATTTAAGCGTACAGTATATCTATATGATATTAGAAAAAAGGGAAATTTTGATATTTTTTTGTATCTCTAAATATAGTCCAGTTCGAACTCGAGAGGCAATAACTGACCAATTTGTGAATACAACTGATCTCTTCGTTACAGTAGTGTCTTCCAAATTGTATTTAATTGTAGACCTGCCATGAGTAATCATTACAGTTTATAGAAGGTAAATACTACGATTTTGTGTAAATATTTTTTTTTTGCAGACCATCTCATCGTCTCCTTTTTAAATATGTCTAACATGCCTTGAAGAAAGACTACTCTGTGTTTTGTGGTCAGAATGGTTTTAAAAAGCGAATAAATAAATGTACCGACTTTATTAAGGTGAATGGATAAATTGTAAATGATTTATTTCTTAGATTGACGTGGATGTGATTTATTTGTAATATTTCTGTCCATAAATAACACAATGTTATCTGATTTCTAGAATTGGACAAACCATTCGTTATACTCCATATCAGTATTGTTCATTTTACTGCGCACTTTCCATCTTATACTTTTTAAAACTCAAATGATGTTTAAAGCCCCCCCTTTTCTCCAATTTATTGTTTTTACAAGACGAGTAACGCCAAGTAGATATTTAGATATACCGAGTTTTCTCGAACTAGCTTGATTGGGGCTAGATATAGGGTTGTAGGCAAAGTAGTCGGAACCTAAATCCGAATCTGTAAATACTGGATACAGGCGATCAACCACCATCTATTTACTGATCATTGTTCACTGCGCTTCCATGTTCTAACCCAGTGCACTGGCTCATGGTTATCTCCGAGAAAGGTGTTGAGTGTAAAAACAAACTATGGAAACTTCGGCGAAAGAGCCCCCTTTTCGTTTAGTTGATATCAAGGACTAATCAATAGAAAGAGCTTCTGAATCTATTGTTTCATTTGGTTTAGCGAATATTTTAGCAATATCCCTTTAATGTCTTCCGTATGAAACGTTTGATGATATGCAATACACGATTATCACTTGAACTAATAAATAATGTTATCACAATATGATGAATAACATCTGATCTCCAAAATCATGTTTTAATGTTTATCATATAAATATCTCATTCTGATGAAAACGGTCTATCTAGTTCTTCTCCTAAATCACATTATCAATTTCGTCGGTAAATATAGCATACTTTTTTGTTGTCAGATAATTATGTACAATATTCAATATATAATGTCAAAACTTCCATTTGTTTGATTTGTATATTGAACAAATTATTTATCAAGTATAATTATTGTTTAAAAATATTGGAAAACATTAATATAGTGTACAGAAATGAAATATTTCTTTTTAAAAAGGGACGCTGTGCCAAACATTCATTTTTCGTGCTTTTCATTCTTGAAACAATTCCTTTGAAATTTTATTTGTAAGATTTTTATAAATCAAATACAAATGTATTATAATATTGAAAAAAAAAATTACTCACCGTTTCCAAAAATAAAATAAAATTCACAAAAGAAAATGATAAATCCTGCCAAGCTATGCCACATTTCGAACAATTTAATTTTCTCTCAAAGACCTCACCAATAAGCTTTTAACGACAGAAATAAGTAATGTCATAATTAAAAAATTGTTAAGAATAAAACCACTTGTTGGCCTTCCTGTTAACTCTTATTGAAATGGTTAAAATTAACTGTGGCACTTGAAACTCCCGCACGTCATACTAGTTCTGTTTTCGCGTAGGCAATTCCTTCACGAAGTAGGGGAGTTTTTACTGTACAGTTAAAACCTGCGAAAAAGTCCCGTCAACACAATGTAAGGGATATCACGTGTGTTTTTGGTTTTGGTGCACCTGGTTGCATTTTGTGACTGACAATGAATGAATGAGTGATATAGGTAGCTATAGCTGATTGCCCTTAGTTCAGATATCTTTAAGGCCTACCACTTTTTAAGATTGTGTATCCGCATAGTTTTACATACCGTCAAATTACTGTTCAGAGATCGACATAAATGATCGTAAATACCTGTTAAGGTGTGCATATCTGCTTAGAAAATCTAATTCAATTTTTCAGTAGATTGGATTAACTGTTGCGGGATTGGTGATGCACCAAATCTATATTCGTCGCAAAACTCGACCTAAAGAAATGTTATGATTAAGAAAAGTTCTCTTCTACTTTCACAATGGTTAAGTTCGAATGTTGTTTCAATCAAAATTAAGAATTATATCATTTTTTCAAATTAAGAAAACTAGACAGCTTTTCTAATTAACGGTCTTTTCTAATTAACAATCAATTCTAATTAATATCACGTCATTTAGGAGGCCAAATCGGTGTAGTGATATTTAAAAGCGGATAGAAACACTTCAACGTTTTTAGTGTTCTAAATTCGACTTCGTTTACTAGCGTGTTACATATATTAACCTGCAGGCTTGTGAAACTCAAAACCTTGTTTTGTACAATAAAAAAATCTTCCTTTAATGAAACTAATCTTAAATGTCGGTACGATAGAGAGAGCTTATCTTTCAACAGAACAAAGACTGCTTTTATTCCTCGCCTGGTTGTACTAAAATCAAATAAAGAATTGAATAACTTGATTTATAAAAGTGAAAGAATGAATCTTTGTTGATTAGATAGATAAGTTTGAATTCTTCCAATTTTCCCATAACTTGCAGCAGACCACACGAGTTCCTGACAGTAATATTCAAGTGTTAAGCAAGTTGCGTTATGATAAATGTGGATTTAATAGTATTCAATTACCAGGGGATACCGATGACATGTAGACTGATCACTGCATTTCATAGAGAGCCTTGTTCCCAAACAGCTCTCGTGATGACAATCTATTGCCTATAACTGCCTTGTCAGTGTGTTTTGTGATAATCAAACGAGCAGCTTTCAAATGGACATACAAGCTATCCCTGAATACTGAGTTCCAATGCTACTTTCAGTATCATTATAGCAGGAAATCCTTTACCATCATGTATCACATTGCACACAGATGCTAAAGAATTATGCTTCTCAAGAAAAGAACTTCATTTTATTGTATTGACTAGATATCCAAATACTAAAGCATCATCCAGCAACCATTGTTAAACACATTACCTGGAAAAGGTCTATACCTAAATTAGATAGGCCTATTTGTTTTGTTAGGGGGTCATATTCGTTGTGGCTTAGCAGGTCAACATATTCTAATAAACTAGATCAATCTAAATTGTAAGCTAGTAGTGTTTTCAAGGCGTCAAAAATAGCAGTCAAATTATAATTCCTGAAACCTTGCAATGTACCCGGCAATCTTAGTTTGCCAAATAATGCGATATTTTGGCTGTTTTTGGGGAAAATAATTGATCATTTTTAAGATCAATAAAAACATTTTAATTTTCAGATTTTTATCAAATTCTTATTCTATACAATTACAATATCTTAACAAAATATAAACAATTATAACAACTTGTATGTACATGTTAATAATAATATAACATAACTCTTAGTTTTTATGTTATTTTCCCTTCTGTATTAAAACATTTCCTCTTAACGTGTAAACTACATGCAGAATCAATCCAATTTGCTTATATACATAATATTTAGATCTTT
The DNA here is from genome assembly GCA_030562195.1 of Nipponacmea schrenckii. Classification (NCBI taxonomy): domain Eukaryota; kingdom Metazoa; phylum Mollusca; class Gastropoda; family Lottiidae; genus Nipponacmea; species Nipponacmea schrenckii. Next base: position 18,776,070 of record CM060200.1, on the reverse strand, counting down.
AACCTGTTATATATACGTTCTTGAAATGACAATCCTTATGTTGTCTGTACTCATATTTATATAATAATTACTTTTATATGATAAAAGGTGTATTGAGCATTCAATTCCAAAATTTTCTTAATTACATAATCAATTTCATAGAAACTATATAATCAAAATATTCATTTAACTTTAGAAAGGCTTAATACTATTTTGACAACTCTCTCAAATATGAGAATGGTTAAGAAAACAAACTGATTTTTTGATGGGTTAACATGATATTGAATTTCAATGAACAAATTAAACAAGGTGATTATACTTAAAAAACAATTCATCAGCATGATCTTGGTGTAAAAATTTGAAACAAGATGAAAATGATAAAATTTAGCAAAATAAAGCAAATAACTGTAAAAGATTTAATTAAGCTAATATAAAACAGCTAGTCAATACTCTATCATTCCATCACTAGGTGGTTTAAATGTACTTAAAAAATCAAATTAAATAATTATACCTGAAAAAAATTGTATTTTCCGCATAATCTTGCTAAGTTATTTCACAGTGTTTTCTATTTCTTTAGAATTCTTTCTCTAAACTATTTGCTTCCATGACAGTTCCAGGTATGTCCATGTTAACAATGGCTTTATCATTGGTAACTATGGAGTTTTGAATAACTTGATTCTGATTGGCTGGTTCTGTTTCTATGATATTTTTGATATTAATATCATTTGTATCATTGACTTCCATATCAACATCAGATTTCACTAATTTGTCCAACTTTGATTCGGCAAAATTTTCCAAAACTGGTTCTTTAACACTGTCCAACTCTGGTTCCATAATATTTAAATGTTCAACTTTAACCCCACTTTTAACAGAGAGCACAGCTGGGGTTTGTTCGTCCCAAGGTGAAGAAGGTTTGACTGATACTCCATAGGGATCCTCATCCCCACCTGTAACTTCTGCATTAAACAAGAGACTTCTAGATTTACCTGTAATATATAATATACAGACATTTGATAACCAGTATACAAGAGTATATATAGAATTTCAGAACTCTTTGTCATAAGAGTGCAACTTTACACTGAATTAAATCAATATACCTAAAAAATCAATATACCTAAAAACTGATCATAAGATCTAGACACAGTTATCTGACTCAAAGCTAACTGAGAATCATTTCAAATCCACTCAACAAAATATGACAAGTTTCATTCATTTTTGTCCTACAGAATCAAAAATTTGAGAAAAGACATTCACAATAGTTTTGTTATTCAAACATATTTCTGTATTTCTCAAAATCTGGATATTATTTTCGTTAAGTTTTGGAGAATAAGACCCAAGATAAGACTATCAAAAACTGACCTGGCATAACAACTGATTTAGGATGATCTGGTGAGGTAAGTGATGAACGACCTGATAAAGGACTGAAGTTTGGTACAACTAACAGAGCAAATGATAATAACAACACCTGAAAAATTTATAAAGCAAATTAGAGAAATATCATAAATTGAAGATTGTGACACAAAATCAATTTTAATTTCCTAGTTTGCACTGCCTTATTCTTGACAAAAAATACAACTTGGTTACTTTTTTTGCCTTTCAGTGTTTTAATGTAGCGTAACATTGTATTGATTTTCATTACCTATCATAATACTGATATAGTCTGCTCTGCCAGATATAATCAAAGAACCATAACTCTAGTAATAAAAAAACTTACCATAATACAAGTTGTGGTCTGTGCTGGTTTTGATTTTGATGTAACAAGAGCCTGTAATTTCCTTAATTGGGCCATCATACTCCTACAGAAAAATAAAATGTTTTTTCTCACAAATGGTTTTATAACTGCCATGTGCAATATAAGGAAATAAATAAACTTTAAGAGATAAAATGTAGACCAGTAGCTGACTTATCCCATAAACAAATTTATTGCCAAATCAATCAAAAATCCAATGTGAGATGAATAGAATTGTGTTCTGCTAGATTAATAATTATCCCTGGGTTAAATTCCCCATAAAATGCAGAGAAGATTCTGATGCAATGGCTGACTAATGGTTTCATATTGCAATAGTTGTTTTAAACCTGTATATCCTATATGTATAGCTTATTTCTTAATTCTTTTATCATCCATCATCAATTGCCAATTTTAAACTTACATGTTTTGTTTTTCCAATGTTTCTATTTTCTTCTGTAACTGCGAGTTTTCTGTTGTACATAATTTAACTCTTTGTTCCAGGCCATCAACATATTCTACTTTACGTTTTCGGCTTTCTTTAGCTGAGACTTTATTTCTGATTTTACGTCGAATTGTTCGTAATTTCTTTTCTTCATCTTTTGTTAATGGCATATTTGTTGGTAGGTCGATGTTTTCTCTCGCTAATAATTCCTTTTCTTCATCAGTTAGACGTAATAATGGAAACTAGAGAAGAAATAGACATTTATATATTCTGTTGTAATGTTGGTATTATTAAGCAAATTAAAAAATATTCTATTACTCTCATATTTATGCTTATTGCAGTCAAACCTCACTTTTCAACATTTTTTCACCACCGTTAGACATACAAAAAGCACTAAAACTATAACCGTGTTCATGGCCAAATTTTCCTCACTGCCCACTGCTTGATGAAGCTGTCTTCAAAGCTCATTTACATGCAGAAGGGAAGGCAAGGAATTTATTTTCACTGCACACTGCTTCATGGAACTTGTTTCTATGAGCACACTCAGAAGGGAAGGTAAGGAATTTATTCTCACCTGATTTGAAGTGCTGGTAACATCAGGGCTACAATCTTTCATTGTAAATGGTAAACTATCACCAGATGATGATCTAGAGTGATATGAATGAATCTGTATTGTTTTATTACTATGACAAGTATCAACATCTACAGCTGATATAGAACTGTCACTAACAGAAGATGATGGAATATCTGAAATAAATCAACACTACTGAACTAACATTGTCGATGGTAAAGAATGATTTATGTCTTGCGCAGAATAAAAGGATAAAACACTTGGCCCTTATTTACTCTATTATTCTATATTATCACTGTGTATATTTCGATTTGAGTGTTTGTCTTGTAAATCTGTCAAGAAGTTTGTAATTAATTAACAAATGGAAGTATTATAATGCCAAAACCCGTAGTTTCGACCAAGGCCAGTGCTACTATAGGAAAATGTATTTTACTTATTAAACCTATAATGGCTGTAGTGTACATTAAGACATAGTCTTTTAGCCAAAAGCATTACCGGTATCTCTGAACATTGTTAATGAAACAATAATTAAGTGATTAGCTTGATCTACTATATATATAAACACCAATCACAATACTGAATACCAGTCAACTCGGTGACATGTCAACTCGGGGACAGTTAAACCAGAGACAAAGTGAGTTAACTCGTTTTGACTGGAGAATATTGTCTCCGAGTTTAATTTTGTCTCTGAGTTAACTAACAAAAATGTGTCTCTGGGTTGAGATGTACCCGAGTTTACCGAGTACCACAATACCTACCATTAAAATCAATGGATATGTCATTCATTTCATTTGATGATTGTAAACTGTCAATTTGATCTATTAAAGATGGTGCCGTAGTAACACATGAAAAATTCACATTAATGTCCTTGAGGTTGAGGTCTTCTAGTTCAAAACAGGACATGTTATTATAGTCCATGATGTCTTTATTAATGGTTGAAAAATCTTGATCTGCTGAGTTTGAGGTTGAAAAAATGTCATCTGTCATCATGATTTCTGAATGATCTGAAGGAGATCCATGAGGTGATCCTGACATTGATTCTAGAGACACTCCACTGTCACTGTTGGATCCTGGTGATTTCTGTAAGATGTAATCATGGTCAGCTTGTACTTGTTTTGCTACAGAGTTATCCAAGGCTGTTTCTTCTGCATTATTTAAGATTTCATTACTTAGTAATGTAGGGAAAATATCATCTGATAAAATATCCAGGTCAGCCTGAAAATAAAGAAATAGTTTCTAATAAGCTTATATAATTCCTATACTGGTAATGATTATTAATAACAATAAAGACATGACACACCCTCTTGCAGAGTCATTTATAAATTCAATTTTCTTAAAGGGACAGATTCACCATATTTTCGACATTTATTTTGGGTCTTGAATGAGTAGATAGCTTTTAGTAAAAATCCTATTTTTGATACAAAAATATAAATGTTCAGTTGAATAGTGAATGTCCCTTAAATCTAGGATCATAAACCCCATCGCAAAGTGTGTTCAGGTCTGAATTTAGAAACCTAACAACATTTCTTTAAGTATACTTTATACTATAGTTATACTAACATTAACATCATCCCAGAATGAACAATCCCAGTCCTCACAAACATTCAACATTTCAAGTACTGAAAACTTAACACCAGCACTGGCAAGTGTCATTTTGATTACTGAAACCTTAATAATTTTTTTTTTCAAATTTCATGGTGAGTCAACTCCACGTCCGCTACAATGATGGCACAGAAATTGCGAAGCAGAATTCGGCATCACATGACATACTTACCAAATCAAAAAGCTTCAAATCGCTCATGTCGTCGGAAGGACCAAGTTCCACTGAACGGTTTGGCCGTGAGTTTTTGGCATTCAGATTCCGCTGATATTCTGGCAATTCTCCTGATAAAACTCCATCATTTTGATCAAATAAAAGATCAAGAATTTGCGACGAATTACAGAACGACATCTTGAAAAGATTTCATCAGATTTTTAATGAAAAAATCTCAAACTGTCAAGCTGAACGACGTGGAACTAATATTGCGAAGAAACTACACGTCACTATCAACAACAACCAAAACAAATCAGGAAATCCCTGTCAATGTGTTAAGCGAGGTTCCGGTACATAAACTCGGGTTTTTCTTCTTCAAATGTAGTCTAAATAACAAAAAAATTATATTAGAAAGATGCTCGAGACTTCTATTAATTCAAAACCAAAAGATTGTATTATGATTGTAAATCAAAACATCAACAAAAACTCTTCAATGTCACCTCACTCAGAAATCTTCTTCCATTACAAATATCTATTTTTAGTAATAAATGTCAACACGGCGGTGACGTGGAAGTAGGTCAAATGACGAAATCACCACTTCCGGTCGAATTTATCTCTGATCGTCATGTCTTCTGATTTCTTTAGGTTATATTGACAAAAGACTGGAAGATCAAATTAAGAAGAATGGCGGTGGTGTCTAATTTATGGTTATAGATAGAGAAATTCGTTAATCATTCCTTAAATTCAGAAACTATTCATACCTACAGTCGACAGAAAATGGACACAAAATGCTATATATCGCCCATTCTGATATTTATCAGGATACAGGAATTCGCACAAATCCAAATACATCTTTGCGCTTCCTACCTACGTGTAAAAGAAGAGATTCGAACTTTCATAAAAATGATTTGCGCTATTCCGACAATACAGAATGCCGGAATCAAATATTAATATAAGAAACAGCGAGCTGTAAACCATCCTAAACAGAATGTATAAAAGTGGTGACAATTCGATGTATGTATGTTATTCCAAACCCCATGTTTTGATTGCACTATTAATCCAACATGTCTGACATGTAAACAAATATTAAAATTCTCGCGCGAACAAGTTTCATAAGTTAATTCCTTATCGCTTGCCTGATAGATATAATGGCTATCGAAGATAGCATAACTGGTCTGTTTGATAAACTATGCAAACAGCACATTCAAGATGACGAACGAGCTTTTATAACTCAGCCAAAATTAGACAGAGATAGCAAAGGACGGATTTTGAAACACACACTTTACAACACCCTGTTTAAATCAATTCAAGAAAAATCTAAGAAAACTGACAAACCTACACCTGTCAGGAAAGAAATTGACAAAGTTCTGTGTTATGTCTTTAATCTAAGGCTAAGTAGAAAATTTTCTGAGGCAAGTAAACTTGAAAATCTGTTAGAGAAACTTTTGAAATTTGATACTGAAAATAATGGACAATTTATTCCAGTGCTTGCTTTTCTCAGTGCTTTAATAGATTCAAGTAAGACTTCAAAATTTGAAGATAATGCAGCTATAAACAATGACAGTGCTAAAATACCCTCAGTGTATGAAGATCCAAATGTGGAATTGTTTCTTCCAGATGGTCCTTTGAATTATGGTGACAACAGGACATTAACTGTGGATAGACAATGGTACATGCATTATCCTCCAGAAATATTTGAAAGTTTGAAGCCACTACACAAAGAAACTGAAGTGAAGACAATATCTGTTTTTGATATGCCCCCAGGAACAAGTTTATGTGGAAATGGTCTATTTGACATAAAGGGCTGTTTAAATGATTCGTATGAACAGAACAATAAATACAGTTTATTTGGTGCACTAGTACAATCAAAAGTCACATCATTGGATGTACGACTAGAAATTCCTGAATTTACTAATGACAATTTTGAGCCTGAAATTAAAATTCCTCAAACAATCTCATTAGGACAGTTATCCGAAGATGAAGGTTTCGTGGAGACTAAGTCAGAAATGTCAGCATCTGTTACAAGTGCCTGTGATTCTGGTCTTGAAGATGATATTTGGGTTCAAGCTTTGTCTCATACTCTCAATAGACATTATACTTGGGAAAGAATTGGATGTGAGGCTGGCACAACTGAGAGACCCTTTATTACAGAAGCTGGCACTGAAGCATTCGATCAATTTGCTTTATTTAAAGTCTGCCAATCTGTATTGTTATATGGAGAAACAGAAGTGCCTACTAGAAATGAAGTGACAGAAAGAGAAATGGTTAGAGATGTGATTTATCTAATGATTGGAGTGCCTTCTAAAACTTTCACTTTTGATCATGAATCTGACAATTTTGTTTTCACCCCAGGTGTTTTTGTTACTGGACATTCAACAGAATCATTGTCAACATTTTTGTATGACTTTTTAGAATGTGGCTCAAATTATAGGAAACTTTCCCAATTCTCTGAACCACTTAAACAAGATTCTTACTTTGAAGCAGGTCTTGTATTTCAAGCATTTACTACAGCGATACGTAAAGTCCTAAAATTCTACACAGCAACTATCCTTTCTATAGATACTGAGTCAACATTGATGGAAATCAAATGTATTTGTACCAGACTTTTCAATCAAATTGAATTCTTAATTAAAGTCACTCAACACAGAATAAAAACTACATCGTCTGGAACAGAGCTAAAGAGATTCCCCAAGGGTATTGAACTGATCAGCTATCTTTATGAAGAGACCTTGGAAGCCAATTGTACAGACAATTACCCAATGATGTTGTCTATACTTCAGACAACATGTGGTCCATTCACTCTTTTCCTTCAAAATTGGATTTTCCATGGCATTTATCAAGATCTGTATGGGGAATTTACTATCCAAGTGAACCCAAATTACCTTGAATACAGAGATCGTCAGTATTGGACTCATAGCTTTGTTATGACCACCACCAAATTTGAAGACTGTGTGCCAATTTTCTTAAGTGATCTAGCTAGTGACATTATTGTTTGTGGTAAAAGCCTGAATCTCTTAAAACTCTGTTGTCCTGAACATTTTATGTGTAATGTGACTGATAAAGATATTCCCCGAGTTACTATTACTTTCTCTGAAGAAGACCTAATACACATTGATATACAGAGTCAAATGTATGCCAGTAGAATGCGGCAGATAGGAAGGCAGCTTACTCTGACGCGTAAAGAGAAACAGCGCAGAATGGAACAAGCTAGATTGGAATTAGCAGAAAAGGCTCATCAAGTGACAAAAACACAAATGAAACAGTTCCATGATATTCTCACTAACCAGAAGAAGGCCGAAGATATAAAGAAAAGGAAGGAGTTTCAAAGATTAAAGGAACAAATGAATGAAGACATGCTTAGAAGGGCATCAGAGGAAGACACTGCCAAGGCTGAAGACAAGAAATACATGGACTCAGTCACAAATAGGGAGGAGGCAATGACAGAGGAAGAGCTGATCTTAGAAGAACAAGCTAAAGAAGAAATTATTGCTTACTACAAAGAACTTGGAGATGAAGCTGCACGAAGAGAAGAGAAAGCACTTTGGAAGGTCAGAAGAGCAAGACTTGAGCTCAAAAGAACTAATTTTCTTATGGATGATGCAGATAATTGGAAAAAGGAAATGGACGAATTCAAAGAAGCAGAGAAGGTTTTGAGGGAATCCGATCCTCCATTACCATCATGGGCTTCACACAGTGATCCATCGATCACAGGATCACCACCAAGGGATGCAAACATTGACGTGAACGATGGACCCATAGATTCACAGAAAAGTGATGAATCTGTCCATGAGCCTATTGCAACGAATGAAGCTGACGAGGCGCAACTTACACCTACCGAAGACACAATTGCTCAGGCACAATCAACAATTGACGATACTGAAGCCGTAGAAATCGAGCGAGAATTATCACAAGAAACATCATTGTCTGATTCAAACGACAACAGAACTGGAACTCCCGAGACTGGAAAAGAGACAAAAGTTCCCTTCGAGGAAAACTCCATCCAAACCAAATGTCCTAAGATGAAAACTCCAATCAAAACCATGGTCAAAATGAATAAGTCGTCATCTTCTTCGTCTGAAACTCAAGCAACTCCAGAGAAGTATCACATCAAATTATTCGGTAACACAAATGTATCGAAAGAATCTACCGAATCGGTTTCAGCCAAATCCACTAAGCCTGTCGGTGATAAACATGTTGCTATTGAGACTGAAGAAACAGCAGTAAGACAACACACAAAGTCTGTAGCAGATAAACATTTGAGCCAGGAAACAACACAAGCTGAAGAACGCTCGGGCATCCGGACTGATATGGAGAAATACGCACTTAAGGAATCTGATCCCGGTAATGAGAGAATGTTTCCAAAGTTAAAAGAAGGAGCCTACAAATCATCCGATGAATCAAAGGAGCTAGAGTGGAAGGTCAAACCAGCCAACATATTCGGTCATTCTTCGCAGATGTCCGAAAGTTACAAATCAATCATACCCAAGCTCAAGCAAATTCCCACTAAGCACGTTAGCTTTGAATCAAACTTTAAAGACTTTGCAATCAAACCAAGGATTCGAATGAATAAAACAACGAACGCCAGCAAGGAAAGTGACGCAACTGATACAGGTCCGAAAGTAAGACCAGTGGATCTTAAATTTCATCCGTCCAATCAATCAACATTTGTAGACGAAGACAAGATCAGAATGAACAAGTTCAAAGAGAGCAACATCCATGGTCATGCCTCCGATTCTAGTGTTCAGAAACTTTTATACTATGGTCTTGAAGAAACAACTGAACCACAGGATGTATCCAAATTTAAGCAACTTCTTCCCCAAAGTGATTGGATTTTATTACCAGTAGAACCTTATGACACTGATTATGATTCTTTTGACCATTTCCCTAAAGTGGATCTTATGGGCTCTGTTCCATTTGCGGGATTTGGTGCATTAACGGAGTATGGTGTCGGTCAGCATAGTGATGTTGAAAAATACAAATATATGTCACTTCCATCGGTCTTAAAACAGTCAATGATGACTCCATTGAAAGCACAGATATCTTTAGTCAATAAATCCATAGTGGATTATTTCTTCGTTGAACTTCAACTAGAAGAACATTTTGAAACCTTGAGGCGATACCTATTTATGGAGGACGGTGATTTCTCACAGATTCTCAGCGACAGCCTTTTAGATAAACTTGCTACTAACCCTCTTCCCCAAGAAATGCTTAATCCGATTTTCCTTAACGGCGTGCTTAAGAAATCTCTTCAGTCTTCCATTAATCCGAATGATAAATATGCCGAGAATTTGACCTTTTGCCTGAAATTTATACCCAGCACTTTTGTTTTCAATGCACATGATACACTAGACTGTTTAGAGCTGCGTTACAACGTGGAATGGCCAATAAATGTAGTTTTAACTGATACGTGCATTTTTAAATATAGTGCTGTTTTCTCGTTCATGCTACAGCTGAAGCGCATTGTGTGGGTTCTGAAAGATGTGTGGTATAGACTCAAAAGAGACTCTCTAATCAAAAAGGCTGGAAATTGTCCCCAATTCAGAAAATTACAGCTGTATCGCCAGGAAATGCAGCATTTCGTTAAAGTTATGCAAGGATATATCGCTAACCAGATAATCCATGTCACGTGGCAAGAGTTCCAAGAGGCTCTTACTAAAGATGTTCGAGACCTAGACGATCTACACAAAGTTCATGGACAGTATCTAGAAAAAGCAGTATTTAGATGTCTACTGAACAAGAAGGCGAAACCCGTTATGAAAATTATTCAGGATATCTTTAGCTTGATTTTGAAATTCCGGAATCAACTATTAAATGGTAATTGGAAAAATGTAGACGGTTTATCGGAAATGGTTCATTCTAACTTCAACCAAGTTTCAGCCTCATACAAAGCTTTCAGACAATATTCCGTCTTTTTGTTCGAGGTGGTGAATAAACTTGCAATTAGAGGCTACCAACCTCATCTTCAAGAGTTGCTGTTACGATTGAATTTCAATAATTATTACAAAGATATGTGATGGTAAGTTCTTATTCATATAATGAATTTTCAACCCAATAAGTCAAAAAAAGATAAAACAAAATTCAGTTAAGAGTGGACCAGAAGACATTGATCAGGCCTGTGGATTAAGATCCGAAAGATCCCTTAACACAATCTGTGCATCATTGTTCCGATATCCATAAATACAATTGCAATTGAAAAAGTTATCGCGTATATCTTCGTATATAAAATAAAAACAATATCTTCAGTACTCGTGACAACAACGTGCTTTGTGAAGTAAAATTCAAATTTAGAAAAAATGTACTTGCACATTTGTTTCATTTTTCAGATTTTCATGATACATATGTGTTTGGTTTGATGGATGAAAATGGTGTTATAAAGTTTTTACCAATTAATTTATGAAATATTGAAAATTTGAAACGTACCAGTTAAAAAAAATAAACAATGTTATATTCCTATTTATGAATATAACAAAATAGTTTGTGGGCGACATTCATTGAGGCACGGTGCTTATGATGCTATTATTATTAAAATTTCTTTTTTCTCTATAAATTGATTTAATCTCTGCAACTGTCTCTGATAGCTTTGATTGTTATACTCATGAACTGTGTCACGTTTATACTAATATATATCACATAATAGCTCGTAAACAGGCACAGAAATTATCTGGAGCAGTTGGTGCCGATGTGCGGGTGAACAACAGAATGGTCGGCTCAGCCATTTATCTTTTGTGCCCGTTGTCTCAGAAGTATGTTTTTTTTGGGTTCGCTCTACTCAACAGATCTAAGTCGTGTGGCTTATTCCGTGACTACAAGCACTTCTTTTTTATAAGCCCACATGAAATAGGGGCGTATAATGTCGTCACCCATGTCAGTCCGTCCGCCCACAATTGCTCGTAAACACTCTAGAAGGCACAATTCTTGATGGATTTTGATGGAACTTGATATAAGTGGTAATGATCACGCAAGGATGAACCCTATTGAAAATCAGCGAAATCGGAAAAACTTAGTATGAATTATTGCCCTTGTTCTTGAATGGCTTGTAAACGATCTACAATGTGCAATTCTTGACGGATTTTTATACGCGCACATGAAATGGTGGGGGGGGGGGCGTATATTGTCGTCACCCATGTCCGTCCGTCGGTCCGTCCGTCTGTCTGCCCACAATTGCTTGTAAACATTCTAGAGGGCGCAATTCTTAACGGATTTTGATGAAACTTTATATGTGTGTTTATGATCACGCATGGATGAACCTATTGAAAATCAGCAAAATCGGAAAAAAATTAGTATGAGTTCTTGAATGGCTCGTAAACACTCTACAATGTGCAATTCTTGACTGATTTTATACGCCCACATGAAATGGGGGGCGTATATTGTCGTCATCCACATCCGTCCGTCCGTCGGTCCGTCCACAATTGCTCGTAAACACTCTACAAGGTGTAATTCTTGATGGATTTAGATGAAACTTGATATGAGTGTTTATGATCACGCAAGGATGAACCCTATTGAAAATCAGCGAAATCGGAAAAAATTTAGTATGAGTTCTTGCCCTTGTTCTTGAATGGCTCGTAAACACTCTAATGCGTAATTCTTGACTGATTTGGATGAAACTTGGTGTGAGAGTATGTTATAACTCAAGGATACACCCTATTAAAAATCAGCGAAATCGAAAAACATTTAGTATGAGTTATTGTCCTTGTTCTTGAAAACGCGTTCAATTTTAGCTTGTAAACACTCTTGAAAAAACAATTTTTAATGGATGTTAATGAAACTTGGCCTGAGTATTTGTTATCACCCAAGGATGAAGCCTTTTGAAAACCAGTTAAATCGAAAACGCGTTCTTGAAAACGCGTTCAATTTTTTGCTTTTAAATTTTTAAACACTCTACCAAGCACAGTTATTGACCGATTTTGACGAAACTTGCTGAAATTGTTTAATATCACCCAAGGATGAACCCTTCTGAAAATAACACATATCGAAATATTTTTAATACAAACTATTGCCCTTGTTCTATAAAATGTGTTGGATTTTTTCCTTGTAAACTCTCTACAAGTCACAGTTCTTGAGCGATTTTGACGTAACTTGGAATGAGTATTTGTAATCACCTAAGGATGAACCCTATTGAAATTCAGTTAAATGGAAAAATATTTAGTATCAGTTATTGCCCTTGTGTTTGAAAACGCGTTCAATTTTAGCTTGTATGCACTCTAGAAAACAATTCTTAATAGATTTTGATAAAACTTGGCTTGAGTATTTGTTTTTACCCAAGGATGAACCCTTTTGAAAATCAAATAAATCGAAATATATTTAGTGTCAGTTATTGCCGTTGGCTTATAAACACTCTAGAAGACACAATCATGACCAATGTTGAAAAAACTCACTGAAATTGTTTGATATCACCCAGGGATGAGCCCTATTGAAAATTAAATAATAAAATATATCTAATATGAATTTGTGCCCTTGTTCTTTTAAACGTGTTAGATTTTTGTCTCGTAAACACTCTACAGGGCACAATTCTTGACCGATTTTGATAAAACTTGGTTTGAGAGTGTGTTTTAACTCAAGGATGAATCATATTGAAAATCAGCAAAATTGAAAAATATTAAGTATGAGTTATTGCCCTTGTTCTTGAAAACACGTTTAATTTTAGCTTGTAAACACTCTTGAGAGAACAATTCTTAATGGATTTTGATGAAACTTGGCTTGAGTATTTGTTATCACCCAAGGATGAAGCCCACTGAACACCAGTAAAAAAGAAATTTTCTAATATTATTAATTTTTAATATTGATTTATATCACCCAAGGATGAGCCCTATTAATAATTAAAAATATCAAAATATTATTAAGGGTGAACCCTATTGCAAATCGTGAAAATACTGAAAAATATTTGATGAGTTGTTATTACTATAAGGTACAATTCTTGACAGATTTTAATGAAACTAGACACCCTAGAAAAAAGTATGTGGCGGAAGGTTGAAAATTTCATTCTGCTAATTGTTACTGTACTGAAAAGTCTTGATCCAAAATCAATGCTGCCAGGGGGCGTATATTACCTTGCCTGACAAGCTATCTTGATGAAACTTGGTGTGAAAGTGTGTTATGACTCAAGGATAAACCCTATTGAAAATCAGCGAAATCGAAAAATATTTAATATGAGTTATTGCCCTTGTTCTTGAGAATGCGTTGTAAACACTCTAGAAAGAACAATTCTTAATGAATTTTGATGAAACTTGGCTTGAGTATTTGTTTTCACCCAAGGATGAACCTTATTGAAAATCAGATCCCTATTGAAAATCAGATAAATCGAAAAATATTTAGTGTCAGTTATTGCCCTTATTTTTGAAAACGCGTTCAACTTTTTGGCTTAGTATATTTAGTATAATAAATTTTAAATTATCATTCAAAGATTGAAAACAAGACATATCACAAAATATTGTCCATGTTTGGTTTTTGGTTCGTAAACACTTATCAAGGCACAATTCCTTACAGGTTATGGTGAAATTTGTTTAAATTATTTGTTATCACTCAAGAGTCAACCCTTCTAATAATCAAAAGTACTGATAAATATTTAATGAGTTATTGTCATGTTTTTAGGTATAATTCTTGACAGATTTTAATGAAACTTAGTAATATTGTACATTTATCACCCTAGAAAGAAGTATATGTATATTTTATTTTTTATTCAAAATCAATGCTGCCAGTGGGTGTATATTACCTTACTTTGCAAACTATATTGTTTTGTGCACGAGTTTTGATTTGGATTCTGTTAAGGCAGGAGCAGGGCGTGTATCGTTGTGCGAATTTTGCATTAAATCTCTGCTATTACAGTTCGAATCTACAAATATTAGACTTGATAAAATTCACTGGAATTGCCTATTAAGCTAACTATTTTAAGGATGAACATATAGCTTGAGATTAAAATATATTAAATATATATTTCATTTGCATGAAAAAAAGATCATTTTGTGCCTATGTTTCGTACAAATGATTCACAATAATTGAAAAAAGCTCGGGGAAATATTATGACGTCACAATACATAAGGCGTTTCCAAAATATTCCGAAGTGAATATGTAAATGCGTGACATAATAACAATAGAATAATTCGCATAGTTACCAGCATTCTATTCTATTCTATTCTATTCTATTCTATTCTATTCATCAAATATAAAAGATGATAAAGTATTATCGCTATTTTTGAATGAAAATATAGAATGGGGTGTATTCTATCAACTCGGTCGGAGCCGAAACAACATAGATCTAGATTACTAAGAGGAAATACCATTAAGGTTCAGCCGATTGGAGATGGTTCTAAGATGGTCATGAGCAGACATGACTTTACCATATTTCAGGTTCAAAATCACGAACCTATCATCAAGCAAGTGGAGGAGAAAGAGCCCAGGTCCAATGCCGAAAAGGAAACATCTAAAGCTCTTGGTAAGAATTGAAAGAATGTATGACCAGAAGCCTTATTTCAACAAAACATTGAATTGAACATAGAATTGACTTTATTTGCCATCTCTTATTCATATTTTACTTGCTTAAATTTATTTCATTTTTTGTATTTATCAATTTATAGAAGAGGGCTGTGAAAAAGAGGGTCTGGTATTAAAACTAACCGGGATAGCCACCAAAGGGGTGGCGTTTGAGATTTCACAAGAAGGAAAAACTGTTGTTGCCCCTCCTAAACGTCTGATGGAGATAAAGATGAAAGA
This sequence comes from Nipponacmea schrenckii, assembly GCA_030562195.1. NCBI lineage: Eukaryota > Metazoa > Mollusca > Gastropoda > Lottiidae > Nipponacmea > Nipponacmea schrenckii. The sequence goes on along the minus strand of CM060200.1, from coordinate 18,760,889 downwards.
ATCATCAGAAGACGAAATAAGAGATAAGCTTCTGAAGGCTGAAAGACGTCGTAAAGTAAGTCATTATTAACTTTATCATCATCATCATGCCGAATATATTTGTTCAAATCTAATTCAACCTTGTATAAAATGTATATCTAATCCTTTATCAAGAATTCTCATATGAAGCTTATTCTGAAGCTATAAGATTAAGGCCTAAGGCTTTATAATATACCACTAAGGCCTTCTACTTACATTATTTATATAACTAGAATTAATTATAGTTGCAATTACTTTTTAGCAATTGGAGGAGGAAAGGATACTGAAAGTAAGAAAGATGACTAAAACAGAATCGCCAGAGATAATACAAGCTTATATTAAAGAGAGAAAGGCTTTAGAAGAAATACAAACAAAGAAAATGGATGATGCCGTTTCTTCAAGGCAGCAAAGGTTGCGTAACATCAGAGATCGTCTCCGGGAGCGGGACCAACACGCAAAAACTGTGAGACTGAGGAAATTGGTAAGCTTGGATGATATGGGTGAGGTACCTAAAGATGAAAGAAATTATCATTTTCATACCAGAAACAATTGATTTCATTTATTTATTTTGTCCTTATTTTAGGCCCTGCATTGATTCTGGAGATGATTTCAAATCACACAGATCAATGCAGAGTCTGTAGCCTTTGTACTGAATCCAGAGAGTCTTGTGTTATGAATACATAATACAGATTCATACAAAAACTACCTGTTTATTTTATTTTATACATGTACTTTACTTTCATTTCAATGTCTCTGTACTGACTCTGGTAATGATTTTGAATCACAAATATTATTATCAATAATGTGCCTTTTATTGGATCGAGAGAAGTGCTATGAACATTAAATTCAAACTAAGTTGGATATAAGTATCTATTTTCATTAATTTATGTTTTACTTTCATTTTATTTGTCAATACACATGTATATATTAGGTTCAGTTTATAAGATCTAGATCTAAAATATTCTATAATATAAATATAAATTTTATTATTTTTTAATTCTTTTATCAATTTTACAATTGATAAAACTCAAGGAATTTATTGAGCACGAGTGAGATTTGGTGAAACTGTAATTACAAATGTCGCAAGTTTAAGAAAAACTATAGGTGTATCAAGGGGGCGGCCCTGTACTCACTATGCGGACATCCCGTACTGTGTATTGCTGGAATGGGAGCATAGCCCAACACAAACAGACCACTTAATCCATTTGCTATCAATATTAAACCTTTAACACCTATAAAGCATAATGGCCCATTGACGTCAATCTATCTATGCAATTCTTTGTCACACCAACATAAGTAACTGAAGAATGCAAATTCACCTCAATATGAACGATAAGGAGAGTTTCACTGGACCGCTGAATTTAATATTCAACACCCAAATCTTCACCTACGTATCAATTTATATCGTTATTTGTATTCCAATCCACAAAATTAGACCACGGGTCAGCTGGTAATTTGAATAATATTAAACGGCCTTTTCAGCTCTATTAAATCCTGTTTATATATAATCTGGTCACCCTTGATTAATCATACATTGAATATTCAGAGTGAGCGACACTTGGAATACTTCTTTTATTTGACCAAATCAGACATCATGTAAGTATATGCCTATATCTCTAAAATATTTGTTAAACGTCTTATAATTTAGATGGTCAGTATAGAATATTTATAAGACTAAAGTTTAGAATTACTAGGTTACTAAAAAGTCAAAGTTTTAGATGATACTGAATGTGATTATTGTTTCCTCAGTGACATACAGTAAGATATCACGTTATCTGCGTATACTTCTGCTTTCCTTTTGTCTCTTTGAAGGCCAGTATAATGTGCTGGGTAGATGTGGGAAATTGCAGTGTTGGAAATAGTTAAATAGTGTACCTGCATGTTGTACGGTAGACAAGAAAGGGGTTTGATACAGTGGCTCAAATTGTGCGGACCCGTGGACATAAGCGAGTGGAGGTCGCTCCCATTAATTACTTTTATGATATTATGCTCTCTAGTGCTAATCTACGGTGGCTTACATACGACATAATCATTTTGTTTTATTTTGCATTGTAAAACTTTATTTTCCACCAAGGTAAAAATATTTTCACCTAGGTGAAGAGTGGGTGGTAAGTCTTGTAGTTTTTTTTTTTAAACTAAAGGACTTATCATCCACTTTTGAACCACCGTACTAATCTATAGTTAATGCTAATTCACTAATTCATTTATATATGTTTCTCGAGTCGGGGGTCCAATTAGAGGTGGGACCAATGTTTCAACAAATCACTATGATATTTGTGACACTGGTTTGTAAGATATGCGTTAAAATACACTATTTCTAACAAAATAGGATCGCATAACAAGTTGATGAGTTTATACATAAAGTCAGTAATACATCGTAATAGATGAATGATTTTGCAGGTTACTACTGTAGCACTTCTAGATGTTGAAAAGACTTCACGTTGTGTTTTAATATATTTATTAGGTATGGATCTTCTGAAAAGGTGGTGAGAGAGATATAGGAGATTGGTGGCGGCGAATCTTCCTCTGTTCTCCCTCCCGGTCCAGGCCTGACAGGCTCTCTTATACCACGACCTGGACCCTGGATGCCCAACATGCAGGCTATTGGCTGGCGTAGCTTTAATGCAAGCTGTCCACTTCAAACCTGCATGCACAGTCAGCATTAATCTAGTTTAATAATCCAGGACACTCTCTCATCACCTTTACAGTGAAAACAATAATATAATATATCAAATAAATTGTAGCTAAATTAAAGGGACTACATCAGAACCTATAAAGTGTCACACTACCCAACTACACTTTTACAATACTTAAAGGTACTGTCTGCATATTTATGATTTTCAAGTTAATCGATCAAACCTACATGGGTCAAGGCCTGGTCAAAGAAAACCGAACCAGAATAACATTAGCACCATTTTTGTACGAAATATGGCACGGTTAAATTCAATATTCAATATTATCATTATTATAATCAAGTTTCAACCACCTAAATTTCTATTACGGACAACCAAAAATTGAAGGCATCAAACGAAAAACATTTTGATTCAGTAACATCCTGAATAAAATAATATTAATTATTTTCTCATATTTTTCAATCTGTTCTTATCAATATGTTCATTTAGCAGTGTTTTATGTTTAGAAATAGTAAGAAGTATATCCAAAGTGTTAATTGAAATGATATTTCTAGATTGTCGCCCTTTAAACATGCTTCAAGGATACACGAAACCTTTTGTTTATTAATCACTAGCCGAACGAGAAAGAAGATTTCGAGAAGTAAAACACATGAACAATCATAAGCTTACAAGTTTTGGGGGACTGAGTCCATATACTAGAGTTATAAACATACACAAACTCCATGACTGTGTTGCATGGTTACCCAACCCCAAAGATACAATAGCCAGACTAATCAATTATCTTATATAAGACGTATCATAAACATACATCTACAATTTCTTTAAAGGCAATAATACACTTTAAGGTGCAGTAACTCGTAGATTAAAATAAACATACCGCGTGATCACGAGCTGGATACAACAACTAAAGAAAGTCGTAGAACAGAATTAGAATGGGTGAGGTCAAATCTCATGATAGTGTTTCATGTTAGTATTAACACCATCACATAATATGACATTTGAACTAATTCTTCATGTTTATGTGTTAACACCAAATAAACCGATTAAAAAAAAATTAACATTTAAGAAACTTTAATCAAATTTAAACAATATAAACAATATACAGATGGGTTGTTAGTGATATTTAAAACCTATAGAATGATACCGATAAATTATCTCGTGTTACATAATCAGTGTTAATATCTAACTACGGTGATAATGTCTTAATTCTGTAGTAACACCAGTGTTAACTCTTACACGGAACAGTATACCATTAAATACGTGAGTTCAAAACTGTGACTCCACTAGGTATAAACCAATTTATTTACCTCTAGCTCTCTGCCATCACTAGCCAAATTTATTATAATAATCATTTCGTTGACCAGGTATCAAGCTGATTCTAGATACTACCATAATAGATCGTTTGACCGTCGACCAGAATATGGCTTGTCAAATGGAGAGTATCATACGGATAAACGCTACAGAGACTATGAAAATCCGGAAACGCCACAAGAATCGGTAGGTAGATCCACTGGTTTTGAAATCTGTTAAAAAATTTATATCTGCTATATCGCCCATTTATTAGTCATTAGGAAACTTCAAATACCAGCTTTATTTCGTGCTATACGGACATAAATGTTGATGACATCAATATCGCCAAATGCTTTATCACTTGAGGCATTTCGCGATAGATGACGTCACCAATCATATAATTTTAGTGGAATTCCAGTGGAGTAGTATACCATAAAAACTGTTATCATTTCATGTGCTTCCTACACCTAAATTTGCTTCAGGATTATTACAGTTTTCAGGACCTCTCACATACAGTTTTTAGAACCTCTCACATACGGTTTTTGGAACATCGTTTTTAAAACCGCTCACATACGGTTTTTAGAACATAGTTTTTAGAACCTGTCCATACAGTTTTTAAAACGTGTCACATACATTTTTTAGAACCTGTTTACTATTCCTTTAAAATCACAGTTTAATGCGAGCTTTAAATGAACACTTTTGTTTCACGAGTTTGATTATCTGTATCTGGGAAATTCTTTTTATTTTAGGGATATCCCGGGCAAGATAGCATTTTGGATCGATTCAAAAAACTTTCCAAACAAACGCCACCGGTCACCAAGGATGATGATAAAGTTCCGTGGTCCTACTCTAAAGTCGGTGCCCGTTTTGCTGAAAGAACCACAATGCATGGGATTCCATATGTATTCGTGTCTAAGAAATTATCGGCAAAAATTGCATGGATCATTATTTTCCTGGCTGGTGTAGGAGTTATGATCTTTCACCTATTTTTTCTATTCCAAACGTATTTAGCCTTCCCGAAACAAACTACAGTCAAGTTGGGTTTTGACAATCTTGATTTCCCAGCATTAACCATCTGTAATGTAAATCCAATATTAAAATCACAGCTCAATTGGACGTCAGAAGGTTTAAGAGATTTGGCGTGGGAATTGGACCCTGATTATATCTTAAAGAACCATTATACCCAGGTAGAGTAGATATCTGTATGTATTTCAACAGCTTAACGCCAAGATGTATTGTTTGACCTCTGTGGATATTTTCAGCACCTCGGACTTTTTAAAAGAGATTATTCCTTAGAAAAGGATTAATTCTGCTTTTTTAAGACAATTCTTAGGACTTTAAATGATGCTTGCCTTTTTTTTAGCATTTTTTCATACAAATTGCGTTCTTTTTTGTCTTTCCGCCTATCCGCATATTCTCCATTTTTGTACACAACAATTCACGAGTGATTGTTATCCTGTCTGTATGTTAGAAGAGGTCATTACATTTCCATTGACTGAGCTTCAGTGGTTGGGAATCATTTATATCCTCAAAAGAACCTTATTACTTTGATTTTTAAAATGTATTTAAATAGAGAACCATTGCAGGTATATGTGCTTCCGTAATAACGTCAGTTGTCGCCCTTTTAAGTAAATTTGCTCCTATTTGTGCCCACGGTTTTAAAAGTCTAGAGTTGCTTCTACACAAACCAGTTTATTACTATAACAGGAAGCTGAGGAAGAGGACGGTGTGCATAAGAAGAAAAGGTCTGTAAAAAGTGTTGACGAAAGTTTGTCAAGGCACAGGAGATATCTGGACAAGGTGAAGGTCAATGTGTCAAAAAACAGAGAGGAAGCTGAGCAGTTTTATGAAGAATCTTTTGATGGAGATGAATGGGAAAGTGTCGGTGAGGTTGATTCTGTTGTGAAAGCTCGTCGTGAATTCTATCAATTATATAATCAGGAAGATAGGTAGGTGAAACACTCCTTTTGTTACCGCTCAGGTACTTCAGTTAATTTCCATAATTCCAATTAAGCACAAAATACAATCACGATGGACCGTGCTGTGAAACACTCGTATCCATATTCTATCTTCGGATACTTTGTAACACCGCTCACATACTAGAAACTAAAATAAGTAAAAACAATGTATAACTGCAGAGCATACAGGCCATCATTAACTTGGCACTTGATCTTTTCAGCTTCGATCAAAGTTGCTGCCTAGGCTATAGTCTTCGTTCATTCAGAGCATAGTATGTTAAGAATGGTATCCGTGGTACCTTGCTATCCCAAGGTATCCGTTATCTCGGAAATTACAATAGCATCTGTATGTTTTTATTTATTCTTAAAATAAATTGTGGTGTGACTTTTGTAGAGAAATTCCCATCTGTTTTATTTCTGCCTTTTACAGGGAGACTCGAATCCAGATTGGTCATGATTTTGACATAATGCTGATTAAATGCTCGTTTGCTGGACGGAGTTGTTACTCTGGGTATGATAGGTTCCTTTTTGTTATTTGTAGTCATCAAGATTGGTTTCAAGAATTTATTTTTCGTTGAGGGCATCTTCCCAATGTCAAGCTATTACATACTACGTCTAATACCTAGTCATCAGTAGGCGATCCCACGCGTACAGTCTAAGTAAACATTTTGGCTAATTGTATTGAGTAAATACTTTGGGTAGAGGACAACGTTTGTGTTTACTAACTTGCAATCCAATGAAATCTCTGCATCAACTTCTGTACTAGATAAACTTATATCGTACTAGTCATTATTTTACCTTAATTATAACATAGAATTTGCATTTTTAGCAATTTTACGATGGTTACTCATCCTATATATGGAAAATGTTGGACACTTGATAACAAAATATTTAAAAGTCGAAAGAGTGGACCAGATCAAGGTAAGTAATTGATAAGAATCTGAACATACCAAGCCGTCTAATAGGCACCGAGTTGTTGGCTCAGATCTGCTTAATAAGCTACATCAGCGTGTCTTGTTTGCGATCTTCCTTATAAGCTATAACATCATGTTCTTGGTTCAGGTCTTCTCTATAAGCTACAACAATGTGTTCTTTGTTCAGATCTTCTCTAATAAGCTACAACAGTGTGTTCTTGGTTCAGATCTACTCTATAAGCTACAACAATGTGTTCTTGGTTCAGATCTTCTCTATTTAGCTACAACAGCGTGTTCTTGGTTAGTTCCGGCATTTTTTAGTTTTTTTATAAAAAGGGTTTTTGCCAGTTTTCAATAAGCTACGCAGTTTTCTTGTTAATCTTTTATAACTTACACTTGTTCGTTTAAAATCTTTTAATAAACTACGCCTTGTTTTATTAATCTTCGCTAATAAGTACAGCACTTACGGTTAATCTACTTATAACTTTCGTACCTTGTTCTGGATTCAGATTTTTCTGAACTACAACGTTAATCTTTACAGATCTTATTTAACAACATTGTTCTTGGGTTTTTTCATAAGCTACAGCAGTTTTCTTTAAACTTTTTTAAGCTTAGAGTTTTTATTATTATTTCTAAGAATCATCAATGTTTTAGGTCAGGGTTTTTTGTACAACGGTTCTTGGTTGCTAAATAGCTACAATAAAGAGTTCTTGCCAATATCCCTTACATACAAGGGGTAAAATTCAGATTCCCAAGAGTTCGGCGGGTCTTTTATTACAAATTGTTTTTTTGGTTTAAAGGGTGACGTTACCCTTGAAGCGTATAAATTCTTAATTTAAAAATTTGCTGGTCAATTTTTTAAAAAAGGGTTCCGGTATGTTAGTTTTTTATAAAAAAATTTTATACTAAGGGCGTCAGCAATATTTCCCGGTTTTATCTTACACTTTTTTCGTAAGTATTTTAAAATTTTCGCATCGTGTGATTAATGCACAGCGTTAAGAAGATAACTTGTAAATACTTATTTGTACCTTGTTTAAAAGGGAGCCAGAAACCGAAAGTACTATGATTAAATTACCTAGCTTTTTTCAAAACATTGTCATTGTTATTATTTATAAAGTTTTCTACCTGTTTAAGGTTTAGAGTTGATATTATTTCTACAGAATCATGAATATTTAGAAGGATTAGGCAACGGATATGGTGCTAAAGTATTGGTACACGATAAAGATGTTATGCCCGATCCTTACGACGAAGGGTATTCTGTATTACCAGAATCGGCGACTAGTATTGGAATTGTGTTGGTAAGGCTGACGTTACTTGAAGTATATAAATTGACTTAATGATAATTTGCTGGTTAATTAAAAAGGCTTTGGTAGGGCTGTTCCAGATATAAAACATTATAGTAGTCGTCAGCAATATCCGGTCATCCACAGCTGTTTACGATAAGCTGATTAATATGTTACAAAGCATCGTGGCGAAACATTCACGATGGTCGTTCACTCAGAAGATAACTTGTAAATGCTTGGATTTGTGACACCTTGTGAACTTGAAAAGAATCCGAAAGAATATGATATTACCTAGCTATCAAATACATAGGCAAGGATATTTTTCAGTCACGAATTACAAGATTGGGTAGTCCACATGGAAGATGCCAAAAAATAGAAGATTTTAAAAAGCAATATGGCGTGAGATATACCAGAACGGTAAGCTATTCGCCTCTTACATAATATCCTTTGCCACGCACCTAGGTACTACAGTAAGTCTAAATAAAAATGCATCAAAATAGTAAAAAAGGCTTAATCAGCCATTTTTTTTTTAGAATTAGCATATTATTCACGATTTTGTTTAAACCGATAAGATAATAAACATATGACAATTAAACAATATAAGATATGTGACACCCTGAAAAATTCGGAAAACCCAGTTCTGTCAGGAAAAGAGCGTATAATGAACCCCTGTCGAGGTCTGGTCTATATAGGTTCTGGTATATTTCAGACATGTCAGAGATTTTGTGAAGCTACAGCTGTGATGAATGTTTGTAAGTGTTTGGATAGTTTTAAAGAGGAAGTAAATTTAAAAATCGCTAAAGATAGAAAAGATAAATTGGAAGTCTGTTCCAGTGATAAAGGTCAGCAGGTTGTATTTTGTGTATACAACTTATCTCCGTGGTTTTAGAAATCAGTGCAATATATCGTACGGTCTAAGAAGAATACTTAGATGTGCCTTTTATTTTGTTTGTCCATGACCTTTGATTGTTTACGAATAGTATACGTAAAGTTGACACACATAAATCTGTTACAGGCTAGGTTCACACTGTCAAAAAGATACCTATATCAATTGAAAAGTATTATGATCTTTTCAGAGTTGACATGTTACTATGATTTATTAAGAAAGTTCCAGAAAGGAATAAGACGATGTCAGTGTGATGATCCTTGCGAGTAAGTCCCGCTATATTTTTTTTTGATTATAATTGATATTTTTCGTAGGCCTATATGTATATTGTGCATGGCCTGATATATTTCAAAAATGAACTTTACGTCTCTATGTTGTTGAAGTATATTTCAATTTAATACATTTTTTCTTTTAGGGAAAACAAATATGAGAAGTCCATTTCGCAAAGGCTGTGGCCATCGAACGCATACGCCGTAAGTTTAGAAACATTGAAACCAGTACTGAGACATTGGGAAAAAAACTATACATGCTCCCTTTGACAATTCTGTTAACCCTACGCCCCCACCCCTCACCATATTGTCTTATATGAAAATATCAGTCTATTTGAGCGAATTCATATTATTTTACATATATATATTATCATAACTGTTTATAACATCTTCTCTCTTTTACTTCCTGTGGAAATGTAGCCATTGTGAAAATTTGAGTTGGTTAAGTATGCAGTAACACAATGTTCAAAAAGTGGAAATGTACCTGGTTTATTTTGCAGAAATTATTGAAAGCATATTTATGTGATATTCACGGTGTAGAGTCTTGTTCAAGTTATTACACGCGAAGTGAACGTCAACTAGCGTAAGTTCTTATTAATCAAAGGGCTTGGTGAAATAGTTGGAATCAAACAAATTGCTCCTGATTTAGATTTTAATTTATTATTTCAGCAATGACTTTTCTTTTCTTGATTTCTTACTATCATGTCTATATATTGCAATAATTAAGTCTAACATAAGTCGGCTCTAAGATGATATACCGATGTCTAATTACATGTACATGTTAAATACACACATGCAAATCCCATTTTCTATCTGATTGAAATCCCTTATTACTGTTTTGTAGGCAAAATTTTCTACAATTGAATGTTTATTACGAAGATTTGAATTATCAGAACATAACAGAGACTCCAGACTACGAGGTTATTATCAATTTAATCAAAATCTCCATGACATACGTACTGTTTAGCTAATAGTGGTCAAGGGCCGCAGTTTTATCAGTCAACATGGCATGGCATGACACCTATAATATAATTGGCTTTCCCAACCCATAGCCAAATCTGTTATTCTGATTATAATCATAATAACGATAAAATCTTTATTTTACGTGGTTCAGAATTAAACCCGATACACAATGATATGGTCATGTCTAAGATTCAGCCTATTGGGGCAATACAATGGATAAAAACAAAAAAATAAAATAATAATGCTAATTAAAGTTATCTAACGGTCACAAGCTGTGACTCACAACTGAAGTACCATTACCACTCCAGTATATGTATAATGTTATTTGATGCTGATGATGAAGTCTTCTACGATGTTTAACGTCCCACTTTTCTTTATCTAAGGATGATGCAATGAGAGAGAATAATAGGGATATATTTTTGGCAATAGCAGCAGCATTGGCTTCATTCAAACTGTTATGGATATTTAAAGTACACAGCCTGTAGCACATGGGCCTCTGATGATTTGCCTATCTGAACAACTTGATATTTGTCCATGTCAGCTGTGTTATCCCCACCGACGGCATCAACGAAAATTAGTGATATTCTGCCTTGTGTAATCCGTATGTCGATACTTAATTTCAGATACTCTATTTTATTTTCAGTTTGCCCAGTTTATATCAGATGTTGGTGGAACATTAGGTCTATGGATTGGATTATCTGTATTAAGTATTATAGAAATAGGACAATTCCTTATTGAGTTATTCCACTATATGTGTTGTAGACCAAAGAAATGAATGTCAAATCCATATTATATTATTCACTGGATTTTCATTTCTGGAAATCATTTGCCTTACTAATGTTCGTATTTTGCGTAGCTTCTCTATATTATATTTCTGCCGAGAGGACAATTCTCAGTCATCTAATAATACCACAGCAGACTTTCTTGACAAAGGGCTACAAGATGAAAACTCTCTATAAGTGTTTATCAGTGATCTGCTCCAAAATGAATCTATTAAAGCTCAAATTGAATAATCGTATTAATTATCTTGAGTATAAAATTGATAACCTTGAGCAATACTCAAGGAGAAATTGTCTCAAGCTTTGCGGCGTGCCTGAAAATGACAACGAAAATACTAATATAGATATTGTGATATTAGGTATTGTTAATAATGAAGTTCTGTACAACCAAAGCGTTCACCTCACATTTCCTGATATTAGCCACAGTCATCGTGTTGGCCAGACAAGAAGCCGTCAACCGAGGGATATAATTGTGCGTTTTCTGAGCTATCGTTGTCGGTCCCTGGTGTATAGTAATAAACGCTATCTTCGTGGATACAACCAGAGAAGAGGTTTCAACATTTTCATTAATGAAGCGGAAGCCCTCACTAACTCGGGCCCATCTGTTTAAGAAAGCAAGAGAGCTCTTTAAGGACAAAGTAAGGCTGCTGGACCAATTATTGTCGTATTGTAGTTAAAGAGGCCCAGGCTTGATTTTTTAGGGGTCGTTTTGGGCCTTTGTTACATTTAAATAGTCCTCAGAAATACTCAAGCTCTAAGAAAATACCCTTGAAATATACCTCAAACAAAAAATTTCACTTTTCATTGTTTTTCCGTGCTGTACGCGGCTGGTTACATAACCTGACCTTCAATCAAGGTCCGTCATCCACCTCAACTCCCGCACCTAGGATCACTGATTATTTCAACGCTCGACATAATCCACCCAGAAATGCAACAGCAGATCATGGCCAAATACCAACATCGCCCTCATCATCTACCAATCCGGATCCTAATATTACCTCTACATAGGACAAACCCAAGGTTGACCCAGAATTATCATTTCTCGTTTGGAACATCAATGGCCTTAAATCTGTGAATGGTGACTCCACCTTTTTGAATTATGTGTCAGGATACGATGTTTTACTGCTATCAGAAACCTGGCTAAACGACTCTGACACTATTGCTCTGGATGACTTTAGCGCTGGTATTTTTATTAATAGAAAAAATACACATCATCTTGGTAAAGGAAGTAATGTTTGTGGGGGGTTAGCAGTTTTCATCAAACCCAATGCTGAAAAATTAGTTTCTGTTACTTCCCAGAAGTCATGGGGCCTTCGTGTAATAAAAGTGAGTCCCGGTCCTGACAATAACATTCCAAATACAAATGTCATTTTCATTATCTTTCTATATATACCTCCTGGAAACAGCTTTTGATATATATTTTGATATATTTTTGGAACTGCAGCAAATTTGTCTCGAATACAAGAAATTGGGGAGGATTATTGTATGTGGCGATTTTAACAGTAGATCGAGAACCGAGTCAGATCAGATTATTGATGATAATATGCCTAAGTTCTTATTCTTTGATAATGTTACCGATATTAATGTTTCTAATGCTCCACCAAGGCACTCGGAAGATTGTGTTCTTAATAACTTTGGTGGTAAATTAGTGAATCTTTGTAAATCGGTTAATTGTATAATATTGAATGGTAGATTTGGGTCGGACAGAGGAATAGGTAAATTTACATTCTGTTCTTCACGAGGTCAAAGCCTATTTGATTATGTCCTCGCTGACTACAAATTATTAAACGACGTCACCCGTTTTGATGTCGTAGACCCTACCGAATTCTCCGATCATGCCGGATTACGCTTCAACTTGAAAATATCCGACCCAAAACCTGCTAATACTAATTTACCTGTAAGTGCTTGTAACACAGCAAGCCAACTGTTTAAAAGATATATACCCGAGAAACCATCTGACCTAAGGCTAGCTTTAAGTAACAGATTATATCATCTTGGTCAATTAACTGAGGTATATTCTGATTCGTCTGACATTAACAAGTTATCTGTTAATGTCACACATATATTTCAAGCTGTTTTGAAATTATCTTTTGCTAGAGATACTAAGTACAAATCTGGGGATTCCGTCGGGGTAAGACCATTGAATTGGTCCAGAACGACTTTGCAAGATATATTTTACATGTTGGTAAGAATACACCTCTAGTAGCATTATTATCCGAATTAGGTCTTTACCCCCTATTTGTAACAAGAAAAATCAGAGTTGTTAAATATTGGTTAAAGGTTACTTCAAGTGATAATCCATTATTATTAGCTGTCTACAATATGTTATGCGAGGATGATTCCAAAAAAAAAAAAAAAAAAAAAAAAAAATGGGTATCTGACATGAAACAGCTTTTTAATGACTTAGGACTTTCTTCATTCTTCGAATTCCCTGAATTATGTAATCTGTGCCTGGTAAAGTCTAGAATCGAAGATCAGTACCAACAAGCATGGTTTGCGTCGATGGAAATTTCTTGTAAACTTCGCTTTTTTAAAAATTATAAATATTCATTCCAATTTGAACCATATCTTAATTCCAATATACCTGATAAATTTAAATTACTCATCTGTAAATTCAGATGCGGTTGCTTGAAATTAAATGTAGAAATTGGTCCCACGCGATAAAAGACTGCGAGTGCTGTAATTCTCCATACGTTGAAGATGAAATTCATATTTTACTCTTATGTCCACTTTATAACAGATTTCGTCGCCAGTTTTTCCCCCGATATTTGTGGTCATTTCCTTCTCTAAATAAATTGAACATCTTGATGAATCCTAAATGTGAGAAGGAAATCCTTAACTTAGGCAAATTTATCTACTCTATCAAACAACGAAACCAACTTCTAGGTGTAAATACTTAAAAGGGTTGCCTTATGGGTGAATCTATTTTACTATTGTAATAGTACATCTTTAGATTTCGAGAAATGTAGGGATTGATTCACCCAGATGTACAGGCCTAAGGTGGAACAAATATTTTATCTAGAAATTGGCATAAGGATCTGTATCTGATGGTTTTCTTCTGTTCTGATCTGAAATTAGAAAAAATAATAATAACTCTGTTATATACTACGGAGCCCCTAACACGCAGTGGAAATACTTTTTTAAAAAGTTATTTCGTTTAAACGAAATAATTAATTCGTTTAAGCGAAATAATTATTTCGTTTAAACGAATTAATTTGACTATTTCGTTTGAACGATTTAAATTATTTCGTTTAAACGAATTAATTATTTCGTTAAAACGAATTAATTATTTCGTTTAAACGAATTATTTTGACTAAATTATTTCGTTTATACGAATTAATTTGGCTATTTCGTTTAAACGATTTAAATTATTTCGTTTAAACGAATTAATTTGACTATTTCGTTTAAACGATTTAAATTATTTCGTTTAAACGAATTAATTTGACTATTTAAACGAAATAAACGCAATAATTATTTCGTTTAAACGAAATAATTTAAATCGTTAAAACGAAATAATTTTTTTTCGATTAGACGAAATAATTATTCCGTTTAATCGAAATAAATATTTCGTTTAATCGAATTAATTATTTCGATTAAACGAAATAATAAAAAAAATATTTACACTGCGTGTTAGGGGCTCCGTAATATACAGTGTTGTGATCCCATCTATTTTTATTTGTAATTTGGTTTTGTTTAGTAAACGTAATTGGGTCAGTTTGGGCTTAGATGTTAGATAGTTCTGTGGGCATGGGACTATTCTAGAGAAATGGAGACACTGCCGGAGAGAGATGTTTACTACTTGAACTTTCTCGTGAAATCCATGCAGGTATGTGTCCTTCTAGAATCCTCTGATTGTTTCTGTGTACCTCTGGAAAATAAGAGTCTTCCCTTCTCAACCCAAATAAAGGGGCCACCTGAGCTAGTGTAGCAAATATGAGTATAATATGAGTATATACCAGTATTTGAGAAAATTCAATGAAGTCAAAAAGCCCGTAAGCTGAGTTTAGTATAACCAAGGATTGGTTATGCTTCGAAAGGATAAATGTGGACTGGGGAAGACTATAAAGACTATAGTACAAAATATAGTACAGCGTTTAAAGAGAGAGGCAGTCTTGTTTAATGTCGCTCCTTGTGAATTGTGTCGCTCCAGTCACATAAGTTTATTGGCCATATAAAATTCCGGAAGTCGGACATAGTATTCGACGTGGTTTGGGGCCGTAGAGAGTTACGGGTAAAGCTCGGAGTCTGGTCGGAGATAATTGCTCGGGTGGTTGGTGTTCACTAGGTGGTGTGTTCAACAATCTGTCACTGTGATGTTGAGACTGGGTTGCGCAACTAGCACACAAATATCCACAACAGCCGTTCATAGGTTGTCAGGGTATCCGTGCTTGTTAGTGGCTTAGCAATAGATTGATTTTAGTTTGCTATGAACAAGATTGTCATTTAGATTCTGATTCTTGATGTGGAATCTCCTTGAAGACAGTGGCTGACGTTGATCGTTAGTTTGATGGACGGATGGTGGTTGTTGAGGATTTTATAGAATTGCCAAAACTGTTCTATAGAATAAGTCCAAACCATAAAAATGTCATATACAAAGCTTCCGTAAAAATGGGTCAAATGTTATCGAAATTTGTGTACATCAATAGAAATTAAAATAGCAATTGAAGGAACTTGAAGATTTTTCGACTCAAGTTAACTGAGGTTTGGTCAAACGGTTGCCTCTCAGTGTTTTTATCCCCAGAAGTTTATTTAAAGACCTACCCGGTGCTCGATGCTGATGTATCTAAAACAAGTAGATATTGTTGACTATTTTCGGAGACCAGTGAAGATTATCAACTGGCTCGATTCTTCTTCGTAGGGTGACAGGATTGTTGCATTCTCGGTATTGGATTCCACCATCATATCATTCAATGTCTTGAGATTCTGTTGGGCTTTCTTGGAGATTTTAACTGGTCGCGATTGTTGAAACCTACGTGCAGAATGACCGTAGCTGGTTTGTGATCGTTGTCGTAAGATTCATGGATGGATGTGATGGATTTGGGCACCAGGATACTTGATTGAAGAATTTGGAATGGCATGTTGATCAAAAAACACACAAAAGGAAGAAAGATCGACACATCCCAAGTGTCACCTGGCGGCAATACCCACGTGATCACACTTTCTTTGTGGTTGCAGCCGAGTAAGGACGCATTAATTTTCGCTCTCAAGATTTGTTTGCAAGGGTAAGTAGTCTTTTAAATTGGTAAATGATGAGATTGGATATCATGAGAGATGATATTGTTATTATCGGTTAATTTATTGGAAAGTCGATAGGTTCGACAGGTATTTATAGTGGAGTGGCTGTAGCCACGATATGCACACGCGTGGAAGATATAGGTTATAGTTTGGGTGTAGTGAGAATAATAATAGATACAATGGACATTAATTGAATGACGGTAAAAATTTTATTCAAGTATATGGGAATCTATGAGTTTGGATAAGTTTATACGAAATTTTGTCTAATACATAATTGATTGGAGACGGGATGTTTAACACTAACGTTTGGCTTAGTTGACTATGTTATTTATCTTTTATTGAGTAAGATATTTTAAATTATAGATGTCGGTTACAGTTTTGAAGAGGCGACATAGCCTGGTGGGAAAAAAGGTGTTGCCCATCCTTAGGAAAATGGAGCAGGTCCAAGCGCCTACACAAAGCTTTGCCAGGTTAAAGGCCAGTGCGCCAATGGAAGATATGGATGTCAGTGAATTATCGAGAGCATTCCAGGAATTAACTGGTGAGGAAAGCCGTGAGATCTTAATGATGGTTAGAAAGGAGTACCATTTGAAACATCTGCGGTTATTGCTACACTGTACAATTATATATGTCAAGTGGGGCAGCCAACAGGGCAAGATTTGGAAAAGGTAGGTGTATGCTTAGTTATTTGTGTATCATGTACTTTGGAAACAAATGGGAGTTTCATGTAAGATTGTTAGATAACTGCGGTTATATTGATACTGTTAATTGGATTCATTTCAGGAAACTCGAGAGGGTGTTGATGATTCAGGTTGTCCGTGTAAAAAATCAGAAAGAAGGATGATCTTGCTTTAAGATTAGATGAATTAGAGAGAACATCAGTTGCTCAGTCTATATCTGACTTGAAGGCAAAATGATCCAAATGAGTCGTTGCTTCTTATGACCTTGGACGAATTGTCAAGGAAAGCTCGTAGATCTGGTCATGGCGAGGCTGATATATACGATGAACTTTACAGACAAACACAACGTAATCAAGGGAAAATTAAACGAAATTAAACGAAATAATTTAAATCGTTAAAACGAAATAATTTTTTTTCGATTAGACGAAATAATTATTCCGTTTAATCGAAATAAATATTTCGTTTAATCGAATTAATTATTTCGATTAAACGAAATAATAAAAAAAATATTTACACTGCGTGTTAGGGGCTCCGTAATATACAGTGTTGTGATCCCATCTATTTTTATTTGTAATTTGGTTTTGTTTAGTAAACGTAATTGGGTCAGTTTGGGCTTAGATGTTAGATAGTTCTGTGGGCATGGGACTATTCTAGAGAAATGGAGACACTGCCGGAGAGAGATGTTTACTACTTGAACTTTCTCGTGAAATCCATGCAGGTATGTGTCCTTCTAGAATCCTCTGATTGTTTCTGTGTACCTCTGGAAAATAAGAGTCTTCCCTTCTCAACCCAAATAAAGGGGCCACCTGAGCTAGTGTAGCAAATATGAGTATAATATGAGTATATACCAGTATTTGAGAAAATTCAATGAAGTCAAAAAGCCCGTAAGCTGAGTTTAGTATAACCAAGGATTGGTTATGCTTCGAAAGGATAAATGTGGACTGGGGAAGACTATAAAGACTATAGTACAAAATATAGTACAGCGTTTAAAGAGAGAGGCAGTCTTGTTTAATGTCGCTCCTTGTGAATTGTGTCGCTCCAGTCACATAAGTTTATTGGCCATATAAAATTCCGGAAGTCGGACATAGTATTCGACGTGGTTTGGGGCCGTAGAGAGTTACGGGTAAAGCTCGGAGTCTGGTCGGAGATAATTGCTCGGGTGGTTGGTGTTCACTAGGTGGTGTGTTCAACAATCTGTCACTGTGATGTTGAGACTGGGTTGCGCAACTAGCACACAAATATCCACAACAGCCGTTCATAGGTTGTCAGGGTATCCGTGCTTGTTAGTGGCTTAGCAATAGATTGATTTTAGTTTGCTATGAACAAGATTGTCATTTAGATTCTGATTCTTGATGTGGAATCTCCTTGAAGACAGTGGCTGACGTTGATCGTTAGTTTGATGGACGGATGGTGGTTGTTGAGGATTTTATAGAATTGCCAAAACTGTTCTATAGAATAAGTCCAAACCATAAAAATGTCATATACAAAGCTTCCGTAAAAATGGGTCAAATGTTATCGAAATTTGTGTACATCAATAGAAATTAAAATAGCAATTGAAGGAACTTGAAGATTTTTCGACTCAAGTTAACTGAGGTTTGGTCAAACGGTTGCCTCTCAGTGTTTTTATCCCCAGAAGTTTATTTAAAGACCTACCCGGTGCTCGATGCTGGTGTATCTAAAACAAGTAGATATTGTTGACTATTTTCGGAGACCAGTGAAGATTATCAACTGGCTCGATTCTTCTTCGTAGGGTGACAGGATTGTTGCATTCTCGGTATTGGATTCCACCATCATATCATTCAATGTCTTGAGATTCTGTTGGGCTTTCTTGGAGATTTTAACTGGTCGCGATTGTTGAAACCTACGTGCAGAATGACCGTAGCTGGTTTGTGATCGTTGTCGTAAGATTCATGGATGGATGTGATGGATTTGGGCACCAGGATACTTGATTGAAGAATTTGGAATGGCATGTTGATCAAAAAACACACAAAAGGAAGAAAGATCGACACATCCCAAGTGTCACCTGGCGGCAATACCCACGTGATCACACTTTCTTTGTGGTTGCAGCCGAGTAAGGACGCATTAATTTTCGCTCTCAAGATTTGTTTGCAAGGGTAAGTAGTCTTTTAAATTGGTAAATGATGAGATTGGATATCATGAGAGATGATATTGTTATTATCGGTTAATTTATTGGAAAGTCGATAGGTTCGACAGGTATTTATAGTGGAGTGGCTGTAGCCACGATATGCACACGCGTGGAAGATATAGGTTATAGTTTGGGTGTAGTGAGAATAATAATAGATACAATGGACATTAATTGAATGACGGTAAAAATTTTATTCAAGTATATGGGAATCTATGAGTTTGGATAAGTTTATACGAAATTTTGTCTAATACATAATTGATTGGAGACGGGATGTTTAACACTAACGTTTGGCTTAGTTGACTATGTTATTTATCTTTTATTGAGTAAGATATTTTAAATTATAGATGTCGGTTACAGTTTTGAAGAGGCGACATAGCCTGGTGGGAAAAAAGGTGTTGCCCATCCTTAGGAAAATGGAGCAGGTCCAAGCGCCTACACAAAGCTTTGCCAGGTTAAAGGCCAGTGCGCCAATGGAAGATATGGATGTCAGTGAATTATCGAGAGCATTCCAGGAATTAACTGGTGAGGAAAGCCGTGAGATCTTAATGATGGTTAGAAAGGAGTACCATTTGAAACATCTGCGGTTATTGCTACACTGTACAATTATATATGTCAAGTGGGGCAGCCAACAGGGCAAGATTTGGAAAAGGTAGGTGTATGCTTAGTTATTTGTGTATCATGTACTTTGGAAACAAATGGGAGTTTCATGTAAGATTGTTAGATAACTGCGGTTATATTGATACTGTTAATTGGATTCATTTCAGGAAACTCGAGAGGGTGTTGATGATTCAGGTTGTCCGTGTAAAAAATCAGAAAGAAGGATGATCTTGCTTTAAGATTAGATGAATTAGAGAGAACATCAGTTGCTCAGTCTATATCTGACTTGAAGGCAAAATGATCCAAATGAGTCGTTGCTTCTTATGACCTTGGACGAATTGTCAAGGAAAGCTCGTAGATCTGGTCATGGCGAGGCTGATATATACGATGAACTTTACAGACAAACACAACGTAATCAAGGGAAAATTAATTTGGCTAACCTCGTTCTATCAGTAATTGGGGGTAAGGCGTCCGATATTGTAGTCAAGGCCATGGCGAAGTGCTTGAGAAAGTCAGAAAAGGTAGATGAAGTGAGCACTAGTGGTATGTCACAACAGTCTCCTTTGTACAACATGTACCCTCAGAGCCAGTCCCCTTTTTTCCCTGGGTATGTTCCACAATTATGGCCCGGTAGCGGATGGAATCCGAGGTACGGATTTGGTCTTAGGCAGTCGACCCCAAGACAAAACTGGAAGCAGAAATTGGTTTGTTATTTCTGTGAAACTCCATGTCATGTTCTTAAGGACTGTGATAAACTGAAGAAGATGAAAGATAAATAGAACGCGGGTTTCTTTGTATGTGGTGAACTTCTACTTCAGGGACAGAGATTCCGAGTGGATTTATTCACGCGGGCTGCAGGGAGAGTTGATGTTCTTCCCAATGTTTCTTGTGATGAATACCATGACTTTATTAAGGGTGAAATTTCTGGTAGGATTAAGAATGGGTCTATTCGATATTTGGGTAAGGTTGGTGAATGTGTGTTACCACGGATTATATTGCCCCTTACTGTTGAACCCTCAAAACCAAGATTATGTTATGATGCACGGTATTTGAATTTATGGATAAAAAATTCACCGTTCCAATTAGAAACGTTGAAACATGTGCATAGACTAGTGGGTGATGGGGTGTTCATGATTTCAACCGACGAGAAGTCTGGTTATGACCATGTCAGGATAACCTTACTGTCGCAGCAATAATTTGGTATACAATTTGGGGGACATGTTTTCACTTATACTACTATACCGTTTGGTTGGAAGGCATCACCATATGTGTATCAGACAATTGGGATGTCAGTTACGTCTTACTTACGGGACAAAGGCATTGTAAATTTTCAGTATATTGATGATATGTTAGCACTCCCTTCAAAGAATTCCAAGGACGGGAATGATTGCTGTAGGATATTATTTATATTAATAAAACTGCTGACTAGTCTAGGGTATACATTAGCTTTAAAAAAATGTCAGTTCATTCCCACTACTTCGTTGAAATACCTTGGCTTTATAGTTGATTCTGTTAAGCAGGACTATATTTTACCTAGTGATAAAAAGGACAAGTTTATTTTGCTCAGAGAATATATTTTGTCGTTGTCTTCGGTTGATATTCGCACGTTACAACGTTTTGCAGGGAAATGTGTCTCGATGTCGTTGGTGATACCAGGTGCTAAATTATACTGTAGAGAGGTTAATTTCGCTATTTTTCAGTGTATGAAGAATAGTAGGTCGATTGAAATGAAAGGTTCTCTCAGGGAGGAAATAGAAAGTTGGAGGTTTCTTGACACATGGACAGACTGTTTTCAATGGAGGAAAGAGTATCATAATCAGTTATTAATAAGTGCGGATGTCTCATTGTACAAATACGGAGTAGCTGTTATGAATGGGGTTCATAAAGGGGTTATGTTTGGTGATTTCGGGGAAAATGGAGATGATAGACCAATTCATTTGAAGGAAGCAGAAGCGGTATTGCGAGCTGTGGAGTCATTAGGCCGAGTTGTACATAATTCTAGGTTAGATATATTGACAGATAATATGGCTGTTATATTCTCGTGGGACAATCAAGGTGCTCGTGACCCTGCATTGAATGGTATTATGAAGAAATTGTTTCAGTTGTGTCATAAAAATAATATAGGCTTGCATTTTCAGTATATCAATTCCATAGATAATGTGGCAGATGGACCATCAAGAAGTGTATCTTTGTTGGATTCCATGTTGGAACAAGATGTATGGGAAAGGGTAGAAAATAAGTTTGTGCCACATTCTATTGATCTTATGTCTTTGGACTCGAACTGCACGAAGTCGATAAAGGGGATAATTTAAAACACTTCACACCGTTTCCAACGCCCCAGTCAGATGGAATCAATGTTTTTGCACAGGATATTAGTAAAGAGACAAATCCTTATGTTTTGCCTCTCGTTTGCTTTTTTCAAGAACAGAGGTTAGAGTGTTGTACAATTAATTTACCGGAATTTGATTATAAACCAGTTTGGTGACCGGGGAACGGTAACTTGGTCACAAGAAATTTGGTCACCGGAAATATGGTCACAGTAATACGGGCACAAGGTATTTTGGTCACAGTAATACGGGCACAAGGTAATATGGTCACAGTTATACGGGCACAAGGTATTTTGGTCATAGTAATACGGGCACAAGGTATTTTGGTCACAGTAATACGGGCACAAGGTAATTTGGTCACAGTAATACGGGCACAAGGTAATTTGGTCACAGTAATACGGGCACAAGGTAATATGGTCACAGTAATACGGGCACAAGGTAATTTGGTCACAGTAATACGGGCACAAGGTAATTTGATCACAATAATACGGGCACAAGGTATTTTGGTCACAGTAATACGGGCACAAGGTAATTTGGTCACAGTAATACGGGCACGAGGTATTTTGGTCACAGTAATACGGGCACAAGGTATTTTGTCACAGTAATACGGGTGCATGATATTTGGTCAAAATACTAAGAGAAACAAGGTAATTTACCCCCTGCAGAATTTAGGAGTTAACTGGCCTATAACCTGGAGCAATGTTTTTAAGTTCTATAAATCTCCGAAGATGGTGGACCTTGATTTCCATGTAGCTCATCATGTCATATGGGATATGGTTAAATTATATAATATAGGGAAGGTAGATGAACCCTATTGTCCCGTATGTTATGATGAGGAAGAAACTACATTACATATGTTTTTAGAATGCCCTGATATGTTGTTACTTCGGGAAATGCTTGAAGATATACTTCCCTCACGTTTTAACTATAATGATTTTAAATGTTTAATTTTATTCGGCCTTCAAACTAGTTCGAAGAGAATTCCCCGCGAGTTTTTAATCTTATTTTAACATGTGCTAGACAGACTATATATATTCGTAGAAATGCTTGCTCTCGTGATCATAACAGTAATATTAATTTAGTTTTATTGTATAAAGAAATTTTAGCCCAGGCTCTTTTAAATCTTAAAAATGTATATACTAAACACGTATTTTATAACAAATTTATTTTACCCTCCTGTTTTATCAACATCCAGCTTGATAATACCATTTTTATTGATTTTACTTGATAATTTTATATTTTTATGTTTACTTTTATATTTTCTTCTCCTGCTGCTTGACCCATTTACAGTCAATGCACGTTCTTCTATAGTCTGCTCTAGCACGTGATCGTAACAAAAAAAAAAAAAAAAAAAAAAAAACCCCTGTAATCGATAATCACTCTCATAGCAATTACTTGATTATCAATTGATCATTACTCCCCCATCCCCCTTCTACCACCGCTTGCCGCTGACATAGCCTCTTTCTGGATCGGATTATAGGATTCTCCCGACTTCCCCCGTAAGGCGTTTGGTGCTATCATTTATGGAGCTGTTGCGATAACTTACTCTAGGTCCAAACTTGTAATGAGCAATTACAAATCAATCTTAAAATTACCAATAAACGTTCGAACCTTTACAATTCGTACAAAATGTAGTTTCACGAATATACATGCATTTTATGAGTTTGCAAAATTAATATTGACATCGAAAGGATACAAAGGCGAGCTAAATTACGCCTTAAGATATTTATAGAATATTTCGACATGGAAAAATAAAAATTTGAAATGCGTTTTCCTGATGTACTGTGACTATTTTTCCAGATAAAAAAAAGTTTCGATAAAAATAAAATTCTTGTGTCCCAAATAATCGCATTCAATGGGCTAACATATTTAAACGCATGCCCTTTATTCCAACTTGAGCGTTACTAACGAACAGCGCGCATTTACACGACAGACACTCTACGTTCCACGTGCGAGTTGCTTGTTTGAACGATGACAGTGCATATTTTATCTTGATTCTTGTCATAAGTATTTTGAGGTTGAGATGGCGACATTGACTCTATCTACGCGGAACAAGGAAAAAAATCTGTCATGAAGGATTCATGTACACCAGGAAAATAACCCGCACTAATAAGATCTGGCAGAAGTGCGTTAGAAACACCTCCGACCAGTGCCGCGGAGCCATATCAACCGATCTAAATAAAGAAAACATTCAGCAAGGTGGTATTCCACACAATCAAATATTTAAATAAATTTTACGAAGGAAATTTGTATTTTTCAAATTGAAGGTTTCTAATTGTTTCAATTCTTGGGTGAATGAAAGTCCCGATTTTATAACATTAGAGCAGTGGGCATTATCAGCTAAGAATCTGTCACGAAAACACAATGAAGCAAGTAAAAATGAAAAGAATTCAAGATTGTCCATACGAATCCCAAGAATCGACTCCAAATCTTACGAATCGGATACAAATCCTAAGATTTATCGATTTGTAGCTATTCGCGAGATACGTGGAGTGGGGGCATTAGGGTAGTCCCATGACAACTCAATGTCTTGTCCTTGTACACTCAATACGTTGCCACCGACGGTCGCCTCTTCAGAGCCACTGTAGCTGACCGTCGCTAAATCTTTTTTCTTTTTTTTTCGGCCACCAGCGACTTTTCGTTTCGGCGAAGGGAACCTGGGGCCTCTCCTGCGAACGGCGCCTTTGGTTTAAACTCTGTCGAGCGTTTCTCGTGGTTTCTCCGAGAGAAAAAGAAAGGCTATCTGGTTGATCCTGCCAGTGATCATATGCTTGTCTCAAAGCTTAAGCCATGCAAGTCTAAGTTCAGGCTTGTTCCTTTCGGGGAGCGAGCCGAAACTGCGAACGGCTCATTAGTCAGATAAGGTTCCTTGGCTAAAAGCGGGTCGGTTTTAATGGATAACTGTGGTAATTCTAGAGCTAATACATGCAACGCACCGTGGTCCCCGTAGTCTTTTCGTCTCGGGGAAACGGCATTTATTCTCTGGACCAGATCGCCCTAGCCTGCGAAGCTACCGTCAAAAGTAGCGACGGGGCGAAGCGACAAGTGTTGAAATCCGAATAACTGTGCCGATCGCGGGGTCTTTCCGGGCCCCCGACGACTTTGCCATGAAGTGTCTGTCCCATCAATTGGCGATGGTCGGCGACCTGCCTACCACGGTGTTGACGGGTAACGGGGAATCAGGGTTCGATTCCGGAGAGGGAGCCTGCGAAACGGCTACCACCTCCAAGGAGGGCAGCAGGCGCGCAACTTACCCAATCCCGACACGGGGAGGTAGTGACGAAAAATAACAAGGTTTCCGTAGGTGAACCTGCGGAAGGATCATTACCGTTTTCTTTTTCAACGCTGGATAAGGCGTTCTCTCTTTACCGAGGAAAGCTGCCCAGTCGTTGGACTTGACCCGAAACTCATCATTCGCCCCCTTGAATCGGTCGATATATCAAGTGCGTGTGGCAGACGTTAGGAGACTCGTCCAGTCTGTGGCGAGGTCTGTTTTTTTGTGGGTCTGCCAACAACCCCCCTCTGTCGTGGAGGAGCAGCACCTCGGAATGTCCGCTTTCTTTGTGCCGGTACGTAACTGTTTTATGGGACCCTCTTCGTCTTCGACTGATCTGGTCGAGACTCGACGATCTGGGTGCGTTCAAAGAGTTCTTGGTGGAAACGCCAAGCCGCCGGCCACATTTCCCTCGGTCGTCAAACCATTTTATTTTTTTCCCACACTATCAAGGACACAATTTTGTTGTTGCGAGCCGTCGTTTGTTTCGGCGGCCGTCTCACTTAAATAATGAAACGTTAAACGTACGACCGTAGGCGTTGGATCACTCGGCTCGTGCGTCGATGGGGAATGAAGAGCGATGAAGAGCGGGGCCCCTGACGCGTTAAGTGATGTGAATTGCAGTGAAGATCATCGACGTCTCGAACGCACATGGCGGCAGCGGGTCCTCCCGCGGCCACGTTCGTCCGAGGGCCGGCAGGAAAAACTCTCCAAGACTGGGAGTCGCGACTGGCGTTCTTGCTCTCGTGGCACGGGCGCCTGGGTCCCGTCTCCTTAAATGTAGACCGTTTTTTTGTACGTTCAGCTTTTTTTTTGGACGATGGCGGCCTGGAGAATAAAGAATCTGCCCAGAAGTCGTTGGAGGTGGCGAAAGGCTTTTCCCCTCTCTCTCGCGGCGTCTCTTCGCACTTTCCCTCCCGAGCCGTTCTCGCCTGGTGCTCTGCTAGGCGGTTGAAGAACGGCGAAAGGTTGTTTTGGAAAAAGGCAAAAGAGGTCGTCCGTCGAGTTTGACGATTAGAGAATAACCACCTCCGAAGCTCTCGCAAAGCGACTCTCGGCGCAAGAAAACCTGGTTCTCCACCCAAAGGGCTTCTGTCTTTTGTCTGATGAAAAGAAATCGGAACGCTATCGAAAAGCAAACTTATTTTTTTTTTATCACCGGCCTCGGATCGAGCGAGATTACCCGCTGAACTTAAGCATATCACTGGAATCCAGCCCGCCGGGCAGGCGGCTCCTGGTGGCGATTGCAGACTTGTCCTTCTCGGAGGACGGGCTCGTCGTTGTCAGAGGGTTCGTCCCCGTCGGCGTATCTTCCGCTGTGTCGCGAGTCGCGACCGGCTCGAAGTGCTTCGTTTCGATTGGTGTCAGGCGAGGAGCGCGTTCGCGTTGCATCTGTCTTCGGACTGCCTGCCCCGGTCGGTATCACGGCGAACGTAGCTTCGGGCCGAGGAACGGCCCCGTTCTCGCTCCCGACTCAGTCTCCCGGCGACGTCGCGGCTGTCTTGACTGCCTCTCTGAGGCTTAACAGTGCAAGTGCGGTCGCTCGGTCGGCGTCGGCGAGGCGGCGGGCATTGGAGAACGGTTTAGAGGGTCCGCGGCTGGCCGTGGCGGCACTCTTCCCGACCCGTCTTGAAACACGGACCAAGGAGTCTAACGTGAGCGCGAGTCACAGGGAAAAACACTCCCTTGGGGCGCAGCGAAAGCGATGTGGTCCGATCCTCTCTCGGGCGAGGGGGGCGCAGGACCGGCCCGTCGGGGGTTGTTACGGCCTCGGCGGAGCAAGAGCGCTCGCGTTGGGACCCGAAAGATGGTGAACTAGGCCCGAGCGGGACGAAGCCGGGAGAAATGCTGGTGGAGGTCCTAAGTGGTTCTGACGCGCAAATCGATCACGGAACTTGGGCGTAGGGGCGAAAGACTAATCGAACCATCTAGTAGCTGGTTCCCTCCGAAGTTTCCCCCAGGATAGCTGGCGCTCGCCGAGACAGTTTCGTCCGGTAAAGCGAATGATTAGAGGAGTCCGTGCCGAAATGGCGTGGAGCTATTGTCAAACTTTGAACGGGCGAGAAGGGGTGCCTTATATTTCAGGGTGATTCATATGAGTTTGTTCCTATTCCAGCTTCTGAAAAGGGAATAGATTTGAGACCAGATTATAGAGTTGATATATTGGAGCATCCTAAGTGGGTAACATTTGGGGAGAAGATCAATCTTCCTGCAGTCTACGATGATCTTGATGAGTTATTGTTATATAAAGTCCATGATAGTTTGGCAGAATGGGAGAAAATTGTGAAAGGGGCTGATTCGGATAAAATTTTGTCCTGGGTTCGCCATGGGGTAGACGTTGAATCATTTTTCTGTCACTTTAAGGGTAATTATAAGGGCATGTCTTTTGATAGTGAAAGACCACCAAAGATGTATTAAAAAATGATAAAATTTGTGATGAATACCATGACTTTATTAAGGGTGAAATTTCTGGTAGGATTAAGAATGTGTCTATTCGATATTTGGGTAAGGTTGGTGAATGTGTGTTACCACGGATTAACTGCCCCTTACTGTTGAACCCTCAAAACCAAGATTATGTTATGATGCACGGTATTTGAATTTATGGATACAAAATTCACCGTTCCAATTAGAAACGTTGAAACATGTGCATAGACTAGTGGGTGATGGTGTGTTCATGATTTCAACCGACGAGAAGTCTGGTTATGACCATGTCAGGATAACCTTACTGTCGCAGCAATATTTTGGTATACAATTTGGGGGACATGTTTTCACTTATACTACTATACCGTTTGGTTGGAAGGCATCACCATATGTGTATCAGACAATTGGGATGTCAGTTACGTCTTACTTACGGGACAAAGGCATTGTAAATTTTCAGTATATTGATGATATGTTAGCACTCCCTTCAAAGAATTCCAAGGACGGGAATGATTGCTGTAGGATATTATTTATATTAATAAAACTGCTGACTAGTCTAGGGTATACATTAGCTTTAAAAAAGTGTCAGTTCATTCCCACTACTTCGTCGAAATACCTTGGCTTTATAGTTGATTCTGTTAAGCAGGACTATATTTTACCTAGTGATAAAAAGGACAAGTTTATTTTGCTCAGAGAATATATTTTGTCGTTGTCTTCGGTTGATATTCGCACGTTACAACGATTTGCAGGGAAATGTGTCTCGATGTCGTTGGTGATACCAGGTGCTAAATTATACTGTAGAGAGGTTAATTTCGCTATTTTTCAGTGTATGAAGAATAGTAGGTTGATTGAAATGAAAGGTTCTCTCAGGGAGGAAATAGAAAGTTGGAGGTTTCTTGACACATGGACAGACTGTTTTCAATGGAGGAAAGAGTATCATAATCAGTTATTAATAAGTGCGGATGCCTCATTGTACAAATACGGAGTAGCTGTTATGAATGGGGTTCATAAAGGGGTTATGTTTGGTGATTTCGGGGAAAATGGAGATGATAGACCAATTCATTTGAAGGAAGCAGAAGCGGTATTGCGAGCTGTGGAGTCATTAGGCCGAGTTGTACATAATTCTAGGTTAGATATATTGACAGATAATATGGCTGTTATATTCTCGTGGGATAATCAAGGTGCTCGTGACCCTGCATTGAATGGTATTATGAAGAAATTGTTTCAGTTGTGTCATAAAAATAATATAGGCTTGCATTTTCAGTATATCAATTCCATAGATAATGTGGCAGATGAACCATCAAGAAGTGTATCTTTGTTGGATTCCATGTTGGAACAAGATGTATGGGAAAGGGTAGAAAATAAGTTTGGGCCACATTCTATTGATCTTATGTCTTTGGACTCGAACTGCATGAAGTCGATAAAGGGGATAATTTAAAACACTTCACACCGTTTCCAACGCCCCAGTCAGATGGAATCAATGTTTTTGCACAGGATATTAGTAAAGAGACAATGTGACCGTATTAATGTGACCAAATTACCTTGTGTCCGTATTACTGTGACCAAAATACCTTGTGCCCGTATTACTGTGACCAAATTACCTTGTGTCCGTATTACTTGACCAAATTACCTTGTGCCCGTATTACTGTGACCAAATTACCTCGTGCCCGTATTACTATGACCAAATTACCTTGTGCCCGTATTACTGTGACCAAATTACCTTGTGCCCGTATTACTGTGACCAAATTACCTTGTGCCCGTATTAATGTGACCAAATTACCTTGTGTCCGTATTACTGTGACCAAAATACCTTGTGCCCGTATTACTGTGACCAAAATACCTTGTGCCCGCATTACTGTGACCAAAATACCTTGTGCCCTCATTACTGTGACCAAAATACCTTGTGCCCGTATTACTGTGACCATGTTTCCGGTGACCAAATTTCCTGTGACCAAGTTACCTACATTCTGGTGACCACTAGTGCAAGAGATGTGTGTGGAAAAAGTAATGTTGGTGGATTTGGTGTTTTGTGTATACCAACAAAACGAGGTTTCATAAGTGATCCTAGACCTTTAAGGTGGAATCTGTATGCATACAGGTTAAAGTGTTTTTAAATTCTTTAATAGGATATTGATCTGGAGAGAATTGATAGACGTATTTGTGAGTTAGAAAAGGACACTGGGCGAAGTTTGAAGAGGAAGGGAACATTTGAAGATGTGTTTCAGGATTTCTTGCGGAATCTGCCACATACGCCGGATTTGGGAAGCGTTTCCCCTCAGGATATTGTACGATTCTTAGTATGGAAAGATAGGTTTGGGAAGACAAAGGTACACAATATAGTTTGTTGTAATCTAGGCAAACTTGAAGGGAGTTGTCAGTGTCCTACTAGGTTGGCTGCTGGAACAGTTCAAAGATATGTACATCTTTTGGGTCAAATATTGTGCAATTTTGGAAAGGGCAAGAGTTACAATGATGTCACTGGTGAGGGGAATCCGGTTTACTCCATGAAAGTTGTTAGCTATGTAAAGTATGTGAAATTAGAACAAGCCAAATCTCATGTTGTTCCCAAACAGGCTATGCCCATATTTCTAAGTAAACTTAAAAAGATATGCGAGTTCATTAAGAATCATTTAGGAAGGTTAGATTTGAGTTTAAGGGAGAGGTATGTTTTGGTAAGGGATCAAGCTCTATTTAAAGTGCAGTTTTTTTGCAGGGAATCGAGCAAGTGACATAGGATTAATTTTAAGTCAGACAGTCAAAATGATGCGAGATGGGACAGGGGTAGTTTTTGTGCAGACATTTGGGAAAACATTAAGGGGTGATGGGAAAACGCATACATTTGTTTTAAAGAGATGTGAGGACAAGCTATTATGCCCAGTATTGGGCATAGAAACGTACATCCAATTGACTACTAGAGCTTGGGGAATAGATTTGTCAGTTGGTTATTTGTTCCGCCCTGTCACAGAAGGGGGTTTAGTTTTAGATAGTAAGTTAACATATTCGGCTTTTTACGATAGGTTCAAGGGATACTTGGTTCGTTTAGGGATATTTGATGGTGAAACGCCGCACAGTTTTAGGTCCGGATGTGCTGTACACTTAATGATGTCTGGGGCTTCGACAAGTGTCCGAGATACCATGAGACATGTTGGCTGGACTACGGAGAAATCGGCAAACTACTATACTCGTCATTCTACGATATCAGATGTCAATATTATAGCTGACAGACTAGCGCAATCGGTCCCTCAAGCTGGAGTAGTAGAGGACTATTTCAAAGATAGTGTAGATTTTTCAAGCTGGCCAAATCTTTTTGGGAAGTGCTAACCTTTCATGTATTTTTGTATTGTATTAGAAATGAATAAAACTAATTGTTTGTCTCCAGGCTCTTTGAACCTGTCGACGTGAGTGTTGGGAGAAGAGGGACTTCTCGAAGTTGAATGTGCAGCTGGGGGTCATATGCATGATTTGCCCCCAGAACTTAATGGGCATGTGGGATGTACGAAAGGGGACACTTGGGGAATGTTTACATCCCAAGTGTCACCTGGCGGCAATACCCACGTGATCACACTTTCTTTGTGGTTGGGAGGGGAGGGACAAAGTATTAGAGGTAAAGATTGTGGGCCTTGGTCTGTTTGTAGGGTATATAATTTGAGAACCCTCCCACCCACCCTGAGATGTCTCTGGACGTCTGTTCCACATAGTCCAAATGCATGATTTGCCCCCAGAACTTAATGGACATGAGGGATGTACGAAAGGGGACACTTGGGGAATGTTTAGAACCTGAGTCACGTTGTGAAGATTTTAGATGGTGTGGATGAGGAATCTGAAAGGGAAAAGAGAAGGGGGTGCCCTCTCTACGAGAAAGTTTCTGCTGGACTAGGGGGTGGTGAACTGAGGGCTCGTTTAGGGGTTTGGTTCGATAAGGTGGTACAGGCAAAACAACCTTTGTAGTCCAGTTCAATGCGACCAGTAATAAAGCAATCAAGATAGTTCATTCCCATTATTAGAGTCTTCAAGAGAAATTCCTCCATGTCTTTTAAGCATATTCCAAAAATATGAACTTAAATCAATTAAATCTTGTTCATAGCAAACTAAAAACAATCTGTACATAAGAGGTACTATACTTTCGCCAATTGGGCGTGTTTTTATTATTTTTTCTAATTTCAGAAGTAAAATACCAAGCAGATCCAACCCTTAAACCCAATTTCTCAATGAAGTATTTGTTTATGTCGGACATGAGTTCTAATTTCGATCGGCGTCCCTCCCTTCCCCGAAATGTAAGGCCCGAATACGTAGCGAGTCCCATTAACCACCAGGCAGGGCGAGTGGTATTTTCCAAGACCGCCTTAAAAGTTTTTTGTTTACAACAGAAAATTTATAAAACATGAATATCAAACAGAATTATATAAATCAATATTTGTATGTTGATGATGATACATTAACATTATTACGCAATGGTGCCGTCGGCGTATGTTATTATACTTGGCATGCCAATACCTTATCCAATAAGATTGATGCCATTTAAATTCAAAGGTTTCACATTATATGAGCTCATACTGCCGAACAAAGCGAAGCGGATTTCAATCGAAGGATTTAGTTGAATAATATCAATAGGATGATATTAATTATGTTAATGATATGGAAACTTCATGTACTATTTACACAAGTTTTGACTGTTTCTGGACATGCTAAATTTCAACAACGAATTTTCAGCCATCGGTATTGTCCTAAAAAGACGTTACGTACAGAAGATGCATTTAGCGTGGATATAGCTTCAACAGTTTATCGCTGTGTTTATCAATGTCAACAAAATTCGATGTGTGTGTCAATATTTTTTATGGAGAAGATAAATGTTACAAATTTAGCGATACTCCTAGTAGTGACTGCACTAATCTTATTACACATGAAAATGGAGGGTCTTATTATTTTAAGGTAAGCGAATTTAGATTACGATAATCTTGTTTCTTAAAAATACTATATCCATAGCTATTGCAAGGCAAACTCTCGAGTAATTCGGTGGAAATTTGTGCAGTCATTTATTGTAATAGAAATCAAGGACCAGTCGTAGGTACAGTATATGACGTGTTGTCCAAGTAAATTCAATAGACTTATCGATACATTATGATTCTATCATTCAAATAAAGAGAATAGGATATATAAAATTGAATCCCGTTGAACAAATTGAGCTAGCATACAACTACAAATTCGTTCACTGTATTCTATAATTGTTACAATGTTTTTTGTGCTAAAATAGTTGAATTACAATCAAAAGAAGAACCAAGCACATCTTTTATTTCCATTGGTTATGACTAGAACATTGGCCAAACAACAAATGAATTCACATACACCGAAAACTAAAATTCTGAGATTCGCAAGAAAACTTTCACCTCAAATGCCGATTTAAAAAGGATATTATAGATACTTTCTCAAATCATAACATGCATGCTAATAGCTATAATAAAATATAAGCATATACTACATGTATATCATAATCTTTGAATGACATTTAGAAGTAGGTGGAACATTAGCTAAATAAGAAAACTATTATGGATATACTCCATCTTTTAATATAAGCAACGTTGCAATTCACATACACGAATCTTTATCAAGCATACAGCAATAAACATACAATAATAGACAATTAGAACAACAATTATATATAGTAAACATTGACATCTCTAACTCAACTAAGATTAGTGATCGCTTTCAACAATAACAAAGGATAAAAGGTAACATGCTCAAGTACTAATTAATGATTTCTTATTTATCTACATGTATATCATTTATTTGTAATGCAGTTTACAAAAAGCTTCACTCTGTGTTTGGTTGGTTATATGTGATGCCTTATAGCATGGAGAATTTTTTTTTTGGTGACAGCAGATTTTGAACTACTCGAAATTTGCTCAGTTACAGATCATATACCGTTACTAAGGAATGCCAAAATGGAAAAAATACGACGGCGTGATAAAAGTTAATGGGAGCCCCAGGACCATACATAGTATATGAAATAATAAAAGGGATATCATTCGAGCATAAGCAGTATTGCCTTCCCACATGATACTCAATGTTTGCTCTCTGCCATACCATAACACCCACATTATCTTTTACCCTCAATAGGTTGAGTTAGGGTGACACCTACATGTCTGGAGCTGTGCCTTCGCCACAATTTTAAACCCAAAAATTCTTTACCTCTGTTAAATTAGATATTACTTATTGTATACAACCATTTATCTTTTTTTCAGCCAATAGAATGTGAATATGGAGGAACTCCGGCTGAAAATAAGCTAAAATGTAATTGCCCCCGTGGTAGGTCGGGCAATATATGTCAATTAAAAGGTAATACAGGCATGTAGTTGATATTCATCGTAAAAGCATTTAAAAGGAAATTATGTACTACACATTATAACTAATTTTCCATCCAACTTTCGTAATCTGTCACCACGACAAAACCTACTCTTTGTGTGAAAATTTCATATTACCCGTCTTTGTCGCTGGAGATAAGCCTGTTGATGGAATAGCCATTTTCTTTTTGTTAGAATATAGTTCGCAGAGGAAAGCTCTCAAAATTTAAGAAAAAAAAAGAAAAACAATTTTATCTAATTTTTGTGTTTCATCTTTATTAATTGATTGAGAATTCAACATTTAAATTGGAATTTCACGTTCAAGCGAGACCTTAATAGCGCGACGGCCATGTTTGTTTACATTGGTGTATTACTACGCTCAATGTTTTGGTGATGGGGCCATGGCAGTTATTGTGTCATAAACGCCACACGTATATATTTGCATCAGTCCAATAGAGAAAAATAGCTAATGTAAATATTACATGATATACACTATGTCACAGTACTCAGATATTTTTAATCTGACATAACAAGGAAATTGATCGGCACTATAAAAAGATGTCGGATTGTGAAGAATGTCGCAGAACAATTATTATAATAGTGATATTGCGACATGGATATATCATTTGATTTACCGCATCCAATGCGCATGGGGTAGATTCAAAGCAGGGCATATTCATTAACAAGATTTTACAGCACTCTACCTTGGGATTGACTGGCGTATATCTAAAATCTAAAAAGCAATTACATTTACAGCACCTCTAATCATAATGTGAGCGATTCGTAAAATCTACTACTAAAAACATGTCTTTGATAACGTTTCGGATCGGGAGACATTCAAAGCGGTTTGTCGTGGGCAAAAGGCGAGAAACATAATTACACTGGTTAGACTAGATGGATATCTAGGTCAGTGAGTACAAATAGTAGTCAATTCCTTCGAGAAATTTCTATTAGTAGTGGTCGATCTAGTGACCTCAGTTAATTCATTGTCAAGTCAGTCTTATTTTATATTCAGTTTAGTTTTCCTTATAACTCTCTTTGGACCAGGGTTAACATTGATATAGAAATTTGACTATAATCCAATCCAGGTATGTACTATCTATAAGTTAACAGTTAATTTATATCAAAATTTCGAAGTTTGTCAATTCCAAAAAATGAGAATGAATGATTTTAGAAATTGAACAATGTTTAATAATAATTCTGAAGAAGTAACGATTCGGAAATCAATGTGATTTGAAAATATTTGTCAATCTTATCTAAAACAGTTCTGTTAATAAACTGAAAGGTTAGTGTGTTAAATAATATTTCATTTTATATTTCAGGTTACGTGGCAAGTTCTGACTCAGAGATATGTGTGTCGCGTGATCTTATTAACATAGAAAAGGAATATCGTTCCTCTGAGACAGCGCAGTAGTGTATTGACGTGATAAAGGAACGGTATTGCTTTGAGATTGCGCAGTAATATATGTAAGACTTCCGTGGCAACATAACAACAAGTGAATATCATGTGACTTATTAACATAAGGCCTTTTTATTTAAGCAAATCGAATCAACACCGATCAAAGCGTACATTTATTTAAGCGAAGCGCCAACAACGATTTGCCTACAATGCACACTTATTTTAGCGATTTGTCAAAGCGCATACCCAAATCGACCAACTCGTCCCTCACAGCACTTTGGTACGATTCGATTAGCTTTTAAGATGGCAGTCGCGAGTAGTACCGGTAACAAGAAAGAATATTTCGAGAAATCGTTCAAATATGATGTGAATGATTGCCTGCTAATTCCGAAGCGTGATTTAAAGTCATAGGTCGAATATCTGCGAACAGTGAATAAAATAATTTCGCACCCATTGATAACAGAAATAATTTTTATTTTATTTATGCGAGCATCAAATTCCGGTTGGTCACACATTGCTACATCGATTCATGGTGTTTATTTAAGGCGAGTTGATTTGTACCACGTGATGATACTCGACCGTGTAAAGCGTATTGATACGATTTGCTTAAATAAAAAGGCCTCTAGAAGAAGAATAGCGTTGCTTTGAGAGTGCGCAGTAATGTTTTTAAGACTTTCGTGGCAAAAAAAAAAAAAAAAAAAAAAAAACGAGTTAGAGGAGTTGCGCAAAATTAGAAAACTGAGACAAAAAGGAAAGAAACAACAACTAGCCGAAGGGTTCAAAATATTGGGTTAAAATGGCCAAACTCGATCCGATATTTCAACTTTATGAACCAAAAGAATATACATTCAATAAAAAAAAAGAAGATTACAACTTATATCTCCAACCGTTGGGTCCAAATCCCAGCTAAACGATGGGGATAAGGTCACATTTGAAATCAATTCGTTGTCCTATTGGCTACTTCTTTCCGACGCTTACTTCCGCTGTGATTTCAAAATTGAAGACGGAACAAAATGTTACATAAGAAAACAATTTCTTCCCATCTTTATTCAGCGAAATGGTTTTAGAAGTATAATTGAAACAATCCAACACCCAGGTGAGTTTGAAACTATGTTGAAAACTCTACTTTATCCAAAAGATTATACCACAGCATCGGGTTGGATACCAGAAACGGGAGATGGGGAAATACAATCTCAAATAGAAAATTTACAAGCTGATGGCAGCATTGCGGATGTTAGAACTACTGTTAACAATTTGATCAATATGACAAAATTTTAAAATAATGAAGGTTAGAAAAAGAGGGTTGTGTTTTACAATAAACCTATTGACAGAAATAGCCACGGTGGATACATCAACCGGAGTTTGTATCCGCTCTTTGGATTACTTGAACACAGAAAAGTATATATTGGTCTACCTTTCAAATTTCATCTTCAAAGACTAATAAATAAAGATAGAATATTTTTTGGAGAAAACAATTCAAATGCTAAATTAGAAATAACCGATATTCAATTATACGTGCCAGTAATAACCCAAAACAATTGAAGTAGAAACTAGACTTCTTAGTACAGTGTAGTTTGAAAAAAGATATTGATATAGCATTTTTAAGAAGAAATACAATTGGATCGATAACCATCACCATTTAGATTTGTCCAATATTGACAAGAATAGGAAAAACCTGGTTATTTTCGAAGACTGCGTAGCCCAATCCAACCAAACTGTTCAAGAAGAATTCTTTACTAAAGGAAGACATCACAATTGTCATTGTATATATCAAGCTCAATCATTTTATGGAATGGATGGAATGTTTATTAGAAAGAACGCTAATTGTTTTATTTTATTTGAAAAAGACGAATTTAAAGGACTTTGTAGAAGGCAATGGAACAATCCTGACGATCATGGATATGTCTTTGTTAATACCAGAAAACAAGCAGGAAATAAAGTTATGACAAATATTTGTAGTTAAAAAATGATTGATTGGAATTTGATAATAAAAAAAAATAAAGAATACATCAAAACTAAAGATAAAATGAAATCTAAAATTGAAGAAAGAAGATTATCGCAAATGGAAATAAAGGGGGATTTATCCACTTTATTTAGTCCTAAAACAGAAAATGTTTCACATCCTCCTATAAAAAATGTTGCACCTCTAAAAATAGAATATACAGATGAATTCATCATAAAATTACTTGATGATATAAAAAGTTTCATATCCTGACCCAACATTACCCAAGTATTAAACCTGTTGTGGATGATTATGGGTTATTATTCAATGGTTTTAGAATATTGTTCGATCATTGTTACCCTCAATTCAAGATAGATACCAAACCCTTTGTATATAAATTAACACACAAGGACTAATAGATTTGATGAACGATGTGGACAATCTGATTCCAATAAAATATTATTAGAAAAGGGAATGATAGAAAAAGATGAATAATAATAATAATAATAATAAATCTTATTATTGTATTCATGTTTTTAAAAATGGATGAAGAGTTTTTCATAATAACACCCAAGTCCTCAAAAATAAGATTAAAGTTAGTTATGAATGTGAACTCGATCCAAATAAAAGCTTCAAGTTAGGACTAAAATATTTTTCAGTTTACAATTCCATAAGAAATGTCAGTGAACAGAATAACCAATTGAAAATTTCTAAAGACGGTGGAAAAACATTCAAGTTACTAACATTATTACCAGGAAGTTATAAATATGTTTCCATCAACGAATTTATATCTCAATTTGTTGGAAGTCATAGGGAAAGAGCAAATATTGAAGTCGAAGGTAATTTAAATCTGAACAAAATAAAACTAAATTTAAGACCCAAACATCAAGTAGATTTCAATGTAAAAAACTCAATCAATGAATTAAGTTTCGAAAAGAAATTGTATACCTAATCTTCACTTGCTCCCTACAAAGCAAATATTGAAAACGACATCGATATTATCAATATTCATTGTAATTTGGTTGATGGTGGATTTTTCAATAAAAACAAACAACAAATCATTTTCAGTATTTCAACGTTAACGGTTTCAATCGTTTATCGAATAATATAAAAACCGTTTCAAACAACGAACGATTTCCTGTATGTCCACAGAATTGAGAACGTCATTACAAATCCCATTTCTGAATCTTATCTTATCGCCAGATTTTGTTTGACCATTCTCTATATAACTTATTTTGTCTTTGGCTGGTATTGGCTGAAAAGGCATACTTTTTGGATATTTTTAAACCAAACCGATAAAATA
This sequence comes from Nipponacmea schrenckii, assembly GCA_030562195.1. Classification (NCBI taxonomy): domain Eukaryota; kingdom Metazoa; phylum Mollusca; class Gastropoda; family Lottiidae; genus Nipponacmea; species Nipponacmea schrenckii. The sequence continues at coordinate 18,722,237 of CM060200.1, read as the reverse complement.
GCACACCTTGGTCTAAATTGTTGTTTATTGAAAAGCTGGACAAATTCTGCCTTTTCAGATTCTTTTAAAACTCTGACCGATTCAGCTTTCGGGTATTCACCATCACATATAGGAGAAGCATAAAGACCGTTAGCGTCAAATGCCACTAATTTAGAACAAGGGATTTTCTTCAACTCTTCTTTTAAATTAATATAACTCAGTGATGTCAGAATCAGTGGTATTTAAATTATGTTGTAGTACTTTATATGTTTCATCTGATTTATCCGAAGTGAATTTCATCATGTTTGCAGAAAATCTACCACCTTTGACGGAACGACTGACATAATGTCTGATGAACGGATCGACGTGAGAATATACTTTTTCAACTTTATACAGATGGTGCCAACCTTTGAGAGATAAGTCGGGGGCTGTTAAATTATTTAGAACACTTTGTTCTATCATAGTTATCATAACCTGATTTTATTTGATCAAACATACGCCTAAACATACGGTATCTTTTAGCATAAGGTTTCCATTCTTCTCTTCGGAACTCCCAATTTGATTCGTTTATAGACGCGATGTTTAAATCGATCTTTTTTAAATTGGTATTGATTTTCCCCAATCATGTTGATACGAGCAGGTGAAATTTAATTTTTGAAGATAATTGTTATCGTTGATAAAGTTCTTTTCATTATTCCATTTTTTCTGTAATGACTTTTTTGTAAATAGATTAGATATTTGTAAACGAAGTATGCCTCTGGTGGTTTTGAGAGGAAAAGGGTTAATTTCGTCATATTAATTAACTATGATCATTTTGTTTGTTTTATTTTTAGTTTTCCGATTGATATTACTTTTAATTTCTTTTTAATGTGGTTTTTTTTGGAAATTAATTTCATTTTTAAAATAATTTTAAAGAAATATTTATGAAATTCTGATTGGCAGTTATCGGCCACCATAGATAACCCAATTATCAAAACCACTACCCTTATGAGCAACTAACGTTAATTGTTTTCAACATTAATTTTGGTCTATGCAATCTGTCCCTATAAATATGTGAACTATATTCATTATTTTTTCATAAAATTCTTCAGGAACACCATCTGTTGGTTTCAGATTTGGAAAAAGTCCATTTATTCTTTATTATTCTAATATTTTTCGCAGCTTTCCAAATTGACTAGAGAACACGCATATGGTATTGTTTTACCAATTTCTTTTTCTGTTTAAGTCTCGGAATCCCAAGCATAAAGAGTTTCAGGTTGGGATTTGGGCGATATGAGCGCTGGATTAAATTCCGAAACAAGTTCGACGTTTACACAGGACTTCCATTCTTGTTGATATTTATCTTTTATTTCTTTTTTTCCCAAAATTTTATTATCTCTTTTTATCAAACAGAAATGATCGTTTTGTAAATACAAAACCCATTCTAATTGAGTGTTTATTTTTCTGGGATGTAAATGTCTATCTTTAGGATGGATTATTAATTTGATATTAATTTTTCAAGTTTTGAGTTCCTTTTCCTACGTTTGATCTTTTGATTGGTTTGAAATTGTCTGTACGATATATTATATAACCAGTAAAATGCCAATCTGAATTATCTTATTTTTCACTCATTTTATTAACGACTCTCCTAATCATTGCAACATTAAAGAAAGCTAAATTATATTTTGTTTGAATTTACCATCTTCGAAAATTTGTCCATCGATTTCGATCTGTCCATTGAAACCTTTAAAATCATTAATTATATCAGAAACCACTTTCTCAAATAATAACATCTATTGCATATTCAATAGATGAATTTATTGCTGAGAGATACCTTCTATAACTTCTTAACTTCAAAAAAGTATATCATCAAGTAAATTAATTTATCATATCATATCATAGTCTCTTTAAGCAATTCATTAATACATAAAACCATCACTTTAAATAGCCGTGATTATCCAGCCTACATACACAGTCCCTGTCAGTTAGCTTTCCCTTAAGGGCCTGACATTGCAAGGTTATATAGGGGGCAGCTTAAAGCCTTAAACTTCCTCTTTAATAATTCAGCCATCACAGAGTTTGGTTAGATTTTGGTTTTCTAGAAATTAGAAAAATAAGGCACTGGAACTTGAGATCAGACTAAAATAAAAACCCACCCACCCTTGCCCAAATTTTTATATGGATATTTTTCTGCTTTGTTTTCTCTGTATATTTTTCAGGCTGCTTTTGGATGATTACGTTTACAGGATAATTAAGAATATTAAAAGCGGTACAGCTGATGTACGAATTGGTGTATGGCATTTAGAACAACACTTCTAATCTCAGTGGATTATAAAATCGGATTTGGAGTGCTGCTGGTGCTCAGGCCCAAGTCCAATGCTTGTTGACCCCTGTACTCTCAGGGTCAAGCATATATCATATGTATATATGTTCATGGTTTTAAATATTTGGATGGTTTTATCGTTCTAAACATTTGGATGGTTTTAAATATTTGGATGGTTTAAAATATTTGGATGGTTTCAATATTTGGATGGTTTAAAATATTTGGATGGTTTAAAATATTTGGATGGTTTAAAATATTTGGATGGTTTAAAATATTTGGATGGTTTAAAATATTTGGATGGTTTCGTGGTTTTAATAATGGAATTAACTGAACTAACTTCAATACTATATTGGTAACTGGTTGGCTTGCCATTTTTCATGTCGGCAGCCAAAATCAAAAATTGTATTTTTATTGAAATTTTCATATCAGCTGTGCCAATAAATTTTACCTTAACATCTATATTTTGTGTCTTATCTTTTCTGCAATAATTCATTTTCAATTTTTTCTTCATGATTCTTTTTCGATTTTTTATGTTCTATTTCTAAATATTCAATTTTAGTTCTCAATTCATCGAATATTTGATTAAATTCTTCGAGTTCTTCTATGGTGATTATTTTGTCAGATTTACTTCTTTTAAAAAGATGAATAATTTATCCAAATATGTTCGTATTAAATTTGATATGGTTTTGTAATATAATTTCTTATAATTTGATAATTCAAATCAATTATTTCTTTAGCTGGATCCAATCCATACGAATCGAAAAAAATACATTGAATCGTCTTTGAATAACGCAGAATGATGAACGCCTTTTTGATGTGAAGTGTGGACTTTAGCATAGAACTTTGTTTTATTTTTAAGAGATGTTTCATCGCGCATGCAATAGTAAAAAGGTTTTATGTTTAATTCTTCTAATATTTAAATTTTCACAAATGTTTTGTGTGTTGATTGATTTGATAATATCTGCATTTTTTGAAGCTTCCGAAGGAGAAACTTTTATAGATGAATGAATTTTGTAATTATATTCATCGACGACAATGGGTAATATTTTAAGCCATTTTTGAGAATTCAATTCTGTGAACTTTTTGAATAATTTGTTTTTTAAAGTTCTGTTAAATCTTTCAATTACTACAGCTTTACCTTCGTTATACGTGCTGTAAATTTCAAACCCAAGAGATTTCATGTTCTTATTATAAAACTCTGGTCCTTAAACTACCCACAACTTTTTCGGTTTTCTATGTTTCATTATTGTTTCAAACTCTTTTTTAACACTCAGACCCGTTTTTTTAGAGGAATAACCCAAGCGTATCTTGTATATAAATCTATAACTGTTAAGCAATATGAAAAAAACCTAACTCCTTCGAACCACAAATTTTCGGCCCATGGCCTTTATTAAGTGGAAATGGAACTACTTAAAACAAAAACAGTCAGAATAAAAGAAAATGTTTCCACTTTAAATTACATTAAAGTCTCATTCGTTGCTGCAAAACAAATTTTGTAACGTCATACGGAGTCATTGTAGTGTTGACGTCATATTAAAGTTTGAATTGATTTAATTTTCATATAAGAAGAATTCCCTACTGGAATAAATAAGAGTACGAATTATTTGTTAAGCAATACTTATAACCTCTTTCTGGGGGCATATTAATTAAATCAGCTGACCAAATATCATCTTTGGCGAATACTATAACTTTTTAGATTTTCTGAATTCTTTATGAATTCATCAGCTATTCCATCTTTGATTTTAATAATCTTATGATTAATGCTCTTTCAACTTTTCCTGTGGGAAAAGTGGGATTTGGAATAGATTCTAATTCTTCAATCATTTGTTTGTCTGCTTCGTGTCGAAATTGTAAGTCAATCCTGTATAGTTTGTCGTGTTTAAGTGTAGCAGCATCAACTCTATGAGCTGGTTCTTCGCTTGGTTTCGGATTATCATTTTCGTCCAGACGTAAATCTAACCTAGTTCCCGGACCAGTGTAATTATGACCCGGCAGATGTTTCTCGCATTTATAATTAGCCCAAGGCAAACCGGGAAGTTTTGTTAAAGATTTTTGAATGTCTCCCGACCCGAAACGACTTGTCGACTGCGCGTTTATAAAGACATTTATTTTGGTAGTAGATTTTACGAATCGCTTACATTATGATTAGAGGTGCTGTAAAATTTTGTTAATGAATATACCCTGCTTTAAATATACCCCATTCGCATTGACTGCACATTTATTAAAGACATTTTTAAAAAACATTTTTTTAGTATTTTATTCATGATTGCTTCGTAGTACATTCAGATTTACCGCAGTCAATGCCAAAGAAATAGAGATGTTAAAGGGATATTAACTACTTATACACCTAGAGATGCTATAAATCTAGTGCATGCGCATTGGGTGCGGGTAAATCTGAATGTGCTTTAACTACTTAAGGGGGTAGTTCTAACTCTTATTTCAATGCCAACACCTTCGATTAAGCAACATGTCACCATCTATTGTCTTTTCTAATTCAATCTTTTCTGTCAGTCTATAACAGTGTAATCTTTAGCCCAATTTCAGGTATGTAGGTTAGAAATCAAATAATATATAATTATATTAAGTAACGCTACATATAGTGTTGACAGAAACCAATTTTACTCATTATTTATCATTTTTAGGGTCATTTCCAAATACAACTGCCCCTGGATACTGGAATCTTAAATATTACGTATCATCAATGGTAAAGGACACATCGGAATGCCAATCAACCTGCGAAAATTATCAAAGTAGATGCAACTACTATACGATGGAACCAACTTCTGATCCGGTTTCTTTTAGATGCATAATAGAGTCAATTCCATATATTGCAACTCTATCAGTGGCTAACTGTCGAGATGAATGTCAACAAACGGCCCACTGTACTGCGGCGATGGATATAAATCATATATATCACGAAACACATAACTGCTTTGTTCCAGTTACCGGTGATCAAGAAAAACCAGACAGATCTAGAAGCATGTAAACTTTATTGTTTGCAAAAAACGGCCTGTAAGTCGATGAGTTATTTAAATTGGGACGACGAATGTCTCCTGTATAACGATGCTTTTGAAAACATAGCAGATACAAAAGCTATGAATATACGAAAAGGGGATAGGGATTATGCAGGTTACATTTCCAACAAAATACCATGATCAAGAATTTAAATAGTCCAAAAGTTATTTCGTAATATCCCGATCACTTAACACAGCAAAAATGATATTCCTTTATGTGACATGTACCTTCCTACTACAAATAAGGCCGTCAAGAGGGGATTTTTAGCAACCAAACCAGGAATACTACTAATGTACAATTACATAATAATATTTATACGTGTTTGTCTTAAACCCATTCAACTTTCGAAAGGTTGCCACATTTTTAATTAAGCCTCGACAACCCCCCAACCCCGTAATACACATATTGCATAAGAAAGAAATAAATTGGGACCAGGAAAAGATTTCGAATTACGCAGATTCTCTTTTAAGGAGCAGACCAAGCTGGTATATTTACAGGAAAATTTAGCACTATTTTAAATAGCCAGTTGAACCTTTATTCACCCAAGAAGAGTGTTGGGTTTACTACCTGGAGCCATCGACAGTAACATGCCCTTCTCCTTTAGAATTTTAATTTTAAACCCTTGTAACATGACATTTTTTTTTATTTTTCAAAATATGATAACATTATATTTTTTTAAACAATAATTAGGCGTAGCAATGCCTTTGCACGAGTTATTGTATTTTCCAAACTGATTACTTTTATCCAACCTGTGGTAAAATTATATCAAGATTAAATATATGTTGCATAGTTGAAATCACATTTGTAAATGAAATGGAGTTTTACGTCCTACTTTCCTGCACCTTATGGGCTAATGAAGACGGAAAATTACAGTTGTCAATAAAACAATATAAATAACTTACGATCTAAACTACAGTTCGCAACATCTCGCCCTTCTCTTAACACTTCTTCATCTTTCAATTCACGCAAGTGCTTCATTTGTATTAAATTTAATAATTGTATTATTAATGTATTATATGTGTTTTGATTATAAATAAATCCTGAACATGGTCAATCACGACAATTGTAATCATGTCTCATGCTGTGGTTGTTCCTTAAATCCAATCCTGATGTGTCGATGTATCTCGACTTCCATTTTCCGTCGGACGTTTTATTGCTTACAATTCTTCTGACGCCACTTTACCTTTTCTGGGCACTTATTATGATTCTTTTGTTTGTGACTCCTTTGTTTTATGCATATTTCTTGGTTTAAAAATCGGAATATTTTCAACCTGGTGGGAACAGTGTGGCTTGCCTCTTTGAAGATGAATACCCAGAATAAGTACCAAAAAAAAACCGACTCGTGTCTTTTTAGCATGTAACTGGAAAACAATTTAGGAATTACCTCCAACTGGTACACTAACAAACCTGAAATCTGTTAACTCGCTACTTAACCTCACAATCTATGAAGTCATTATATAGAGCCAGAAATGAGGATATGCCAGTTTGTCGGGAAGTAGGCTGATGTTTATTAGAATAACGTAAGGGAGCATGTTTAAATACGTCTGATTTGCTAGTAGCACATAGAGACGATACTGCCTGTGTCTATACATAAATAATGACAGATAGAGATGATTTACCTCAAGATAAACGGATTCTGTGGACCCGAAAACCACCAAATAGCTATAAAACATTTTATTCCCACTTCGCCCCTTCCCACTTCGTCCCCAAACTATTCCCATTTGGCTCCTTTCCATTTCGCCCCTTCCCATTCTGCCCCTTCCGAAGTGGAAAGGGGCAAAATGAAAAAGGGGTGAATTGGAAAGGGGCAAAACAGGAAAGGGGTGAACTGGGAAGGGGCGAAATGGAAAAGGGGTGAAATGGAGAAGGGGCGAAATGAGAATAGTTGGGGGCGAAGTGGGAAGGGGCGATATGAAAAGACACCATTTTGGTCAAAGTAATAAGGCACAGTTTTTTAATCAAAGTGAATACAATAGGGTAGGGTGGGTTGTATTAGGCACCGTGTGTCCGTATGCGACCAAATTATCTTGTATATTTTATGATCTTCGGCAGAAAGAAAACGATATAGAACTTTGTTAAAGATATATTTGCCGATGTCCTGCTACAATTACACTTGCGGCACGCCGTTATCCTTTTTAACCTGACCCAGTCTTGAGCTCTATATTTCATATTTTAACCGTTGTGTGTTTGTAGATATGGGATGATGAATTGGCTGCTTCTGCAACAGCTTATGCTGAAAAATGTAATTTTGATTATAACTCTACAGCTGGGGCTGGGCAGGATTATGCTTTACATCTAAGCATTTTTCTGCCAATTCTAAGGCATACGTAGCACGTATGATTAAACAGTGGGTTGAAAGAGAGAAGAGGTATAAAGATGAAACATGGTCTTGTTGTTCACTAAAAAAAAACTTCTACAAGAAACACTTTCCTCTCCTAGAAAATGTTATATAATGAAAAAATATTGCTTTTATTCTGTTATTCCAGTTTTAAAAGAATGTGTTATATTTTAAAGGGGCCCAGGCCCAGGGGTCGTTTTGGGCCTTTGTTACATTTAAACAGTCCTCAGAAATACTTAAGCTCTAAGAAAATCGGAAAATACCTTGAAATATACCTCAAACAAAAAATTTCACTTCACGACGGGAAGGATAACTCTTTGATTATCAAGACGAACCGTTTTCCAATATGGCGGGACGTTCATAATATCTTTAGACATTATGATTTTTCAAACACGGATAATTATGGATACACATGAATTGAAGGCTCAAATTTCAAAGGTAAGCTCTGTAGACTATTTCTGATTAGCTAAGAAAAAGATTTCATGTGTTTGATGCTGTCGCATGATTGTCCGAAACAAATCAAGCCTGGGCCCCTTTAAGGTTGTTTGGAAAGATTCGACTACTTTGGACTGTGGATATGCAGATTGTCCTAGAAGAGGGTGTTTTTTTCTTTGCCAATACGCACCAGGGTATGTATTTTGATATTTATTTAAATATTTGGATGTACTACAGTTATTTCAATTGATTATGACAATGTAAATTGTTGAAACGCATTGTACAATAAAACCTAGTAGTAAATACCAAACAGCTGTGTTCAGTTATTTAATAGGTGTTAATAGGTTATATAATAACATTAATTAGAGCCATCCGTCTAAAAGCACTGAAGCAGTTCGTTGAAGTCAGGTAAACATAAAAACTCAACACAAATTGTGCACGTCATGTTTAGCTGAATATTATGCTTTAACACTTAATGATCAATTGTCTTTCTTTTAAAAACTTTTCAATGGTCATTTGTACAATTTTGAACGTGTCTATAAAGTGTTTTAAAAACCTAAAATCTATATTTTTAGAAAAAACAATTTTGTGTGTGGAATTTTATCAATCTAAACCATAATTAGAATTTTGAAAATGAAGATGATCCACAGTCAATTTCATCTTAATATATTGTATTCTTTAAGTAAACAAACATTGAATAAAACACTATCTACTTCAAATTACAGACCACAAAGACCGCATCAATAATTCGATGTATCTTTTTTCTAAATACAACTGTTGTAATTTGAAATAATGATTCACTCCATCATTCCAATGTCATTCATTATCCTTTCCCCTGAAATTCGTATTATATTTAAGTTGTCAAATTTATTTCGGATTGCATTTGCTTTCCCTATCCGTAAATACTTTTTAATTTATTTATTTAACATATTTAATCTAAATTTGGGAACGTCCGATCCCGCAATTTGTCGAAAGTTGCCAAAGTATTACATAGAAACATCAAATAAGTAGCGCGGCTTTACATAGTGTAATTCAAAAAGTTGCGTCCTTTATTACACACTTATTCCAATAAACACTTTAATCTGTATTATTGCTTAAAAGATAAAATTCAGAAATTTAAAGGTCGTAGTTATCACCAAGTCTATAAAATAACATTTATGCGTGGCCTCCTTTACAAAAAGCGAAATTCCAAATTCGATTTCGATTTTAATGAAACTTGGAATGAGTCTTTGTTATGACCCAATGATGAAGCCTTTCGAAAATGACACCAATCGAAAATATTTACTATGAGTTATTGCCCTTGTCCTAAAATTCCTTGTGAACACGATAGGGAGCCGGGTTCTTGATGGAATTTGATGAAACTTGGTGTGAGTGTTTGTTATAACTCGAGGATAGACCCTATTGAAAATCAGACTAATCAAAAAATATTTATTGAGTTATTGCCCTTGTTCTTTAAAACGTGTTCACTTTATCAGCCTCTGATTCTTTGTAGACATGATAGAGATCTGGTTTCTTGATAGATTTTGACAAAACATGATTTGAGCCTTTTACATTTAAAATATTGTATTTACTGATACATCTTGTCCGCCGCCCGAATAACTAAGGCTGCCAATGGTGGGCGTATTACGATGGGCCATCGCTATTTTTTAAATTTCAGAGCACACATCCCTGAACCTTACAAATCTAAATTGATGTTAGGTTTTAAAGTTAATAATTTATTTAAACCTCAGTTGAAGTTTTTACATTTACTTTTCTACTATTACAGTTGGCCAGAGTTCAACAGATGATTTAGAACCGTGAACTAAAGTCTGTTCAACACACCCGCCCCTCTCCCATCTGAGATGTAAAGGTGATTTTTAAAATGCAGGTGGTATACTATCTGAAGTTATTATATGCCAAAATTCAGTTCCATACCTTGAAAACTCCACGAGTTACAACGCTTTTGGTTCCCAACTTGTCCTGAAATCAAAGTCTAAGTTAATTCTGTTAACAATTCAAAGGCGATTTCTCAAAAGAAATTGTCTGAAATAGACGCAGGGAATGATTGGCCGAGTTATTGTGGTTACGGAGCGATCATCAGCTTATACGGTCCTATAGTGCTTTCTTGCATATTTTGGGTGAGGGCCCAAACTTTAATGGTTTATTATCCCTTAAGGGAACCAACATTTCAACTTGGCCAAAATGAGTCTTGCCTGATGTCAAAACTATATAACAGAATCTCTCAAAATCAAATACGATTAACATCCATACGAAAATTATCAGAGATGTAAAGTTGAAATTTGTACTGAAGGAATCCACTCATCTTCCCACCTTGCAAACTCTGTCTGATACATCACTTTAAATAATTATATTGCTCATAAATTTATTAGGGCATGATTAATAAATGAACAACAACATACATTATAACAATGTTTTAATCGAAAACAAAACAATATTTATATTCAACTAATTGGAATACCATTTGTTCTCTATATAAAACAAGTGGAATACGATTGGCGCTATATAGAATTAGGGTCACATTATTATTATTTCTTGAATACTATACCTTATATAGAAATAGTGTCACAGAGTATACTAGTGGAATACCATTGGCCCTATATATAAAATGGATCATGATGGGATATTGACGAAAAGGCAAAGGTCGTTTTTATTAGATTTTAATGAAATTTGATTTGATTATTTATATTTGTAATATAATAACTATTTTACGATGAACTGTTTTGGAATGAATTTGAAACAAAAAATTTCACTTTTCATTTTATTTCCGTGCTGTACGCGGCTGGTCTCCAGTCAGTCTGAAAATTGTGTGTCCTGTTGACAAAGTCTACAATTGAAAAATGCGTTGTAGTCTGTTTACATAGATGACCGCTATTGCACGACGGGAAGGATAATTCTTTGATTATCAAGACGAACCGTTTTCCAATATGGCGGGACGTTTGTAATTTCTTAATACATTATGATTTTTCAAACACGGATATTTATGGATACACATGGATTTGAAGGCTCAAATTTTCAAAGGTAAGCTCTGTAGACTATTTCTGATTAGCTAACCAAAAGATTTCATGTGTTTGAGGCTGACGGATGATTGTCCGGAACAAATAAAGCCTGGGCCTCTTTAAATGAGGACAGTTGGATCTGCAGCAATTGTGCATAGAAATAATAATATAACTAGAACTGTGAACAATACTGAGAGTGGCAAACAACTCCTATAGGGCCAGTTGATAAAAGGTCACATGATATAGCCTTTTGAAACAAACTTTAAAACAACCATTATAAGCATATGTATGGACAGCTTAGGTCAAGTACAATTTACTTGAAAATTAAGGTAATTGAAGGTCAAGGTCACTTGATATAGCCTTTTGAATTTTAAAAAAAAACTAAAACGGGTACAAAAAAATTGTTGTCGACCATTATAGGCCTATGTGTGTGTGACAGTGGACAAACGGCGTTGTCGTTCACTTTTCGTTCCATGTCGTAATAGGAGTCCGGTCCGTTTGACTCAACTGGTTTGGGGGTTGGCACACGGAAGGAAGAACGAGAGGAGAATGACAAGGAACAGACCGACATAATAAAATTGGCCAGACAAATACGGACGAGGCCCTAACTCAAATTAAGCAGCGCCACTTGCCGTCATAATGATATCGTTCTCATGAATTGCGAGAAATGTTTTTCAACATTTGTTCGGTAAATTTCATTCGGCGTTATGAAGTGGGCATTATAAGTTCGGCTTGATCGTTAATTTGTTCAGCAATATTTTTTATTCGAATGATAAATTTTTAACAACAAATTATTGATTTAGCGAACAAATGTCCAATTAAGCGTACAAATGTTGATTTAACTTTACTAATTTTTGACACCGAATTATTCATTAAGAATGATTAATTTTGGCAGGGATTGTCATCCATAGAATCGTGTCGGATGATGCAAACTGTTGATCACAACATTTCAATGATTAACACCAGCAATGAGATAATTAAAATAGCTATTCGCCAAATAGACACTTTTTTAAAGAAACGTACAGAAAACTAACAGTTGATATGTATTTTTTTTTTAAATGTCTGTTTGTAATTACTTTGTACTATGCATGAAGCAGTGTTTTTGGTTTTTTCTTTTTCAATAATTTTTTTTTCCTTTCATTTTACAATGCGAGGACGGATTTCTCTCAAAGGTGGGGAGAGTGTGACAGCGGAAAACGGCGTTGTCGTTCACTTTTCGTTCCATATCGTAATAGGAATTCTCTCCCTTTAACAGACGTGGAAGGGAGGGGAGAAATGGCAAGGGACAGACCGACAGCACTGCTGTACCTTTTTTTTGGTAACTCGTTGGCACGTGGGAAGGGAGAGAACGAGGCTCAACAGAAGAAAGAAAGGACCAACTGCTGCTCGGTTTCTTTTGAAAGTAATAGTATTATTAAAGAGTTACTGTATCACTGGATATTTCAAACTGCCTGGACATCTCAAACTGTGACACTTTGCCAGATGGGATATAGATGTATCAAATATTTTAGGTAGAAACCATGCTAGTAACTTTATGCACTTCGGAATAAAATGATACATTTTTGAGAAAAATCTAAATCTCTTTCAAAAAGCATAAAATGATAGTTTACCAGGCGAGGTATCATACACCCATCAGCAGCTATCAAAAATAATAATACCATCTGACTAAGATACAAATTTTCTCATTTTAACTCCAAAATCCATTCGTAGTTTGATTATAATATTGATAGTTATTGTCAAGTATTAAGTTAACAAATTTTGACGCGGTTTTTCTTTTCTGAATCGAGGGAAATTCATTCCAAAACAGTTCATCGTAAAATAGTTATTATATTACAAATATAAATAATCAAATCAAATTTCATTAAAATCTAATAAAAACGACCTTTGCCTTTTCGTCAATATCCCATCATGATCCTTTTTATATATAGGGCCAATGGTATTCCACTAGTATAATCTGTGACACTATTTCTATATAAGGTATAGTATTCAAGAAATAATAATAATGTGACCCTAATTCTATATAGCGCCAATCGTATTCCACTTGTTTTATATAGAGAACAAATGGTATTCCAATTAGTTGAATATAAATATTGTTTTGTTTTCGATTCAAACATTGTTATAATGTATGTTGTTGTTCATTTATTAATCATGCCCTAATAAATTTATGAGCAATATAATTATTTAAAGTGATGTATCAGACAGAGTTTGCAAGGTAGGAAGATGAGTGGATTCCTTCAGTACAAATTTCAACTTTACATCTCTGATAATTTTCGTATGGATGTTAATCGTATTGGATTTTGAGAGATTATATAGTTTTGACATCAGGCAAGACTCATTTTGGCCAAGTTGAAATGTTGGTTCTCTTAAGGGATAATAAACCATTAAAGTTTGGGCCCTCACCCAAAATATGCAAGAAAGCACTATAGGACCGTATAAGCTGATGATCGCTCCGTAACCACAATAACTCGGCCAATCATTCCCTGCGTCTATTTCAGACAATTTCTTTTGAGAAATCGCCTTTGAATAATTGTTAACCGAATTAACTTAGACTTTGATTTCAGGACAAGTTGGGAACCAAAAGCGTTGTAACTCGTGGATTTTTCAAGGTATAGAACTGAATTTTGGCATATAATAACTTCAGATAGTATACCACCTGCATTTTAAAAATCACCTTTACATCTCAGATGGGAGAGGGGCGGGTGTGTTGAACAGACTTTAGTTCACGGTTCTAAATCATCTGTTGAACTCTGGCCAACTGTAATAGTAGAAAAGTAAATGTAAAAACTTCAACTGAGGTTTAAATAAATTATTAACTTTAAAACCTAACATCAATTTAGATTTGTAAGGTTCAGGGATGTGTGCTCTGAAATTTAAAAAATAGTGATGGCCCATCGTAATACGCCCACCATTGGCAGCCTTAGTTATTCGGGCGGCGGACAAGATGTATCAGTAAATACAATATTTTAAATGTAAAAGGCTCAAATCATGTTTTGTCAAAATCTATCAAGAAACCAGATCTCTATCATGTCTACAAAGAATCAGAGGCTGATAAAGTGATCACGTTTTAAAGAACAAGGGCAATAACTCAATAAATATTTTTTGATTAGTCTGATTTTCAATAGGGTCTATCCTCGAGTTATAACAAACACTCACACCAAGTTTCATCAAATTCCATCAAGAACCCGGCTCCCTATCGTGTTCACAAGGAATTTTAGGACAAGGGCAATAACTCATAGTAAATATTTTTCGATTGGTGTCATTTTCGAAAGGCTTCATCATTGGGTCATAACAAAGACTCATTCCAAGTTTCATTAAAATCGAAATCGAATTTGGAATTTCGCTTTTTGTAAAGGAGGCCACGCATAAATGTTATTTTATAGACTTGGTGATAACTACGACCTTTAAATTTCTGAATTTTATCTTTTAAGCAATAATACAGATTAAAAGGGAAAGGATAATGAATGACATTGGAATGATGGAGTGAATCATTATTTCAAATGACAACAGTTGTATTTAGAAAAAAGATACATCGAATTATTGATGCGGTCTTTGTGGTCTGTAATTTGAAGTAGATAGTGTTTTATTCAATGTTTGTTTACTTAAAGAATACAATATATTAAGATGAAATTGACTGTGGATCATCTTCATTTTCAAAATTCTAATTATGGTTTAGATTGATAAAATTCCACACACAAAATTGTTTTTTCTAAAAATGTAGATTTTAGGTTTTTAAAACACTTTATAGACATGTTCAAAATTGTACAAATGACCATTTAAAAGTTTTTAAAAGAAAGACAATTGATCATTAAGTGTTAAAGCATAATATTCAGCTAAACATGACGTGCACAATTTGTGTTGAGTTTTTATGTTTACCTGACTTCAACGAACTGCTTCAGTGCTTTTAGACGTATGGCCCTAATTAATGTTATTATATAACCTATTAACACCTATTAAATAACTGAACACAGCTGTTTGGTATTTACTACTAGGTTTTATTGTACAATGCGTTTCGACAATTTACATTGTCATAATCAATTGAAATAACTGTAGTACATCCAAATATTTAAATAAATATCAAAATACATACCCTGGTGCGTATTGGCAAAGAAAAAAACACCCTCTTCTAGGACAATCTGCATATCCACAGTCCAAAGTAGTCGAATCTTTCCAAACAACCTTAAAGGGGCCCAGGCTTGATTTGTTTCGGACAATCATGCGACAGCATCAAA